>CM039508.1:6038964-6508964 GCA_022432975.1 Begonia masoniana | reverse complement strand
GGCGTATTGAGCATAGCATTGGCCGAAAGGCGTATTGATATAACTGTGCCGAAAGGCGTATTGAGCATAGCATTGGCCGAAAGGCGTATTGAGCATAGCATTGGCCGAAAGGCGTATTGATATAACTGTGCCGAAAGGCGTATTGAGCATAGCATTGGCCGAAAGGCGTATTGTATTGGCCGAAAGGCGTATTGAGCATAGCATTGGCCGAAAGGCGTATTGATATAACTGTGCCGAAAGGCGTATTGTATTGGCCGAAAGGCGTATTGTATTGGCCGAAAGGCGTATTGTATTGGCCGAAAGGCGTATTGAGCATAGCATTGGCCGAAAGGCGTATTGAGCATAGCATTGGCCGAAAGGCGTATTGAGCATAGCATTGGCCGAAAGGCGTATTGTATTGGCCGAAGGCGTATTGATATAACTGTGCCGAAAGGCGTATTGATATAACTGTGCCGAAAGGCGTATTGTATTGGCCGAAAGGCGTATTGAGCATAGCATTGGCCGAAAGGCGTATTGATATAACTGTGCCGAAAGGCGTATTGATATAACTGTGCCGAAAGGCGTATTGTATTGGCCGAAAGGCGTATTGAGCATAGCATTGGCCGAAAGGCGTATTGATATAACTGTGCCGAAAGGCGTATTGATATAACTGTGCCGAAAGGCGTATTGTATTGGCCGAAAGGCGTATTGTATTGGCCGAAGGCGTATTGATATAACTGTGCCGAAAGGCGTATTGAGCATAGCATTGGCCGAAAGGCGTATTGTATTGGCCGAAAGGCGTATTGAGCATAGCATTGGCCGAAAGGCGTATTGATATAACTGTGCCGAAAGGCGTATTGTATTGGCCGAAAGGCGTATTGTATTGGCCGAAAGGCGTATTGTATTGGCCGAAAGGCGTATTGAGCATAGCATTGGCCGAAAGGCGTATTGAGCATAGCATTGGCCGAAAGGCGTATTGAGCATAGCATTGGCCGAAAGGCGTATTGTATTGGCCGAAAGGCGTATTGATATAACTGTGCCGAAAGGCGTATTGATATAACTGTGCCGAAAGGCGTATTGATATAACTGTGCCGAAAGGCGTATTGTATTGGCCGAAAGGCGTATTGATATAACTGTGCCGAAAGGCGTATTGATATAACTGTGCCGAAAGGCGTATTGTATTGGCCGAAAGGCGTATTGTATTGGCCGAAAGGCGTATTGATATAACTGTGCCGAAAGGCGTATTGTATTGGCCGAAAGGCGTATTGTATTGGCCGAAAGGCGTATTGTATTGGCCGAAAGGCGTATTGTATTGGCCGAAAGGCGTATTGATATAACTGTGCCGAAAGGCGTATTGAGCATAGCATTGGCCGAAAGGCGTATTGTATTGGCCGAAAGGCGTATTGATATAACTGTGCCGAAAGGCGTATTGATATAACTGTGCCGAAAGGCGTATTGTATTGGCCGAAAGGCGTATTGTATTGGCCGAAAGGCGTATTGATATAACTGTGCCGAAAGGCGTATTGATATAACTGTGCCGAAAGGCGTATTGTATTGGCCGAAAGGCGTATTGTATTGGCCGAAAGGCGTATTGATATAACTGTGCCGAAAGGCGTATTGAGCATAGCATTGGCCGAAAGGCGTATTGTATTGGCCGAAAGGCGTATTGAGCATAGCATTGGCCGAAAGGCGTATTGTATTGGCCGAAAGGCGTATTGTATTGGCCGAAAGGCGTATTGTATTGGCCGAAAGGCGTATTGAGCATAGCATTGGCCGAAAGGCGTATTGAGCATAGCATTGGCCGAAAGGCGTATTGATATAACTGTGCCGAAAGGCGTATTGAGCATAGCATTGGCCGAAAGGCGTATTGAGCATAGCATTGGCCGAAAGGCGTATTGAGCATAGCATTGGCCGAAAGGCGTATTGTATTGGCCGAAAGGCGTATTGATATAACTGTGCCGAAAGGCGTATTGAGCATAGCATTGGCCGAAAGGCGTATTGAGCATAGCATTGGCCGAAAGGCGTATTGAGCATAGCATTGGCCGAAAGGCGTATTGATATAACTGTGCCGAAAGGCGTATTGATATAACTGTGCCGAAAGGCGTATTGATATAACTGTGCCGAAAGGCGTATTGTATTGGCCGAAAGGCGTATTGATATAACTGTGCCGAAAGGCGTATTGATATAACTGTGCCGAAAGGCGTATTGATATAACTGTGCCGAAAGGCGTATTGATATAACTGTGCCGAAAGGCGTATTGATATAACTGTGCCGAAAGGCGTATTGATATAACTGTGCCGAAAGGCGTATTGATATAACTGTGCCGAAAGGCGTATTGTATTGGCCGAAAGGCGTATTGTATTGGCCGAAAGGCGTATTGATATAACTGTGCCGAAAGGCGTATTGATATAACTGTGCCGAAAGGCGTATTGAGCATAGCATTGGCCGAAAGGCGTATTGTATTGGCCGAAAGGCGTATTGAGCATAGCATTGGCCGAAAGGCGTATTGATATAACTGTGCCGAAAGGCGTATTGATATAACTGTGCCGAAAGGCGTATTGAGCATAGCATTGGCCGAAAGGCTTATTGTATTGGCCGAAAGGCGTATTGAGCATAGCATTGGCCGAAAGGCGTATTGAGCATAGCATTGGCCGAAAGGCGTATTGATATAACTGTGCCGAAAGGCGTATTGTATTGGCCGAAAGGCGTATTGAGCATAGCATTGGCCGAAAGGCGTATTGTATTGGCCGAAAGGCGTATTGATATAACTGTGCCGAAAGGCGTATTGTATTGGCCGAAAGGCGTATTGATATAACTGTGCCGAAAGGCGTATTGTATTGGCCGAAAGGCGTATTGATATAACTGTGCCGAAAGGCGTATTGATATAACTGTGCCGAAAGGCGTATTGTATTGGCCGAAAGGCGTATTGATATAACTGTGCCGAAAGGCGTATTGTATTGGCCGAAAGGCGTATTGAGCATAGCATTGGCCGAAAGGCGTATTGTATTGGCCGAAAGGCGTATTGTATTGGCCGAAAGGCGTATTGTATTGGCCGAAAGGCGTATTGTATTGGCCGAAAGGCGTATTGAGCATAGCATTGGCCGAAAGGCGTATTGATATAACTGTGCCGAAAGGCGTATTGAGCATAGCATTGGCCGAAAGGCGTATTGAGCATAGCATTGGCCGAAAGGCGTATTGTATTGGCCGAAAGGCGTATTGTATTGGCCGAAAGGCGTATTGAGCATAGCATTGGCCGAAAGGCGTATTGAGCATAGCATTGGCCGAAAGGCGTATTGAGCATAGCATTGGCCGAAAGGCGTATTGAGCATAGCATTGGCCGAAAGGCGTATTGTATTGGCCGAAAGGCGTATTGTATTGGCCGAAAGGCGTATTGTATTGGCCGAAAGGCGTATTGATATAACTGTGCCGAAAGGCGTATTGAGCATAGCATTGGCCGAAAGGCGTATTGATATAACTGTGCCGAAAGGCGTATTGATATAACTGTGCCGAAAGGCGTATTGATATAACTGTGCCGAAAGGCGTATTGTATTGGCCGAAAGGCGTATTGTATTGGCCGAAAGGCGTATTGAGCATAGCATTGGCCGAAAGGCGTATTGATATAACTGTGCCGAAAGGCGTATTGTATTGGCCGAAAGGCGTATTGATATAACTGTGCCGAAAGGCGTATTGTATTGGCCGAAAGGCGTATTGAGCATAGCATTGGCCGAAAGGCGTATTGAGCATAGCATTGGCCGAAAGGCGTATTGATATAATTTAAATAGTTTTAATATTTGTTTTAAATGTTTTAAAGCTAGATTTAAATTCCGATTTCGATTCTGGTTTCGATTTCGGTTTAGGTCCCGCCTAGAGTTTAATTAAAGATATTAGGATAAAAAAAAAAAAAAAAAAAAAAAAAAAAAAAAAAAAAAAAAAAAAAAAAAAAAAAAAAAAAAAAAAAAAAAAAAAAAAAAAAAAAAAAAAAAAAAAAAAAAAAAAAAAAAAAAAAAAAAAAAAAAAAAAAAAAAAAAAAAAAAAAAAAAAAAAAAAAAAAAAAAAAAAAAAAAAAAAAAAAAAAAAAAAAAAAAAAAAAAAAAAAAAAAAAAAAAAAAAAAAAAAAAAAAAAAAAAAAAAAAAAAAAAAAAAAAAAAAAAAAAAAAAAAAAAAAAAAAAAAAAAAAAAAAAAAAAAAAAAAAAAAAAAAAAAAAAAAAAAAAAAAAAAAAAAAAAAAAAAAAAAAAAAAAAAAAAAAAAAAAAAAAAAAAAAAAAAAAAAAAAAAAAAAAAAAAAAAAAAAAAAAAAAAAAAAAAAAAAAAAAAAAAAAAAAAAAAAAAAAAAAAAAAAAAAAAAAAAAAAAAAAAAAAAAAAAAAAAAAAAAAAAAAAAAAAAAAAAAAAAAAAAAAAAAAAAAAAAAAAAAAAAAAAAAAAAAAAAAAAAAAAAAAAAAAAAAAAAAAAAAAAAAAAAAAAAAAAAAAAAAAAAAAAAAAAAAAAAAAAAAAAAAAAAAAAAAAAAAAAAAAAAAAAAAAAAAAAAAAAAAAAAAAAAAAAAAAAAAAAAAAAAAAAAAAAAAAAAAAAAAAAAAAAAAAAAAAAAAAAAAAAAAAAAAAAAAAAAAAAAAAAAAAAAAAAAAAAAAAAAAAAAAAAAAAAAAAAAAAAAAAAAAAAAAAAAAAAAAAAAAAAAAAAAAAAAAAAAAAAAAAAAAAAAAAAAAAAAAAAAAAAAAAAAAAAAAAAAAAAAAAAAAAAAAAAAAAAAAAAAAAAAAAAAAAAAAAAAAAAAAAAAAAAAAAAAAAAAAAAAAAAAAAAAAAAAAAAAAAAAAAAAAAAAAAAAAAAAAAAAAAAAAAAAAAAAAAAAAAAAAAAAAAAAAAAAAAAAAAAAAAAAAAAAAAAAAAAAAAAAAAAAAAAAAAAAAAAAAAAAAAAAAAAAAAAAAAAAAAAAAAAAAAAAAAAAAAAAAAAAAAAAAAAAAAAAAAAAAAAAAAAAAAAAAAAAAAAAAAAAAAAAAAAAAAAAAAAAAAAAAAAAAAAAAAAAAAAAAAAAAAAAAAAAAAAAAAAAAAAAAAAAAAAAAAAAAAAAAAAAAAAAAAAAAAAAAAAAAAAAAAAAAAAAAAAAAAAAAAAAAAAAAAAAAAAAAAAAAAAAAAAAAAAAAAAAAAAAAAAAAAAAAAAAAAAAAAAAAAAAAAAAAAAAAAAAAAAAAAAAAAAAAAAAAAAAAAAAAAAAAAAAAAAAAAAAAAAAAAAAAAAAAAAAAAAAAAAAAAAAAAAAAAAAAAAAAAAAAAAAAAAAAAAAAAAAAAAAAAAAAAAAAAAAAAAAAAAAAAAAAAAAAAAAAAAAAAAAAAAAAAAAAAAAAAAAAAAAAAAAAAAAAAAAAAAAAAAAAAAAAAAAAAAAAAAAAAAAAAAAAAAAAAAAAAAAAAAAAAAAAAAAAAAAAAAAAAAAAAAAAAAAAAAAAAAAAAAAAAAAAAAAAAAAAAAAAAAAAAAAAAAAAAAAAAAAAAAAAAAAAAAAAAAAAAAAAAAAAAAAAAAAAAAAAAAAAAAAAAAAAAAAAAAAAAAAAAAAAAAAAAAAAAAAAAAAAAAAAAAAAAAAAAAAAAAAAAAAAAAAAAAAAAAAAAAAAAAAAAAAAAAAAAAAAAAAAAAAAAAAAAAAAAAAAAAAAAAAAAAAAAAAAAAAAAAAAAAAAAAAAAAAAAAAAAAAAAAAAAAAAAAAAAAAAAAAAAAAAAAAAAAAAAAAAAAAAAAAAAAAAAAAAAAAAAAAAATTAAAGCTAGCAACAGTAATTTATGCTCTTAAAATTTGGAGATACTATCTATATGGAGAAAGACGTGAGATTTACACTGATCATAAGAGCTTGAAATATTTTCTAACGCAAAAAGATTTGAATATGAGGCAACGCAGATGGTTGGAGTTAGTAAAGGATTATGATTGCGAAATCATATATCACCTTGGAAAGGCAAATGTGGTGGCTGACGCATTAAGTAGAAGAGATTCTCCAAGTGTTTCAGCATTAACTCTTATTCCGGAAAAGTTAGTGGAAGAGATGCAGAAATTTGACATTGAGATAGTACATTCCGGACTGATTGAGAGATTATCTACAATGACGCTACAACCAAGCTTGATCGAATAGATTAAGAACAAACAACATGTCGATATTTTCTTAAATAAGATAAGAGATCAATTGAAAAGTGGGAAGGTATCATAATTCTCTATGTCGGAAGATGGAATTATTAAATTTAAGAAAAGATTGTGTATACCTCACGATACAGAATTAAAGAGAGTTATAGTAAAGGAGGCACATTCAACTTCATACTCGGTACATCCTGGTGCAACCAAAATATATCAAGATTTGAAGCAATATTATTGGTGGCAAGAATTGAAATTGGATATAGCCAAATTTGTTGAGAGATGTTTTACATGTCAACAAGTAAAAGTAGAGTATCAATGATCTTCTGGCATTTTATAACCATTATTTGTACCTCAGTGGAAATTGGAACATATCACGATGGATTTCGTAAGTGGACTCCCAAGGTCAAATAAAAATTTTGATTCTATTTGGGTAATAGTCGATAGGCTGACAAAATCGGCGCATTTCATTCCTGTACGGATTACTTTCAATATGGATCAATATGTCCAACTATATATTAAGGAAATCGTCAGACCTCAAGGTACACTTATCTCTATAGTTTCGGATCGAGATACTCATTTCACGTCAAAGTTCTAGAAGAGTTTGCAAAAAGAAATCGGTACTCAGTTAAATTTTAGTACAGCTTTCCATCCCAAATGGATGGACAGTCAGAAAGAATAATTCAAACCTTGGAGGACATGTTAAGAGCTTGTGCAATTGATTTTCTAGGAAATTGGTCTAAGAATTTGCCACTGGTAGAGTTTTTCTACAACAATAGTTATCAAGCTTCAATTGGAATGGCGCCTTATGAAG
This sequence comes from Begonia masoniana, assembly GCA_022432975.1. Taxonomy (NCBI): domain Eukaryota; kingdom Viridiplantae; phylum Streptophyta; class Magnoliopsida; order Cucurbitales; family Begoniaceae; genus Begonia; species Begonia masoniana. The sequence goes on along the minus strand of CM039508.1, from coordinate 6,502,062 downwards.
CACTTGTAGATCTCTAGTACACTAAGACGTAGTCGATGAAGGTATTCTTGTTGGACCTGATATTTTAATACACACTGCTAAAATTGTTACCCTAATTCGGAAAAGGATCCTTGAAGCCCAAAGTAGACAGAAAATCTATGCATATCAAAGAAGGAGGAAATTAGAATTTGCCGAAGGTGATCAAGTATTTTTGAAAGTTTCTCCAATGAGATGTGTAATGCAGTTTGGAAAGAAGGGAAAACTAAGTCCAAGATACATAGATCCATTTACAATTTCACCAAGAATTGGAGAAGTTGCTTACCAACTGAATTTGCCTGAGTCACTCAAGCAGGTTCACAACATGTTTCACATCTCGATGTTAAGGAATACGTACCAGATCCCTCACATATTTTGCCAATGAGACCCGAAGAAATTGTGCTCAACCCTAACTTATCCTACGAAGAAAGACCGATTCAAATTCTAGAATAAGAAGAAAGGGAACTGCGGAATAAGAAAGTTTCACTTCTAAGAGTTCTATGGAAGAATTGAAACATTGAGGAAGCAACCTGGGAAAGGGAAGAAGAAATGAGAAAGGTCTACCAAGAACTTTTCAAGTAATTGTTTAAATTTCAAGGACTAAATTTCTTTTAAGGAGGAAAGATTGTAACATATCAAGATTTTATCCTAAAATTAAGAAATCAATTCATTTCTTAATCCCACTTAAGGAAATGAATCAAACCCTAAATTGCATTCAATAAGAAAATCCCAAATTTTAGCACAAAATCGTTACCCAATTCATCCCTAATCTCAAGTCAATATTCTACGAACATAAGGAAATTATAACAAAGGAAAATCTTTCCTAAACTCGTCTATGAATCTGATCAAATTGGGTGATCAGATTCGTATCATTCTTCTAAGAAAATAATTGAAATCCTTCCCTAGAATTTAAGTCTGCTCTGTGATAGGGGAAAATCACGGCAAACACAACAAATCTCTTTCTCCCGATTTCTGAAAACAGAGAAGAATTAGGAGAAAACCCTACCTTGTAGAACTGCCGCACCCGACATTCGGCCACTGAAGTTCGCTCCGTCCACTGCAAGATCCTCTGAGGAAAACTTCGTTTGCACCTCAGCAACTCTGTCGATGAAAGTCTCACCCTCGGCTGAACCCTAATCGCGTAAACGAATTTCTCTCAGCCTCTAACGTGCCTCGGGGGCCCGTTACAAGATCACAAACCCAGGCACAAAATTTAACTGTTCAATGTTCTAACGACTTGTCTCTTTTTGCAGGTTTCGATTCACTCATGGACTTCACTTGGGAGCCGACTATGGAGGATGAGGAGAAGCCTTGCCATGTCATCCGTTGGAGCATTCGCACGGAGCTTGAGGACAGCCCTATGGGAATTTGTCTTCCCGGGGCTTGAAATTGTAATTTTTATTTTTCAAACTCATTGGCATACATTAGCCTTTTTGTAAGGATTTATAATTTGCATTGCATGCATTAGATTGAATGGTTAGGACTAGATGTATGGTGGTGGATTATGGGTTGTTGAAAGTTCAACAATTCAAAAGAAAAGGGGCTTCCACAAATCGAGCTCAAAGAAATACCCGGCCCAAAGAAGAGCCCACATCCAAAGGTATGGTTTTGCAGGTACATGAGTGGGTGAGGGCATGGATGGGTGACTTGGCAAAATCTGGACCATTGGCTCAAAAATGGCTCGGATTGAAGATTGGAGCTCGCTGGCGCGCGCGCGGGCAGGCGGAGGAGCGCGGGCAGACACGCTAGAGCGCGCGCGGGCAGTTGATGACTCTTATTTTAGAGTCATTTTATGCTAACTTTATATAAGAAAACTTATATGAATTGAGTGATTGTAACAATTAATTGATATGGATTTACTATAAATGCTATGCATTGCTGCAGCATTAGGGTGTTGATTTAATTTAATATATTTAATGCTAATTTTCTATGAAAAGCATGATTTTTCTCTTTAATTTGAATTTTATATTTTCATATTTGAATGCAAGGATTATAGCGGGAAAAATCAAGTTTAAAATTTGGATTTGTTAAATGAAAATTATTATTGCCAAAATTTCAGGATTTATTTAGATTATAAATTGATGCAGAATACAAGAAGATAGAGAAGAAATCACTACGATCAAAGAGAATCCAATAGAAAGAAGATTTTATGGAAAAGAGGAGATGACACATGGCTTGTAGAAAAAGACAAAAAAGGAGGGAAAAGCAAATTGGAAGAAGAATATTTGGAAGGATGAAAACACGTGGATCAACTAATTGGGAGAAAGAAAGCTAATCTGGAATAGAAAATAAAGGGGGACCCACATAGGAGAGAGAAGATGGAATATAAAGAAAAGAGAGAAAAGAAGAAACAGATTGCATATCTTTTTGGAACGGATTATTCGAAAATTCCATAAAAAGAGGGAAGGGTATTCTAGTGTAACAACTTGCTTGGCAGAGGGGAAAAACAGGGAGATCTGGATCTGGAGACCACCGACGCCAAGCTTTGAGAATTCTCCTTCTTTTTTTATTTTTCTTGCATATTTTTATGAACACAATTGTTTTTAGTTTTATTTTAATTATGTCTAGTAGCTAAACCCTTTAATCTTGGTTAGGACGATAGTATTTGTTGCGATATTTTACTACGATCTTGGTTTGTTTCTGCGCTTATCTATTGAACAATTATTTGTGATGCTTATTGATAAGTCAGATCATATCGATAGATAGGTTGGCTATTCATATTTATATTTTATCGACAGATAGATATAAATTTTAGATGCATGAATAATTAATTGAATTACTTTGTTACAACGTGGTTAACATTAATTTGATTGGCGATAAGAATAGCACATATATGAAATTCAATTTTAGTCACATTCTTTCAAGGTAGAAAGAAATTCTGATTTGAATTTACCTAGGCAATTCGAAAGAATCCTAGAAATCAATTTTATTCTTGCTGTTTTTTTTTAGATAATGCTGCAGAGCATTACCACGGCATCAGTAGCAGAATCATCGTAACGAAGAAATCGATCCTAGCCAAGGCTTTTATCTATTAATTTTACCTCGTTTAATTTGTGTTCTTTTATTGCAGCATTATTCATCTTTTATTTCTAATTGTTTTTAAGTATCATTTTAATAGTTTGTTTTTATAAGATTTTTATAGCAATTAATTATCAATTGAAAATATCCTCGTGGGATCGATACTTTACTTACACTATTACTTTGTTAGCGACACGTGCACTTGCGTGTAAGTGTGTAAAATCACTAACAAGTTTTTGGCGCCGTTGCCGGGGATATTGTTTAGTTGTTGTTATTTTGCTATAATTATTTTAAATTTATTTTACGTTATTTTATTTTGTTTTGTTTTCCTATTTTCAGATATTATTGATTTATGCCAGACGACGAAGACGCACAGGATCTTGTACCCTTAGATCCAGAAATTGAAAGGACTTTTAGAGAAAGGAGAAGACAACAGCACCAACAACAACAAATTGAGGGAGAAAATATGGCACATGCAGCAAATGAAAGGGAAAATGCTGAAAGAATAATCGATGACAGAGATATACCTATTCAGGATTTTGCAATTCTTACGCTTAATGATCTTAATCCTGGAATAGTCAGACCTGACCTTCGTGCCATAAGATTCGAGCTGAAACCCGTGATGTTCCAAATGCTCCAAACTGTTGGACAATTTACTGGAGCTATTACAGACAATCCTCATCGCCATTTAAAGGTTTTTGGAGAAGTCAGTGATTCATTTAATTTCCCTGGTGTATCTGCAGAAGCTTTGAGGTTGAAGCTCTTCCCATACTCCTTGAGAGATCGCGCCAGAGATTGGTTGAACAGCATTCCTTCAGATACCATAACTACATGGGGGGATCTAGCTAAAAAGTTCATTATGAAATATCACCCACCAGTGAAGAATGCGAGGATGAGAAATGAAATAACAAGCCTCCAGCAACGAGATGGAGAATCACTATATGAAGCCTGGGATAGATTTAAAGAGTTGCTGAGACAGTGTCCAAATCACGGGATTCCTCACTGGATTCAACTGGAAACATTTTACAACGGGCTAAATGGGCAAACTCGATCAATCATCGATGCAGCAGCGAATGGAACATTGCTCTCTAAATCTTTCAACGAAGCTTACGATCTACTGGAGAGAATGGCAGTAAATAGTTATCAGTGGCCTTCAGATAGAATGCAATCTACAAGGAGAGCACCTGGAAGTTATGAGATAGATGAAGTGGCTGCTCTTAATGCAAAAATAGCCTCACTGGAAAATACCATTAAAGCCATGCACAAACAGCAGCAGCCACAAGCAAGGGAGGTTTCGTGCATTTTCTGTGGGGAGAACCATGATGATAGTTCATGCCCGACGAATCCTGAGTCAGCAAATTACGTGGGTTATAACCGAAACAATAATCCATACTCACAGACGTATAACCCTGGATGGAGACAGCATCCAAACTTCCAATGGAGTTCACAGCAACAGAATAACGCTGTACCTGCAAGATCTGCAGAAAACTATGTCCAGAACTACAATCAGCAACTCCAGAAGCCAGCAGTTCAAGAAAAATCAGACAACTTCGCAAGGGAGTATGCTGCAAAAACAGATATAGTTTTGCAGAATTTGGCAGCTTCAATAAAGAATATTGAAACCCAACTGGGGCAACTAGCACAATCTGTAAATTCAAGAAGCAGTGGACAATTACCCAGCGACACAGAAATTCCACAAAGATCAGGCAAAGAACACTGTAAAGCAATAATATTAAGAAATGGTAGAGAAGTGGAGATCCCAGAGAAACCACCGAAGGCAGAGAAAGCAAAGAAGAATGATCAAGAAAGAGAAGCAAAACAACAACCCATTACTGAGGGTTTGCAGGAAAGAGAAGAGGGGATTGAGAAAGAAAGACCTCAAGAGGCCGAAGAGAATAATTCTAATTCTGGAGAAATTAATACACATGCTGCAGTTTCGCCCGCAGCATCGCCACAGCAGCGACATGCAGAAGAGCAATTCCAGAGACCACCTCCACCATTTCCCCAGAGGCTACAAAAACACAACCAGGAAAAACAGTTTAAAAAATTCTTGGATGTTTTAAAGCAACTCCATATCAATGTACCTCTTGTGGAAGCTCTTGAACAGATGCCGAATTACACTAAATTTATGAAGGACATCTTATCAAAAAAGAGGAGGTTAGGAGAATACGAAATGGTGGCTATGACTGAGGAAACCAGTTACATTTTGCAGAATAAGATTCCACAAAAGTTGAAGGATCCTGGTAGCTTCACCATACCTTGCACCATCGGCAACAATTATTTCGGAAAAGCTCTCTGCGATCTTGGAGCTAGCATAAATTTGATGCCCATGTCAATTTTTAAGAAGCTGGGAATTGGAGAAGCTCGGCCAACAACAGTGACTTTACAGCTGGCTGACCGATCACTAACCCACCCTCAGGGAAAGATTGAAGATGTGTTGGTGAAGGTGGATAAATTCATTTTCCCAGCAGATTTCATAATTCTTGACTATGAAGCCGATCGAGAAGTGCCCATAATTTTAGGGAGGCCATTTTTAGCAACTGGCAGGACCCTCATTGATGTACAGAGAGGAGAACTCACAATGAGAGTTAATGACCAGCAAGTTACCTTCAATGTTTTGAAAGCCATGAAGTGCCCCTATGATGAAGAAGAGTGTTTTAATATTTCTGAAGAAATCAAATCAGCAGAAATTAAACAATTATCAGGCGGTTACAGAAGGCATTTCGAGGCATTAATTCGAGCAGAAGATGGAGAGCATTCCAGCAAGGAAACAGCCACAGTGGAGCTCAAACAGCTACCACCACATTTAAAGTATGTATTTCTTGGACTTAATGAAACATTTCCTGCTATTATTTCTATTACTTTGTCTAACATGCAGGAACAAAAATTAGTGGAGATTCTAAAGAAATACAAACTAGCTTTTGTAACGACCCCGGCAAGGAGCCGTCACGTATTCATAATCTTTCATTAATCGTTCGCTTGACTTTTACTATTATTACATCTTCTCTAACTCTCGACAGACATTCACATTTGCATAATACATATTTTTTTTTAAAACTGGAAACAGAGACGTAGAACCATCAAGGAAGACGAATCCTCTCGTGTACGATTTCCTACACCTCGTCGGCTCAAACTCTCACAGAGTCGAGCGACTAGGCTCGGTCATCGGTTTCTTGACAAAATTCGGGCAAGGAAGGAATGCCCTCATCTCTCTTAACATGATTCTACTCGGGTTTGCATGGGTTGCATGTGTTGACAATCTACAGAGATTTCATCGTCCGGTCATCACGTGCATTGCGCGTGACTCGCTAACACCGCCTAAAGGAGACATCTTCGGTGGGCACGTGGGCCTCGCGTGCTCAATTAAAATATCATCGGTGACATCCACCGGTCTCTAGACGACAAGATAACATTTACAACTTCCGGTGACGTCAGCCAACATCCACGGTCGCTGAACGACAAAACACATTCTACATCTACCGGTCGCTAACGACAAAACACATTCTACATCTACCGGTCGCTACAGCTTCCAGCTTACGGTAGAAACACTAAATCATCAAATGACTCCTTCCAACAGAAAGAAATCACAACTCATTCAGAATGCATATAGCGGAAGACTTTAAACTACAGAGCATTTATAAATCTATATAATCATTCCCTGACTCAGTGATCAACTAGACAGTCTCAGGCTCACATTATAAAATAATCTCATCCTACTTAATACCGGTCGCTAAACGACAAAACACATTCTACATCTACCGGTCGCTAAACGACAAAACACATTCTACATCTACCGGTCGCTAAACGACAAAACACATTCTACATCTACCGGTCGCTAAACGACAAAACACATTCTACATCTACCGGTCGCTAAACGACAAAACACATTCTACATCTACCGGTCGCTAAACGACAAAACACATTCTACATCTACCGGTCGCTAAACGACAAAACACATTCTACATCTACCGGTCGCTAAACGACAAAACACATTCTACATCTACCGGTCGCTAAACGACAAAACACATTCTACATCTACCGGTCGCTAAACGACAAAACACATTCTACATCTACCGGTCGCTAAACGACAAAACACATTCTACATCTACCGGTCGCTAAACGACAAAACACATTCTACATCTACCGGTCGCTAAACGACAAAACACATTCTACATCTACCGGTCGCTAAACGACAAAACACATTCTACATCTACCGGTCGCTAAACGACAAAACACATTCTACATCTACCGGTCGCTAAACGACAAAACACATTCTACATCTACCGGTCGCTAAACGACAAAACACATTCTACATCTACCGGTCGCTAAACGACAAAACACATTCTACATCTACCGGTCGCTAAACGACAAAACACATTCTACATCTACCGGTCGCTAAACGACAAAACACATTCTACATCTACCGGTCGCTAAACGACAAAACACATTCTACATCTACCGGTCGCTAAACGACAAAACACATTCTACATCTACCGGTCGCTAAACGACAAAACACATTCTACATCTACCGGTCGCTAAACGACAAAACACATTCTACATCTACCGGTCGCTAAACGACAAAACACATTCTACATCTACCGGTCGCTAAACGACAAAACACATTCTACATCTACCGGTCGCTAAACGACAAAACACATTCTACATCTACCGGTCGCTAAACGACAAAACACATTCTACATCTACCGGTCGCTAAACGACAACACGTCATCCGAAAGACTAAACCATCAAATACCATCATTCGGCATCTACTGATGACGTCAGTCGGAAGACAAAACCCTCAAACTACTATCATTTCGGCATCTGCCGATGACGTCAGCCGGACGATTGCCTCATCCAGCTTCCATCTTACGGTAGAAAACACTAAATCATCAAATGACTCCTTCCAACAGAAAGAAATCACAACTCATTCAGAATGCATATAGCGGAAGACCTTAAACTACAGATCATTTATAAATCTATATAATCATTCCCTGACTCAGTGATCAACTAGACAGTCTCCCTGACTCAGTGATCAACTAGACAGTCTCAAGGCTCAACATTATAAAATAATCTCATCCTACTTAAACTACCATATCCTTTATGTTACTGAAACAAAAGAGCGTTAACCAGGGGTCATAAATCGCCTTTCCAGTCCTGCACTGTCATTTTGAGCTTCCACCAGCAACCAACCTTAAGCATCCTCTTTGAACATAGTATCATCACCTGAACCTTATTCACCTACACCATAAGGTTCAACTATAAGCCTAATGCTTAGTAAGGAATGCATACTGACAGATATACATGAGTGCACAAATTAAAGAACACAAGTTCATAAACCTTTCTTCATTCACGTTCATTTTCATTATTTACATGACATGTATTAAGGCAGGAGACGAGGGAGAAAGACAGGGGTACATGGTCATTTGCCTATCGCGGCAGTCATACATAATCATTTGCCTATCGCGGCAATCATAATACATCACTCGGCCTCCCCCAGTGGGAGAATTCGCGAGCCATACATATCATTAACTCGGCCTCCACCAGTGGGAGATTTCGCGAGTCATACATATCATTAACTCGGCCTCCACCAGTGGGAGATTTCGCGAGTCATACATAACATAGTCTTTTCCCCGCTCTGCACTTAATCTTGGTTACATTTTCTTTTCATGTTCTCAACTAAATCATAACATGGACACAGTGCATAGACATAAAGTTCATAGAGAGAAGTCATATCATAAGGACAAGCATAACATCTCGTAACCTAACATCTTCTTACTCCAATTCTTCATGTCATAGTAATAACTAATCATAGTCAACAGACTAACATCTCAATGATTTCCTAATACCCTTACGGTGTAGGGCCCTAGTGGCCGAAAACCTTAATACATTCACTTACCTAGTTTCCTTAGCAATCCGAGCTTCTTCCCTTTAAACTTCTTCACCTAAAACATGTACATTACAGTAGTTAAAACAAAGGTCCTAATAGTTCTATTCATAAATCGTCCTAGGACTCTAATAGCTAAGGTTAGTCCGAATCCTCTGTTTGACACACTGCAGTCTGAAATCTGAAACTAGGTGGACAGGTTTTACCATTGATTAAATCCGAGTTGGTTACTTTGAAATGTTCAGAATCGATTTGGGATGACATTTCTACTCTCAGACTTAAAAGGGTCTTAAACTACTCGGCCACTGCTAAGAAAATTCCGAACTCAAATGCCGAGCTGAAAGCAGAACTTTAATCACTAATAAATGACTACATTGTCCATTTCATACCTCGGGTGCGGATTTGCAGAGAAAAGCAGGCTGAAACCAGCCGTCAGCGAGGGAAGATTCTGGTAGCCGAGAGCAAAAGCTTGGGAGAGAAGGAATCGCCGAGAGGGAATGTCGGCTACAGTGGTAATAAAATGAGGTTTAAGGTTTCCATTTTCTATTTATACTCAACCCATCAATCTTAATTACAAAGCTGCCACCCAACCTAGTTTTACTCTACTTGTAATAAATTTGTCTAAACATTAAATTTAAATCATAAAGGTTAAATAAGAGGGTGACAATGAAAATGGTCAGAGAATCACCTGGCCGAAATGTCGGGTGTTACATCCACCCCTCCTTAAACAAAATTTTCGTCCTCGAAAATTGCTCAAACAAATAACTCTGGATAATTGTCCAACATCTCCTGCTGTCTTTCCCATGTGGCTTCTTCAATGCCGTGATTCGTCCATAAAACTTTCACCAATGGAATCTCCTTGTTTCTCAGAGTCTTGATTGTATATTCCAAAATCTGTATTGGTTTCTCCTCATACTCCAGTGTCGGCTCTAAACCAATATCTGATGGCTGGATGACTTGCATTGGATCACGCATGCACTTCCTTAACATTGACACATGGAAGACATTATGAACTTTATCCAATGATGGAGGCAGTTGTAGTCTGTACGCTGTACTCCCGACTTTTGCCAAGACAGGGAAGGGTCCAATAAATCTCGGATTAAGTTTTCTTTTCTTGCCAAATCTTAAAACTCCCTTAAATGGTGACACCTTTAAGAATACTTCATCTCCTACTGCAAACTCGAGTTCCCTCCTCCTTTGATCTGCATAACACTTCTGCCGGCTTTGTGCAGTCATCATTCTTTTCCGAATAGTGGCAATCTTATCTGACATTTGCTGCAGAATATCGGGTCCAAGAAGTTTTGTTTTACCAACCTCGTCCCAGTAAAGAGGTGACCTACATTTCCTACCGTACAGTGCTTCGTATGGTGCCATACCAATGGTGGACTGATAACTGTTATTGTAGGAAAACTCAACTAGCGGTAAATGTCTACTCCAAGTTGTCTGAAAGTCAAGTACACATGCTCTCAACATATCTTCGAGTATTTGAATAGTCCTTTCTGATTGGCCATCGGTCTGTGGGTGAAAAGCCGTGCTGAAAGATAACTTTGTACCTAATGTGCCTTGCAAACTTTTCCAGAATCGAGAGGTAAACCTGGGGTCACGGTCTGAGACAATGGATACAGGGATTCCATGTAACCTAATAATTTCCTGAACATAGAGATCAGCGAATTGGTCCATCGTATAGGTGGTCCTTACAGGTAAGAAATGGGCTGATTTTGTCATCCTATCCACCACAACCCAAATACAATTATGTCCTTTTGTCGTCTTAGGTAGTCCTACTACGAAATCCATAGCTATGTGTTCCCACTTCCATTCGGGAATAGGCAAAGGCTGAAGAGTACCTCCTGGACGTTGGTGCTCGGCTTTGACTTGTTGGCATACTAAACAGGACTCTACATACTTAGCAACATCCCTTTTTAGGTTAGGCCACCAGTACAGTAACTTCAGGTCTCGGTACATCTTGGTGCAGCCAGGATGTACAGAAAAGGAAGAGGAGTGCGCCTCAGCTAAGATCAACTTACGCAATTCCACATCATTAGGAATGCACCACCGATTCCTAAACCTCAGGATTCCATCCTTGGAGAGACTGAACTCGGAGGTGGTGTCTTTCAACTTATTCATCATGCTGATATTTTCCTCTGAATCCCTCTGTTGCGCATCCTTGATCTTTTCCAAAATTGTTGGTTGAATAGTTAACTCAGCGAGCAGGATTGATAACTTTGGAACTATCTCCAAGTCAAACATCTGAACTTCTGTTCTCAAAGGTATAGACATGGTTGAAACCACGGGCTGCATTGTTGTTGACATCCTACTAAGTGCATCAGCTACAGAGTTAGCCTTCCCCGGGTGATACTTGATCTCAAAATCGTAGTCCTTGACAAATTCCAACCAACGTCTCTGTCTCATGTTCAACTCCTTCTGTGTGAAGAGGTACTTTAGGCTTTTATGGTCAGAAAACACCTCACATTGCTGTCCATATAAATAGTGTCTCCAAATCTTCAGGGCAAAAACAACAGCAGCTAGTTCTAGATCATGGGTGGGGTAATTCTGCTCGTGATTCTTTAGCTGCCTAGAAGCATACGCTATAACTTTACCCTCTTGCATCAGAACACAACCTAAACCAACTTTAGACGCATCACAGTAAACACTAAACTTTCCTTCTTCGGTTGGGAGGGTCAATACAGGGGCTGTTGTTAACTTCAGTTTTAACGTCTGGAAGCTGTCTTCACAGGCTTCAGTCCAAGAATACTTAATGTCCTTCTTTGTCAAACTCGTCAGGGGTTTAGCTATCATAGAAAATCCCTTGATGAACTTCCTGTAATAGCCTGCCAGTCCAAGGAAGCTGCGAACTTCACTGGCATTCTTTGGTTGTGGCCAATCCTTTACAGCCTGAATTTTGGTCGGGTCCACTGATATTCCATTAGTAGAAACTATATGGCCAAGGAAATTAACTTTGTCCAACCAAAACTCACACTTAGACAATTTGGCATAAAGCTGGTGCTCTTTCAATGTCGTCAAAACTACTCTTAAATGTTCTACATGGTCAGCTTCAGTCCGCGAGTATATCAGGATATCATCTATAAACACAATCACAAATTTGTCCAAGTACTCCCGAAATACTCGATTCATTAAGTCCATAAAGGCTGCAGGGGCATTTGTCAATCCAAACGACATGACCAAGAATTCATAATGTCCATAGCGGGTTCTGAAGGCTGTCTTTGGTATATCTCCTTCCTTAACCTTCAGTTGGTAGTAACCCGAACGTAGATCTATCTTTGAAAATACCTTAGCTCCTTGCAATTGGTCAAACAAATCATCAATCCTAGGCAAGGGGTACCTATTCTTGATTGTCAACTTATTTAGTTCCCTATAGTCTATGCACATTCTAAGGGAACCATCTTTCTTCCTCACAAATAAGACTGGTGCACCCCAAGGAGAACTGCTGGGGCGAATAAATCCCTTGTCAACCAATTCCTGCAGTTGGACCTTCAATTCTTTCAATTCAACAGGTGCCATACGGTAAGGATTCTTAGATACAGGTGATGCCTAGGAGTATGTATCAATTACAAACTCTATTTCCCTATCGGGTGGTATACCCGGTAAGTCATCCAAGAATGCCTCGAGAAACTCTCGGACTATAGGAATATCTTGCAGCTCAATTCTATTCTTCACCCGGTCATCCTTCACACTAGCCAGGTAGCTCTCGCAACCACATCTCAGCATTCGATATACTTCTAGTGAGGATATAATTGGTATCTTACTTATTTTAGGAATAGCTTGGAAAGAATAATGATTGCCATTTGGGGGTCTAAAATCAACTATTCCAGATCTACAACTTATCGTGGCATGATGTCTAAATAACCAATCCATCCCTAATATCACTTCATACCCTTTTATGTCAATGACAATTAATTCCGCATAGAGATTCTTATCCCCTAAGGACACGACGTCACCCTTAACAATCTGTTCTGAATGTAGGGACTTCCCTGATGGTAACACGACACTATATGACCTTTCAGCTAGCAAAGGTCCTATGTTATGTTTACATACAAACAAGGTTGATATAAACGAGTGTGTGGCCCCTGTATCTATGAGTGTATAAGCGGCAAAACCACAGATCATGATAGTACCTGATATGACTGTATGCTGAACAGCTCCCTCATCTTCCATCAACGCATACACTCTGGGTACAACCCTTGCACGGTTCGGGTCTGGCGGCATGGGGCAGTCTCTGACTAGGTGTCCGGTCTTGTCACACCTGAAACAGCGGCCAGAAAGCAACTTGCACTCACCAGGGTGGTTCCTCTGACATGTAGGGCATAGAGGTGCCAGAGGTCTCTTTCCCTTTCCCTGGTCACCATTCAGGTTGAGGGGCCTCTTTATTCCCTGCTGTTGTTGCTGTGGTCCCTTGTTCTGTCGCGGCTGCCAACCTTTGTTCTGAAGTGGTGGCGGCTGAGTGTCCTTCATGAGTTTCTTTGGTTGTTCGCGCTGTGCGTATGCTGTCATTTCTGCCTCTTCCAGCTCCAAGGCCTTAGCCGTCACATCCCCATAAGGTACATTATGTATCCCAGCAGTCTTCACCTTCATGTACAGACTTGGCTTCAGTCCTTGAACAAACTGGTAAATCTTATCTTCCTCATCCTCAATCATACGGGGAGCAAACCGTGATAAAGCATCAAATTCACATATATAATCCGTCACCGAGCCGGTTTGTCGTAGATTCATGAACTCCTTCTTCTTGTTGGCCCGAACAGTCCTATTAAAGTACTTGTCAAAGAAGGCAGTCTTGAACATCCCCCAGGTCATAGTCTCGGCATTAGCGGTGTTCTGGATCGAGTCCCACCAATGCCTTGCACTTAACTCCAAATGAAAGACAGCATAGGTGACCTTATCCCCTCCGTCAACCTTTGCATACTTAAACATGTCTTCAATCTTTCGGATCCACTCCTCAGCATGAATAGGATCTGAAACATACCCATTAAACACCGGGGGTCGAAGCCGGTGAAAGCTCTCACCCCCATGGTCATGAGTTGCGTTAGTACTGGAGTTGCCTTGTTCTTCTCTAGCTGTCATCAGTCGTTCTATCTGGTGAGATTGGCGCATGACCAACTCAGTCAACTGAGCAATAGCATTGCTATCCTCATTGGTCTCTCTCTGTTGACCTCTAACCATCTTGGGATTCCTAGACAAATCATTACAGGCATAACTTAACTTAATGACATACATGAAATCATAAATACTTACAGTTGCTGGGGTGTGCTCATGTGACAGTCAGTGCTGGAAGGCAGTCTACAGAATCGGTTTTAGAACCTGGTTTTTCTCTGATACCATAATTGTAACGACCTCGGCCAGGAGCCGTCACGTATTCATAATCTTTCATTAATCGTTCGCTTGACTTTTACTATTATTACATCTTCTCTAACTCTCGACAGACATTCACATTTGCATAATACATATTTTTTTTAAAACTGGAAACAGAGACGTAGAACCATCAAGGAAGACGAATCCTCTCGTGTACGATTTCCTACACCTCGTCGGCTCAAACTCTCACAGAGTCGAGCGACTAGGCTCGGTCATCGGTTTCTTGACAAAATTCGGGCAAGGAAGGAATGCCCTCATCTCTCTTAACATGATTCTACTCGGGTTTGCATGGGTTGCATGTGTTGACAATCTACAGAGATTTCATCGTCCGGTCATCACGTGCATTGCGCGTGACTCGCTTAACACCGCCTAAAAGGAGACATCTTCCGGTGGGCACGTGGGCCTCGCGTGCTCAATTAAAACATTCATCGGTGGACATCCACCGGTCACTAGACACAAGATAACATTTACAACTTCCGGTGAACATCAGCCAACAGCCACCGGTCGCTGACGACAAACACATTCTACAATCTAACTGGTCGCTACAACGATCTACCGTCGCTAAACGACAAAACACATTCTACATCTACCGTCGCTAAACGACAAAACACATTCTACATCTACCGTCGCTAAACGACAAAACACATTCTACATCTACCGGTCGCTAAACGACAAAACACATTCTACATCTACCGTCGCTAAACGACAAAACACATTCTACATCTACCGTCGCTAAACGACAAAACACATTCTACATCTACCGGTCGCTAAACGACAAAACACATTCTACATCTACCGGTCGCTAAACGACAAAACACATTCTACATCTACCGTCGCTAAACGACAAAACACATTCTACATCTACCGTCGCTAAACGACAAAACACATTCTACATCTACCGTCGCTAAACGACAAAACACATTCTACATCTACCGTCGCTAAACGACAAAACACATTCTACATCTACCGTCGCTAAACGACAAAACACATTCTACATCTACCGTCGCTAAACGACAAAACACATTCTACATCTACCGTCGCTAAACGACAAAACACATTCTACATCTACCGGTCGCTAAACGACAAAACACATTCTACATCTACCGTCGCTAAACGACAAAACACATTCTACATCTACCGTCGCTAAACGACAAAACACATTCTACATCTACCGTCGCTAAACGACAAAACACATTCTACATCTACCGTCGCTAAACGACAAAACACATTCTACATCTACCGTCGCTAAACGACAAAACACATTCTACATCTACCGTCGCTAAACGACAAAACACATTCTACATCTACCGGTCGCTAAACGACAAAACACATTCTACATCTACCGTCGCTAAACGACAAAACACATTCTACATCTACCGTCGCTAAACGACAAAACACATTCTACATCTACCGTCGCTAAACGACAAAACACATTCTACATCTACCGTCGCTAAACGACAAAACACATTCTACATCTACCGGTCGCTAAACGACAAAACACATTCTACATCTACCGGTCGCTAAACGACAAAACACATTCTACATCTACCGTCGCTAAACGACAAAACACATTCTACATCTACCGGTCGCTAAACGACAAAACACATTCTACATCTACCGGTCGCTAACGACAAAACACATTCTACATCTACCGTCGCTAAACGACAAAACACATTCTACATCTACCGTCGCTAAACGACAAAACACATTCTACATCTACCGGTCGCTAAACGACAAAACACATTCTACATCTACCGTCGCTAAACGACAAAACACATTCTACATCTACCGGTCGCTAAACGACAAAACACATTCTACATCTACCGTCGCTAAACGACAAAACACATTCTACATCTACCGGTCGCTAAACGACAAAACACATTCTACATCTACCGTCGCTAAACGACAAAACACATTCTACATCTACCGTCGCTAAACGACAAAACACATTCTACATCTACCGTCGCTAAACGACAAAACACATTCTACATCTACCGTCGCTAAACGACAAAACACATTCTACATCTACCGTCGCTAAACGACAAAACACATTCCATCTTACGGTAGAAAACACTAAATCATCAAATGACTCCTTCCAACAGAAAGAAACCACAACTCATTCAGAATGCATATAGCGGAAGACTTAAACTACAGATCATTTATAAATCTATATAATCATTCCCTGACTCAGTGATCAACTAGACAGTCTCAAGGCTCAACATTATAAAATAATCTCATCCTACTTAAACTACCATATCCTTTATGTTACTGAAACAAAAGAGCGTTAACCAGGGGTCATAAATCGCCTTTCCAGTCCTGCACTGTCATTTTGAGCTTCCACCAGCAACCAACCTTAAGCATCCTCTTTGAACATAGTATCCTCACCTAAACCTTATTCACCTACACCATAAGGTTCAACTATAAGCCTAATGCTTAGTAAGGAATGCATACTGACAGATATACATGAGTGCACAAATTAAAGAACACAAGTTCATAAACCTTTCTTCATTCACGTTCATTTTCATTATTTACATGACATGTATTAAGGCAGGAGACGAGGGAGAAAGACAGGGGTACATGGTCATTTGCCTATCGCGGCAGTCATACATAATCATTTGCCTATCGCGGCAATCATAATACATCACTCGGCCTCCCCCAGTGGGAGAATTCGCGAGCCATACATATCATTAACTCGGCCTCCACCAGTGGGAGATTTCGCGAGTCATACATATCATTAACTCGGCCTCCACCAGTGGGAGATTTCGCGAGTCATACATAACATAGTCTTTTCCCCGCTCTGCACTTAATCTTGGTTACATTTTCTTTTCATGTTCTCAACTAAATCATAACATGGACACAGTGCATAGACATAAAGTTCATAGAGAGAAGTCATATCATAAGGACAAGCATAACATCTCGTAACCTAACATCTTCTTACTCCAATTCTTCATGTCATAGTAATAACTAATCATAGTCAACAGACTAACATCTCAATGATTTCCTAATACCCTTGCGGTGTAGGGCCCTAGTGGCCGGAAACCTTAATACATTCACTTACCTGGTTTCCTTAGCAATCCGAGCTTCTTCCCTTTAAACTTCTTCACCTAAAACATGTACATTACAGTAGTTAAAACAAAGGTCCTAATAGTTCTATTCATAAATCGTCCTAGGACTCTAATAGCTAAGGTTAGTCCGAATCCTCTGTTTGACACACTGCAGTTTGAAATCTGAAACTAGGTGGACAGGTTTTACCATTGATTAAATCCGAGTTGGTTACTTTGAAATGTTCAGAATCGATTTGGGATGACATTTCTACTCTCAGACTTAAAAGGGTCTTAAACTACTCGGCCACTGCTAAGAAAATTCCGAACTCAAATGCCGAGCTGAAAGCAGAACTTTAATCACTAATAAATGACTACATTGTCCATTTCATACCTCGGGTGCGGATTTGCAGAGAAAAGCAGGCTGAAACCAGCCGTCAGCGAGGGAAGATTCTGGTAGCCGAGAGCAAAAGCTTGGGAGAGAAGGAATCGCCGAGAGGGAATGTCGGCTACAGTGGTAATAAAATGAGGTTTAAGGTTTCCATTTTCTATTTATACTCAACCCATCAATCTTAATTACAAAGCTGCCATCCAACCTAGTTTTACTCTACATGTAATAAATTTGTCTTAACATTAAATTTAAATCATAAAGGTTAAATAAGAGGGTGACAATGAAAATGGTCAGAGAATCACCTGGCCGAAATGTCGGGTGTTACAGCTTTAGCATGGACAGTGAAGGATATAAAAGGAATAAGTCCAAGCATCTGCATGCATAAGATAAGATTGGAAGAAGGGATCACTCCAACCATAGATCAACAGCGAAGGTTAAACCCGATTATGAAAGAAGTGGTGAAGAAAGAAATACTCAAGTGGTTGGATGCGGGCATTATCTACCCCATTTCTCATAGCTCGTGGATCAGCCCGATTCATTGTGTTCCAAAGAAAGGAGGAACAACTGTAGTGGCGAATGAGAAAAGTGAGCTAATTCCAACAAGAACTGTAACAGGGTGGAGGATATGCATGGACTATAGGAAGTTGAATAAAGCAACTCGAAAAGATCATTTCCCTCTTCCCTTTATAGATCAAATGCTAGACAGGTTAGCAGGAAAGAAATTCTACTGTTTCTTGGACGGGTATTCAGGTTATAACCAGATCACAATAGCACCAGAAGATCAGGAGAAGACGACTTTCACCTGCCCATATGGAACTTTTGCCTTCAGGAGAATGCCTTTTGGTTTATGCAATGCTCCTGCTACATTCCAGCGTTGCATGATGGCCATTTTTTTCGGACATGATTGAAGAAAGTCTGGAAGTCTTTATGGATGATTTCTCCATTGTTGGAGACTCTTTTGAAAATTGTCTGGAAAATCTAGAGAAAGTGTTGAAAAGATGCATGGAAACTAACCTAGTTTTAAACTGGGAAAAGTGTCATTTTATGGTTCCAGAAGGCATCGTTCTCGGACACAAGATCTCAGAAAAAGGATTAGAGGTGGATAAATCAAAGATCGAAATTATTGAGAAGTTACCTCCACCAAAAACAGTGAAGGGAATCAGAAGCTTTTTAGGGCATGCAGGATTTTACAGGCGTTTCATCAAGGATTTTTCTAAAATATCGAAGCCCTTATGCAGTTTACTGGAGCAGAATATACCATTTAACTTCGATGAAAACTGTCTGGAAGCTTTCAATATGCTGAAACAAAAGCTGATCACGGCACCTGTAATAGCTGCACCCAACTGGAACTCGCCTTTTATTTTAATGTGTGATGCTAGCGATTATGCAGTGGGAGTAGTTCTCGGGCAGAAGAAAGACAAGTTGTTTCACTCCATTTATTACACCAGTAAAACTTTGAATGAGGCTCAAAAGAATTACACAACCACTGAAAAGGAACTTTTAGCTGTGGTATTTGCATTCGACAAATTCAGAGCGTATTTAATCGGCACAAGAGTTATTGTGTACACGGACCATGCAGCAATAAAATATTTGGTTGCCAAGAAGGATGCTAAACCTAGGCTTATTCGATGGGTGTTGTTACTCCAAGAGTTTGATATGGAGATTCGCGATAGAAAAGGATGTGAAAATCAGGTAGCGGATCATTTATCTCGTCTGGAAAATGTGAAGGAGCAACAAGCTGAAGGAATGATTAAAGAGTCTTTCCCTGATGAAGAATTACTGAAACTGGAAGTATCTTCAGCTCCTTGGTATGCTGATTTTGTGAATTACATTGTAAGTAACATAATACCGTTTGATTTGGATTATCAGCAGAGAAGAAAGTTCATGAAAGATGTTAAGTATTATTTCTGGGACGAGCCATTTCTTTTCAAACAGTGTGCTGACCAGTTGTTAAGAAGGTGTGTTCCTGAAGAAGAAATACTATCAGTGCTGCAGCAATGCCACGCAGCATCGTATGGAGGTCATTATGGAGGAACCAGAACAGCCGCCAAAGTTCTACAATCAGGTTTGTACTGGCCCTCTCTTTTTAAGGATGCTAATGAGTTTGTTCAAAAATGTGACAGATGTCAAAGGACAGGGAACATTTCAAGAAAACACGAGCTGCCACTTACAAATATTTTGGAAGTGGAAATATTCGACGTATGGGGTATAGACTTCATGGGACCTTTTCCACCCTCTTTCGGGAATCAATATATTTTGTTGGCTGTGGATTATGTATCTAAATGGGTTGAAGCAGTGGCACTTCCAAATAATGAAAGGAAAAGTGTTCTGAAATTTCTGCAAAAAAATATATTCACACGTTTTGGAACACCGCGAGCAATTATAAGTGATGGAAGTTCTCATTTTTGCAATAGGATGTTCACTGGTTTACTGGAAAAATATGGAGTCAGACATAAAATAACTACAGCTTACCATCCTCAGAGTAATGGACAAGCAGAAGTATCTAACAGAGAAGTAAAACGAATTCTGGAGAAGGTGGTGAATCCGAACAGAAAAGATTGGTCTTTAAAATTAGATGATGCGTTATGGGCTTACAGAACAGCATATAAAACACCTTTGGGCACAACTCCTTACAATTTGATTTATGGGAAAGCTTGCCATTTACCAGTAGAGCTCGAGCATAAAGCATACTGGGCAATAAAAACCCTAAACATGGATTAACAAAGAGCTGGGAAGGATCGGTTTTTGCAGTTACAGGAGCTGGAGGAATTAAGGTTAAGCGCATATGAGAATGCCAAACTATACAAGGAAAAGGTTAAAAAATGGCATGATAAAAAGCTGCAAGCCAGGACATTTGAGAAGGGTGAGAAAGTATTGTTATTTAATTCCAGGATGAAGCTCTTCCCAGGCAAGCTAAAATCGAGGTGGTCTGGGCCATTTGAAATAATGGAGGTATTTCCATATGGAGCAGTAGAGTTGCATGATGAAAAAAATGGAAGAACTTTTAAGGTAAATGGTCAACGGATTAAGCATTATTTTAGAGAGAAATTGACAAGGATTATGTCAATTTCTCTACAAAATCTGGAAGAAAAATGAGCAAAAGAGAAGTCTGGCTGAAGACTTAAGTATAAACTTAGCGCTGTGAGGGAGGCAACCCTCAAATATATCCTTTTATGCGTTAATTTTAAGTTGCATTTTTTTTTATCTATTATTTTTATATAATTTTTTCTGTTTAAATAAGTATTTTTGAATTTCACTCTCACTCATCTTCACCCAATCTCTCTCAAAGCGATTTAGGGTTAATTTCTGCAGCACCCCGCCGCCGACATTCAGTAAGATTGCTCATTCCTCAATTCTTTTGCCCCCCACCGCTACTACTAACGCTACAGCATTGTGCATTATTCTCGCTATAACAATGAGACAAAAGCAGAAAGGACAGAAAAATGCCAAGAAGGTGCATCGATTGGCTTTTATTTCAGAGGAAGCAAAATTGAGGTATGAGCGCAGTTTACAACAGCGCACTTTCGCTCAAGAAAAAGGATTCCTGGTAGAGGGCGAGCAATTATCCAGGTACCCAAGTTACGTTGGAGCTATTATTCAGGAGCGAAAGTGGGAAAAATTTTGTGCTTCTCCAGAATCAGTGGTAAAGGATATTGTACGGGAATTCTATGCAAATTTTGAGGGCGATTTACCAGAAAGTATTCAGGTTCGAAAATGTGCAGTGAGATTCGGACCATCTGAAATTAATCAATTTTACGAATTGGAAGAAGTTAAAGATGAGTTCTATAAATATGAAGACAATCTATCACCGGAATTTCTGAATGAGGCGTTGCAAGCAATAGCTGTGCTGGGACAGAATGGGTGAAATCGAAAACAGGATTTCTTTCTATTCCTCGGCTTGCCCTGCTTCCAAAGGCAAAAGTCTGGTATCACTTTTTAAAACTCCGTTTATTTCCTTCATCTCACGGCCAGCATTTAACAAGAGAAAGAGCAGTTTTACTCTATTGTTTGTTGACAAATAAGAAAATAAATGTGGGACTAGTGATTTATCGCAATTTATGTGCCAATGCTAAAAAGCCAAAAGGGCAGCTATTATTTCCTTCCCTAGTGTCAGGATTATGTCTATTATCTGGCGTAATGTATGAGGCCGATGAAGAATAACTTGCCCCTGGTCCTGTAATGACACCGCTGATTATACGGAGAATTGCTTCGGAGGGAATGGGAGCAGGAGAACCAGAACCTGCAGCTAATGATACAAGTGGAGCTGCGGCAACATCCAGTAACAGCAATACCCAACAGCAAATACTCGCCACTTTGGGGTCAGTACGCTTTAAGCTCGAATGGAATAGGATGGACCTTTCCAGGTTGCAAAAATCTATGCATACTTTAAAACGTAAAAATATGATATTCTGGGAATACACCAAGCTCCGTGATTCAGCAATAGCGTCCAGCTTTGCTAAAAAACCGAAAGATCCAGCTCCTATCTTCCCGCAATTTCCCACCACACTTTTACAAGACTCGGATGATGAGTCAGAACCTGCAGCGAGGTTACCTACCTCGGATGATGAGTCAGAACCTGAAGCATGAACGCCAGGGAAGTTCTGAATTTCCAATCTCTTCTTCTTTTCGTTTTAGTGGACTTAATTTATTTTCTTCTTTGAACCTTATTTTGTTTGGCAGTGGGGACACTGCCAATTTTAAGTTTGGGGGTACATGAACTTTGATCTTGTTTGGATGTCTTGAAGTTTAAAGTGGGTGTTTTGTGTCTGTTTAATTTTGAATGTTTGAAAACTGCTTAGAACATGTAGTTATATTCGTAATATTGTTAATGTGCTGCATGATTGCCTAATTTTTTTTCTGTTAACTTGTGTTATTTGCTTTTCTGCTAAATGGTGTTATTTGCTCTTCTGTTAAATCATGTTATTTGTTTGTTTGGTCAGTAGTGTGCTGCTGGATATATAGATTATTTGAGAAACAAAAATTGATATAATTTCCTAATATCTTTTAATTTAGTGAGTTATTGGATAATATCATTGTCACACATTAGTTGAAATTAATTAAGATTTATTCCCATAAGCTTAGTTGTTCTTAACACACAAACTCTTTTTGGTTGTTTAGGAATATTATCCTTTCTAGACATTACAATTTTATCTAGATGTCAATAATTTAGTGCTTGATGAAAGAAATTAGTGATTAAAGACTTCTTCTTAAAAATATATAGTAAACAATAAGTTTGGGGGTTATAAAAAAAAAATTAAAAAAAAAAAAAAAAAAAAAGTGCAATTTCCTAATCTACTTTCAATTTCGAGTGAGCCTGTTGGATACTCGATGGGTATAAATAAATTAGAGGAACTTTGGGAGGAACTCCGTTGCATATTTGTTGACTATACTCCTCTATTTTATATGAGTATCTATCTTGAGGTGACACTATTGAGTAACCGGAGGACTTCATCACCAATGTTGTCAATCGCGTAAAAAGGTAGTGTGACTTATAGATAAAGTCAATATAAAAAAAAAAAAAAACTTAATCCCCTTACTTATTTAAAAAATAAAATAAAAAGAAAGAAGAAGAATCTTTGAATGTTAATGGATTTATGAAGGATATTAGAGAGTTGACATCTTATGATATGTATTGTGATTTCTAGTGTTGATTATTGAACTTAGCAATTCAAATGGAGTTTGAGCACACACACATTTTGACTAGTCTATTGGGAATTAAATCTATATTGATTGCTTTTAATTGTGATGGTGACATTTTTCAATGATTTACAAGTTACTAGATATTTTGGAAATTATATCAATTTGAATATTACTTTGGGAATGTATGTTTGTTTTGCATCACTCGAGGACGAGTAATGGTTTAAGTTTGGGGGTATTTGATGACTCTTATTTTAGAGTCATTTTATGCTAACTTTATATAAGAAAACTTATATGAATTGAGTGATTGTAACAATTAATTGATATGGATTTACTATAAATGCTATGCATTGCTGCAGCATTAGGGTGTTGATTTAATTTAATATATTTAATGCTAATTTTCTATGAAAAGCATGATTTTTCTCTTTAATTTGAATTTTATATTTTCATATTTGAATGCAAGGATTATAGCGGGAAAAATCAAGTTTAAAATTTGGATTTGTTAAATGAAAATTATTATTGCCAAAATTTCAGGATTTATTTAGATTATAAATTGATGCAGAATACAAGAAGATAGAGAAGAAATCACTACGATCAAAGAGAATCCAATAGAAGGAAGATTTTATGGAAAAGAGGAGATGACACATGGCTTGTAGAAAAAGACAAAAAAGGAGGGAAAAGCAAATTGGAAGAAGAAGATTTGGAAGGATGAAAACACGTGGATCAACTAATTGGGTGAAAGAAAGCTAATCTGGAATAGAAAATAAAAGGGGACCCACATAGGAGAGAGAAGATGGAATATAAAGAAAAGAGAGAAAAGAAGAAACAGATTGCATATCTTTTTGGAACGGATTATTCGAAAATTCCATAAAAAGAGGGAAGGGTATTCTGGTGTAACAACTTGCTTGGCAGAGGGGAAAAACAGGGAGATCTGGATCTGGAGACCACCGACGCCAAGCTTTGAGAATTCTCCTTCTTTTATTATTTTTCTTGCATATTTTTATGAACACAATTGTTTTTAGTTTTATTTTAATTATGTCTAGTAGCTAAACCCTTTAATCTTGGTTAGGACGATAGTATTTGTTGCGATATTTTGCTACGATCTTGGTTTGTTTCTGCGCTTATCTATTGAACAATTATTTGTGATGCTTATTGATAAGTCAGATCATATCGATAGATAGGTTGACTATTCATATTTATATTTTATCGACAGATAGATATAAATTTTAGATGCATGAATAATTAATTGAATTACTTTGTTACAACGTGGTTAACATTAATTTGATTGGCGATAAGAATAGCACATATATGAAATTCAATTTTAGTCACATTCTTTCAAGGTAGAAAGAAATTCTGATTTGAATTTACCTAGGCAATTCGAAAGAATCCTAGAAATCAATTTTATTCTTGCTGTTTTTTTTTAGATAATGCTGCAGAGCATTACCACAGCATCAGTAGCAGAATCATCGTAACGAAGAAATCGATCCTAGCCAAGGCTTTTATCTATTAATTTTACCTCGTTTAATTTGTGTTCTTTTATTGCAGCATTATTCATCTTTTATTTCTAATTGTTTTTAAGTATCATTTTAATAGTTTGTTTTTATAAGATTTTTATAGCAATTAATTATCAATTGAAAATATCCTCGTGGGATCGATACTTTACTTACACTATTACTTTGTTAGCGACACGTGCACTTGCGTGTAAGTGTGTAAAATCACTAACAACAGCTTCATGTGGGCGCGCCTCGCTGCTGCTGAGTTGGCGCGCGCGGAGAGGCCAGTGGGCGCGCGCTGCTCGCTGGTTGGCGCGCCCCTGCGCGCACAGATCGGTCCACTTCGGCCTTTTTCGAGTTTTTTTTCCATGCCATTGATTATTTTCTTGATCCAATGGCCCTAATCCACCTAGGACTTCTATAATAGCATGGTATTAGTGATTGTAAACAACTTTTGGCTATCAATATACTACTATTTCCCCTAAATATCTTTGGGTTTCCTTGGGTATTTTTCCTTGGTTCCTTGAACCAAGAAGAGTTAGCCTCCATTGCTAGCCTAGCTAGGGTTGCTAGGTTAGCTCTTATACTTTCCCTCATCTTCTCCATTGGGAGTTGAAACGAGGAAGAAAATCCCTGCCTATAGTTGTCGTTTTCCTCATGGGAAACGTGTATCCGGGAGCTTAAACCGTAAGCTCGCTCCTCGTATCCATCAAGGGTATTTCTTTACTTTTATTGTCTTCACTTTGCACACAACATCACCTTTAAATTTCAGCTCCA
The DNA here is from genome assembly GCA_022432975.1 of Begonia masoniana. Classification (NCBI taxonomy): domain Eukaryota; kingdom Viridiplantae; phylum Streptophyta; class Magnoliopsida; order Cucurbitales; family Begoniaceae; genus Begonia; species Begonia masoniana. The sequence goes on along the minus strand of CM039508.1, from coordinate 6,476,442 downwards.
CAATAGTCACACACCCACCTTTATTTATGTTATTTTCTTCTTTATTTGGCCTTATGCTTTCTTTTCATTCCTAACAAATATTATCATCTCTTCCTCTTTATCATTTTGCATATTTCTTTCCTTCTAACATCATATATAATTCAGCCATCATCTTGATAATTTCCTTGTTTATTTCTTGCATTTATTTTAGTATTTTCCTTCCCTTATTCAAGTATTAATCACTAGCACACAATCGAGTACAACCGAGTATTTTTTGTGGGTTATACACGGGCCCCTTTTCTAAGGGACCCCGTGTCAGCCTCCTTCAACAAACACCAATGGCGTAAGCGTCTCTCTCTCACTCTCCATCTCTCTCTCGCTCTATAACTCTCTCTTACGAACTCTCTCTCTCTCTGTGTCTCTTATATGCTCTCTCTCGACATAACGAAGAAGAGGAGAAGGAAGAAGGAAGCGCTGGTAAGATCTTTAGTTCTGAACCGAACCAGACCATCTACACAAATTGAACCGAGCCAGCAGTTCAGAAGTAGACCACCAGCAAACCAAACTGGTTTTGACGATCCAAACTGGCCCAAACCCAAACTGAATATTTTTGGATTGTTAAGGATGCTCAAATCGATCCAAAAATCTAATGCTAGGATTTTATTGGTAAAGAATCTCTGCCCTAATTATTTTCAAAATGATTGTTTTGGAATAAAATTTAAATATCCCTAATTTTTAAGCAGGAAGATTATTCGAACGCTCAGAGAAATACCTAAAATCTTATTCTCTTTCTCTTTTGAAATCCAGATAAATGAAAATATTACGTTTTGGTTATGACCCTACATTACAAAATCTATATTGTTTTATTACTATTTTATTTCATATTTCTGATATTTGAGCACGCATATTTAGACATTGTCATAAAATTGTTTAAAAGATAAAATTGATAGGACATTTGTATGTGTATGAAAATGATGGAATTGACGAAAAGTACGTGATACGAAAAGCCTGAATGACAATGAGATGGTGAGCTTGATTGAAAGTTGGAACAAGTTCCAACCAGTATGTGACATCTGAACGAAGGTTTGAACAAGTTCTAACTAGATGTGATAATTAAACAAAGGTTGCAACAAGTTCTAACTAGATGTGATATTTGACCAAAGGTTGGAACAAGTTCTAACCAGAATGTAACTGATAAGACAGAATTCGAAAAAAGTAAATGTTGACACTTACACATATTTTCGCTTACTGAATTTTCTCATAGTTTTTAATTTTGTGAAGTAGGTAAGTTTTTATTTAAGGAAGAACTAACTGCTATCGAGAATCCTCCAGAGGCAGGCGAGCATAGAGAGGAGGATGTGGTCATCGATTTTGAATAAAAATTTAAAATTATGCTTTTATATCGTTTTAAAAAGATATTTTTATATTTAGTTGCATTTAAATTTTTTTTTTTTAAGTTTGAATAATTTATTGTATCAACTGTGGGATTTTTATCAAGTACGCTATTATTATAAAAAAATTATGAATGAAGTTTTATTTAATTTTTGTTTAGCATTTAATTTTCTAAATATTTATTGATATTAATTTCAAAGTTTCCGTTTATTAAATAATTTTTATTATTTTCAATGATTTTTGAATTAAGAAAATTAAGGTTTTATAACAATCCAATTTAACCTAATTTTCAAATCAATTTGGGAAAATTTTTTAGGGTTTTCAAACTGGGGAAATATTGAAATTAACTTTTGGGGTCGTTACAGTAAGAGTCAGAAAACGAAAGGTAAAGATTTTGCCTGCCGAAATAAACTCTTTCTACAATTTAGAAGAGGTGGAGATGAATTTTATATGCACGCGGACAATCAATCACCAGCATACTGGAAAGCTTTGCTAAACGAAATTGTTGAACTCGACACAGAATGAGTTATTTCTAAAACAGGATCCTTCTCACTCCATCGAATTAAGCTACTACCGAAGGCAAAAGTATGGTATTATTTTATTAAAAGTCGCTTATTACCTTCATCTCACAAACAACATGTGACTAAGGATAGAGCTATTTTATTATACTGCATTCTGACTAGAAAACGCATTAACATTGGGATGATTATCTATAGAAACTTATGTGCTAATGCGTTGAGACACAATGGGCAATTTCTCTTTCCTTCTCTCATAACAGGATTATGTGAATGTGGCGACCGACCCACACCCCCGGAGTCACAGCCCAACAATGGCGGGCCCCCCGAGTCACAGCTTGGTGTTGTATTCATTCACAAGACTTCTCCCATGCCAGCTGGGAGAAGTCCTGTGAGTGCGATGCGACGCCACGCTGTGACTCGAGGGCCTATGTTGTTGGGTTGTTACTCCGGGGGTGTGGGCCAGTCGCCACAAAAAAGGCGCCTTTTTTTGTGGCGACCGGCCCACACCCCCGGAGTAACAACCCAATAACATGGGGCCCCGAGTCACAACATGGCGTCGCATCTCACTCACAGGACTTCTCCTAGCTAGCATGAGAGTTTTTATACCTTCTCCAGATTCGAACTCAGGACCTCCAGCTTAAGTGCATGGGCTTACAGAATCTGGTACCACTTAACCTAGTAGCTCAAGTGGTACCAGATTCTAATAGCACATGAACTTAAGCTGGAGGTCCTGGGTTCAAATCTGGGGAAGGTATATAAACTCTCATGCCAACTGAGAGAAGTCCTGTGAGTGCGATGCGACGCCACGCTATGACTCGGGGGCCCATGTTGTTGGGTTGTTACTCCGGGGGTGTGGGCCGGTCGCCACAGTGAACATGCTGGAGTAATTTATGAAGAAAAATAAGAGAAACTGGCACCAGCATCGGGTATTAATTTTGTGGCAGTAAAAAGAATAGCGTTGAGCAAATTTGGGGGAAGAAGAAGCTAATGAGGATGAGGAACCAAAAAAGAGAAAATCACATGATCCAAATACTGTAAGTGGAGCTGCAACATCAGCAGAAAGCACTGTCTATCAGCAACAAATTATGGAAGGCTTGCGACTTTTAGATGAAAAACTGGCAAAACAACAAGAAACTCTACTCATTATGGAACAAAGAATGAGCCAACAAGAGGTTCAACAATATAGCATTGATGCAAGGCTCTGCATAATGAAATGAAAAAGCAGGGTATTCTGGTGCTACAGCAAATTCCGAGACAAAGCATTAGCTGAGAGCTTGATAAGGTTATTCCACGAGCCACAACCAACCTTCCCTTATTTTCCAACAATGCTGCTCAATGACTCAGAGTCCGAACCAGAAAAAGAAGAATAAAAGTCCAGGAAAGTACTTTCCTCCTAATTTTGTTTGCATTCTGTTTTGTTTGGCAGTGAGGACACTGCCAATTTTATATTTGGGGGTAAGGTCTTACCTTGCGGTAGAATAGTATGGGGTAGGAGGAAAGTAAGTTGAACTGTGTAGCTATAAATAATCTATAAAAAATAAAATAAAAAATTCCTAACTTCGTAATTTTGTTAAAAAATTTCATTAGCATACATTAATAACAATTTAACTAAGGATTATTCCCTTTAGTATAATTGTCCCTCGTAACACATAAACTCTTTTTTAGTTTGCTTAGGGATATTATCCCAATTAGATTTCACAGTTATATTTAGATGAAAACGAATTAATGCTTACCGAAAAAAATTAGAGATAAAAGATTTCTTTAAAAAAATAAAAAATAAAATAAAATAATTTTGAATTGAAAAATAGAATAATTGCAATTTCTTAATCTACTTTCAATCTCGAGTAAGCCCTTTGGATACTCGATTGGTAGAATTTAAATAGAGGAACTTTTGGAGGAACTCTGTTGCAATATTATTGACTATACTCTTCTATAATACTATACTAGTATGTATCTTTAGGTGACACTACTGAGTAACTGGAGGACTTCATTAGCAATGTTGACAATTGCGTAAAAATGTAGCGTGACTTATAAGAGAAAGTCAATACAAAGAATTTATATCCCCCTAACTTATTAAAAAAAAAGGAAAAAGTTCAATTTAGCCCCCAACGTATGGGGTCAATGGTCAATTGGCCCCTAACGTTTATTTTTGACCCAATCAGCCTCTATCGTTTACGTTATTTGCAATTCAACCCCTCCCGTCAAATTTTCAATTAAATTTGACAGATGCTTTTTTTAAATTCTCAAACTACCCTCTCTCTCTCTCTAAATCATCTGATAAAAATACCCAAATCCTCACCTCGCGGAGGCGTTGAAGCCTTAAAAAAAAAATCCCCCCTCTCCTCCTTTAAGTCAGTAAATCGCCTGCGCTGCCTCGCTTCTCTCTCTCGTCTCTCTTTGCCACTACCTCTCCAGCGCAAGGAAATTGCGTAATCAAATCCTTTTTCTGTGACACTATAATTGTCGAGAAATTGGAAATTTAAGCATAATTTCTCCTCTATTTTCGCTGAAGGATTTCTGGACATCTAATATTGTAATGTCGGAGTGGGGATAAGGCCAGAAATTTACAGAGTAAGCCGGGGATTAGGTACTCACAAATCCGAACCAGAAAACATAGAGAAAATCAAACTTTTTCCCTATGTTTGAAATTGTGTTAATCATAGTTAAGTTGGATTACCTTTCGAGTAGTTCTGAGAAATAAACGACAAAAATTTTGTGTTGGAATTGCTTCTCGGTGGTTGGAGAAAGCTTCTATGTGGAGGTAAAAATTTGATTTTTAAATCTCTTTGTTTGCGTTGGATTGTTTGGTAAAGACTAAATAGTTGCAGATTTGAAGCTCGATTTCAAACTTGTAATCATCGGACTTCACGAGTTCGACGAGTCTGCACTATTGCAGAGAGAGAGAGAGAGAAGAAAATGGTAGTTTGAGAATATAAAAAAGCATCTGTCAAATTTAACTGAAAAATTGACTGGAGGGGTTGAATTGCAAACAACGTAAACGATAGAGGCTAATTGGATCAAAAATAAACGTTAAGGGTCAATTAACCATTGATCTCATATATTGGGGGCTAAATTGAACTTCTTCCAAAAAAAAATATTTGAAATCAATTAACTTAGGAAAGACATTGAAGAGTTAGCAATCTATAATATTAGCTGTGAAGTTTAGTTTTGATGATTGAATTTAGCAAGTTGAAGATGAGTTTGAGCACACACACACTTTGAAAAATTATTTTATTGGGAAATAACTCTATGTTAATTGATTTTAATTGTGCTAGTGAAATTTTTCATAAGATTACAAGTTTCGAAATATCTTAGAAATTGCATAAAATTTATTAATGTTACCTTGGGAATTTTTTAATATTGATTTTATTTTGCACCAGTCGAGGACGAGTAATGGTTCAAGTTTGGGGATATTGATGACTCTTAAAAAAGAGTAATTTTATATTATTTTTATTTAATATAACTCGTGTGATTTGAGTGAATATAAAATAAAATTGGTCAAAATTATAGAAATTGCTGTAGGTTGCTGTATCATTGAAAGATTTTAAGAATTTTATGAATTTTATGTTTATTTTCTGAAAAATCAGATTATTAGCATTAATTTGAATTTTGTTGTTATCAAGTTTGGCCATAGATTTACTAGCAGGAAAATAAAAATGAATGTTTGATTTTTATTAAAATGACCAAAAGAGAAGGAGCAAATGTAAGGAAAAATTCATAGAATCAACGAGAGAGAGAGAATTGCTGGAGAAATCCCTAGTATCAATGAAGGGATAAAGGATTTTTCCCAGGAGATGACGTCTCCTAACGGGGATCTCTAGAGAGGAGGTTGATTGATCTGTGGAAAAAAAAAAGGAAACGAAAAACAGAGACCAGAGGAGAGGACCAAAAGTGACAAAAGACAAGAAGAAAAGAGAAGAGGCTTGGTGACTACAGATTGCATTTTGAACAATTCTTCTTCATCTACTTTTTATATTTTTCTTTTGATGAATATCATTATTTTGGATTTTATTGACATGAGTTTGAGCTAAGTTTTTAATCTTTGTTATGAGAGAAAGTACTCGTTACATGATTTATTGAGATTTATGCAAGTTGCTTATTTTTCATTGAATAATTTATCATGATATTTATTGTTTAATTCGAATTGTGTCGACAGGAAAATTTGATGTTATATGTTTTTGTTGTACCGAGAGGTAGATAGAAATTTTGAAATGCATGATTGATGTGCCCCGTGGTCCGTGAACCAATCACAAGTTAAGGTATGTCTCCTAACCAATTTTATTAGGGGTGGGCACGGGCTGGTTCGGTCCAGTCTCGAGCCCAGACCAAACTGGCCCGAAGGGTTTCGAGATTTTAATCCCAAAACCGAAATTGGTCTCGGGACCGACCCGGTTCCGCCCAAGGTTTTTTTTTTTAATGAAAAAATTATAAAAAACAATAAAATTTTAAAAAATGATAAATATAACCAATAGCTAAAACTTCATAGAGAACACCCAAAAGCCAGAAACATAAATGTCCATTGTCCTCAATAAACACAGTAATAACATAATTCCAGAAGACCCTGATGACAAAATCCTCGTAGAAATCGAACAGCTAAGTGTAGGGACTTCATTGAGCAGAAATCACCATTGAAAACTGGCTTTAGAAGGCAAGAAGTGAAGTTATTTCAGTGGCCGAGCTGCAGCTGAGTGAACTATTTTCCCGAATCAGCTCAGATAAACACCGCTTGAAGAAAGGTTAAAAAATAAAAATACTGCAATCTAAAGGAGAGAATCCAAAATAAAAACCTCACGTGGAAGACAGAGCATCAAGATAAAAGACAGACGAAAAGGAAGAATTAATTGCAAAATCTCTTTGGCTAGTAAATACAACTCACCAGCTTCTTTAAGAAAACTCGCACTTGCAGTTCGGTGCAGGGGAGACGAAAACTCGCACTCGCAGGTTGGGTATTCACCGTTCGGAGGTCGGGTGTTCAAAAATCAGAGGTCGAGTGTCCACACTTCAACTTCCGACTTCGCGTTCGCCTGTTAGGGACACCAGAACAGAGGTCAGGACACAGGAGGGCCAGGAGACTCGGGACGTATTTGCCAATTTGGCTTAAATTCGGTCCAGTCCTGATTCTTCTGGATTTCGGACTGTGGACCGAGGACCGGACAGACAGACTACGGTTCCAAGAGCCTCGAACCGAGGACCAGACCGTGGTCCATCACTTAGGGGCCGAACTCAGACCGAACTCACCGGTCCGGTCTGGTTCTCGATCCGCGGTCCGGTCCTGCCCATCCCTAAATTTTATGGCCTAATATGTTTGTTAAAGTTTGTAGGTGACAACTCAAAAATGGAAGAGGTAATTTGTCTTCCCTTAGACAAATTTATGTAATTCCCTTTTTCTTAAATTTTTGTAAGGAACATAGTATTTATTGACTTTGTAATTGACAAACTTTAGCCTTATATTTGTTAGTTTGCACATTTGTAATAGTCTTTAGGAAGGGTAGGATTGAATCAAGGCAACGAGAAAAAGTTGTTCGCTCATTGGGGACTTTCATCGAACAACTGGCGTGCAGGAAGGGGGAAAGGCAGTTTGGCCTGAGTCCATTATCAAGCCATGAGGAAGATTAAAACACTCATGAGGAGGTTGGCCATACAAGCTTAAATTAAGCTCATGAGAAAGATTAAGGCCCAAAAGAAATTAACCCAATTCAACATGAAGAACTAGCAATAGCCACTGGTTCACCCAACCAATTTAGTTCACCCGATTCAGCGCCCAACGGCTATAAACGGGAAGATTTTGCAGCGCTCCTTCTTTCAATTTTCTTCCTTCCACCCGAAGCTTCTGAAGCTTTTCTCCTTTGTATTTAAGCTTCCTCTCCTCCATTGTAGTTAGTCTATTAATATACGAATATTTGGAAACGGGTGAAGCGTTCTTCATCTCCAGAGAGCCTCGGTGGCTTCTCGTCGGTGCTCTTCCACAAGCGGTGCTCGGCACCGGTGGAATCACCAGAAATTGTGTTCCGAGTATGGGTTACTTGGGAACACTCTTAGTCGCTCCTTCGTTCCTCTCTGTCTATGAGTGGTCATCGGGGGAGACGGCGAAGCCTGCGCCCAAAGGCTGTTGTCTTCTCTTCGTGAAGACATGAGCTGAGAGCTACTGCGTTCAACTCCTTAGCCAGATTCGGGTTTTCACCACTCATCTTCACCGCCAGTTTCTTCTGTGGAAGAAACATTGATACAGGGCTTGTGTCCCATGCTGGAGCTCTTTCTGCGTGAAAAAGCTTTTCTGATGTAGCGCTAATCTGACATCTACCGGCCGGCAAGGATTCCCTTCAATCCAGACGGCGTTCTCTAAGTATTATTCAACTCACCCACCTCCCACTTCGACTAGTATCATTTCTCACCATTACGCCATTTTCTGTTTGCCTTCTCCTCTGTTTCATCGTTTCTTCAGAGTGCTTCTCTCCTCTGTGTTTAGCTTCCGCAATGTGAATCAAGTGTCACGGTTGGCACCCCGATTCCCATCAATGATTGATTAAATAAATTTAATTGTTATAAAATAGTTGACATTAATTTATTTGGCATCGAGAATAGGATTCTAAAGAAATTCGGATTAAATTTTGTCTTTTCAAAAATCGAAAGAAATTCTAAGATGAATTTAACTAGGCAATTCGAGAGAACCCTAAAAAATATTATTTCTCGCTGTTCAGTGGAAAATGATGTAGTTTTCTATAGCATTAGTGATAATTTATATGTAATGAGGAAATCAATCATAACCAAGACTTTCATTATCGTAATCTTCTCAAATTATTTCAATCTATTTCTTATTCATATCTGAGTAACCTTAAATTTTATATTATTCTGTCGCTTCATGCCATTTTTCTTTATATTTAATCTTTATTTTATATAATTTGATAGCAATTAAATTTAGTTAAGATTATCTTCGTGGGATCAACTTTTACTTACTATTTATTACTTTGTTAGCGACACGTACACTTGCGTTAGGTGTAGAAAATTACTAACAGATTCCAGTAAACTCTCACCTGTAACAGTTGTATACATATGTATTCATGTCGACAACATATTGTTTGTTGCCGTTGTTGATCTCAAATCGTGCAGCTCCCGCAAGCATAGCACTCTAATTTCGAGATGCACGTTCTAGCTTTACAAGTTTTTTTTTTTATCTAAAAACACAAGACGTCTATTGATGAGGCCAACTTCTTATATTTTTTGATAATCCTAGTCATTAAGCATTTTCGGATCATTTCGAACATGGTCAGAATCCGTTTGTCACTGACTAGTAATAGAACTCCATTGAATTACTTGCATAAATTGTTTAATCAGTTCGCACTTGGAAATCGAAGAAAATGCATGACTAGCCCCATATCTAGGGTTTGTGCCTCGAAGATATGCATGGGCATGCTGATTAATTTGATGTAAGTTTCTCATTTCTCTATCGAAATGAAAAGTTGTGGTTGTTCTAGCCGCATTCTACATTGCATCTCTGTATGCTCTGTCACGAAATTGGTTTTTAAAATTTGCGTACATATGCCGGGGACAGTAGCAGTGTTCAGCTAACGGTAATTCTTGTTGTATAGTGGGCAACAACCCCTGATATTTGAAAGAACAACAAAGTCAATATAAAACAATATAACTACCACAACGCCACAATAGTTGAAAGAACAATCGAAAATGCATTATACTTTTTGTCGATCCGAAATAAATGTTCATCCATATCTCGATTCAGTATTTAGGTCTTTTTTTAATAATTTCAAAAATTACGTTCATAATTCCATACACTTTGATTCCACATTAGCAACATCAACGAGATATATTTCATCATTGTCATCAATGCTGACTGCTGTCAGTAATTGGCCGGAACATGAGCCCTTTAGATGACAATCATCCAAACATATAATAGGTCTACCACACTGCAGCAAACTGGTCTTGCAAGCAACCATACACATATACATTCTTTCGAATACATTTGACTCATTATCGGCAAAGTCCACCAAATAAGTTTGTAGGCTTAATGTGCTACCCAGATTTGATTTACGAATTTCTTATGCACACAACCACAATAGCTTGTATTGTTCATCGCTCTTCCCTTCATTAAGTTTTCGAGTTTCGCTTCTTGCTCTTCTGGCAAGACTTGGTGTAATGTTGACATTCAAATTCTTTCTTACTGTCTTGATAATGGATGGAATTTCCCACGTATGTTGACTTTTGAACCTATCCAAATAATAATTTGCCACACATTTTGTAGTACCGTGTCGATTCTCAATTTTTATTGAACAATTGTAACAATCGTTGAAATTTTTTATTTGAAACGTAAGCTCATTTTGCATCTTCGAACCATGCAATCGTCAATCACATCTGTCTTCACACACTGCTGTCAGTCGTCGAGATTCACTTTCAATGAATTTGATCTCATAACCATTATTCAATGCATATTCTATTATTTATTCTCTAATTATCTTTAAAGAATTATATTTTTTTTCGAGATAAAATCTCATCGAAATTTCTTCTATTACCGGTATACTTTTAACTTCATCATCCACCGAGTCGACCGGTGTTCGAAGCTCGTCATCTAGAGTTTTTGACATCGATTGCACCTTTATTTTTTTCATTACTTTCAAGGTGATCGAATGCCCGATGATCACCATGTATGGGCGTGGAATACGAATACCAGTCCATATTGGCATCACAAGTTGTTGTCTCGTCTAAATCAACTGATCTACTCGAATTAGAATCCATCGACGTCGCTAATATAGAGAAAATTTGCTGGAGCAAAAAAAAGTAGAGGTTTGAGGGTTTTCTTATCAGCAAAGGGTGAGAGCCGGGGGGGAGGGGGGTGTTTCCTCATACAGTGTCAGAGATTGACCCTCCGTTCTGTTCTCAGGCAAAATAATTGAGATCTGGGGGCCATTTCGGGGCGGAGACCAATCGATTTCAATCTTGCCAAAAACTTAAGGCCAACAACGAGGGCCAATCTGAGGCAGGGATCCCCCATTCCCGAGAACTTTAAAAAGGAAGAGGTATAGAACGGGAGGCCGATCCGAGGTGGTGACCACCTATTCTCGAATCACGTGCGGTGCACGTTAAATGGGCGTCTCTACCCCTAACATCGACCCACGTTCTCAGGCAAAATAATTGAGACCGGGAGGTCGTTTCGAGGTGGCAACCCTCGTTCTCAATCTTACCAAAAAGTTAGGGCCAACAACGGGGGGTCGATCCGGAGCAGTGTCCCCCCGGTCTCGAATCAAATGTAGTGCACGTTGAACGGGTGGTCTCCACCCCACACATTGACCCTCCGACCCAATATGTTAGAGATTGACCCTCCGTTCTGTTCTCAGGCAAAATAATTGAGATCGGTGGGCCATTTTGGGGCGGCTACCCCTCGGTTTCAATCTTACCAAAAACTTAAGGCCAACAACGAGGGGCCAATCTGAGGCAGTGATCCCCCGTTCCCGAGAACTTTAAAAAGGAAGAGGTATAGAACGGGGGGCCGATCTGAGGCGGTGACCCCCTATTCTCGAATCACGTGCGGTGCACGTTAAATGGGGGTCTCTACCCCTAACATCGACCCACGTTCTTAGGCAAAATAATTGAGATCGGGAGGTCGTTTCGGGATGGCAATCCTCGTTCTCAATCTTACCAAAAAGTTAGGGCCAACAACGGGGGGTCAATTCGGAGCAGTGTCCCCTCAGTCTCGAATCAAATGTAGTGCACGTTGAACGGGGAGTCTCCACCCCACACATTGACCCTCCGACCCAATATGTTAAGTGTCACGTAAACACCAAACTGATCAAGGGGCAGTTCAATTTAGATCAGCCCCTTGATCTCGACATAAATTGAGAAAACGGGGAGTGATCGACCTCCTATCATAGTTTAATTTGTTACGTTTTAAATAGTTTAAAGTTTTAATTTTTAAAATTTTTAATTTAAATGTTATTTCAAATTAAACTCTTTGGTTCAATTGAATTTAACCACTATAAATCTCAAGAAAATTATCAATTTAAACCCTGTACTATACACTGTTTTTCAATTCGCCCCCTGTACTAAAAAAACTGGCAAACCGAACCCTGTACTTTGATTCTGTTATCAGTTTTGACCTTCAATCAACAATTTCATTAAACCCTCATTTAAAAAATTACCAAACGATCTTGAATTCAGTTGAAATTTTTACCACATGTTAACTACTTAATGAAAATATAATAAAAAAATTTTTGTTATTTTTTAACACATGTACGATTTATTGTAATTTTATTTTAGTATTTTATAAAAATATTATAATAAATCATACCAATTTTATAAAATCACAAAAAATTTTCTATTATCTATCCAGGTTAACATGTGGAAAAGTTTTTAAATAAATCAAATATCGTTTGATAGTTTTTTAAAAATTAATTTATAAAGTAAAGAAGAAGCTGAGATTAATTTAAAAAAATACCAAAAAATATTTGATTTATTTAAAAAAAAATTTCACATGTTCAACCTATCATGGGTAGATAATAGAAAAATTGTCGTGATTTTCTAAAATGTTTATGATTTATTATAATATTTTTATAAAATACTAAAATAAAATTACAATAAATCGTACATATGTTAAAAAATAAGGAACATTTCCAGATTATCTTCTCATTAATTAGTGAACATGTGGTAAAAATTTCAACTGAATCCAAGATCGTTTGGTAATTTTTTAAATGAGAGTTTAATAAAATTATTGATAGAAGTTCAAAACTGATAACAGAATCAAAGTATAAGGTTCGATTTGATGGTTTTTTTAGTACATGCTGTGTATAATTCAAGTTTCAAATTGATAATTACCCTAAATCTTATTTTTGGTCACGGAGGAGTTGAAGGCTTTGATGCAGACAGAAACTCGCTTAGCTCCGCGGGAAACCCTACCCACTCTGTGTTCTCTTCTCTTCCAAATGGGTGGCGTTGAACCTGCATCCGGATTACGTCTCCGCATTCATCTCTGAGGTCTCACTTCCAGGTTGAGCTTCTGGATATTTCTGAAACCCCTAATTTATTTCTGGGTTGTTCGTTTCAGATGCATTCGGTTTACTCCAATTTGTCTAAGAGCCAGGCATTGCCTAATGGTATCAGGGTTTCTTCGGGCTCCATCTGCTGCAAACCATTCCACATTTTGAACTCTCATTCTTTCCGCTCAGACTCGTGCTCTAAACCCCCGATAAACCCTAGTTTTAGCTCTCATTTGAAGGGCTCCCCGATGTTGTTCGTGAAGTTTTCATCTGAGGTAAGTCGTAGTTTTCCAGAAATTTTGATGAATGCTAGAAATTTTTCGACTGCTTTCCCCCAGAAAGTTAGCAGAGGTAGTAGAGGAGGGGAATCACTTCCTTGGTTAGAAGGCAAAGGAGATAGAGGAAGGAAATTGTTGGAGAAATTACCTAGGACGAAAGCTAAGCTTTCGTTTGGGGAAGAAAAAACTGCCAGGTTTGTGAAATTTAACGGTCGAGCCTCTCCAGACAATTCGGAGAAGAAGTGGGAGAAATCAGAAAATAAGTCCTCATGGAAAGAATCTAAAAGAACTTTGGAAAGATCACCATCTAAGAGCACTCGTTCTGCTTGGGAGTTATCAGCAGAGAATTTAAGTAAAACGGTCGCTAGTAAAGCAAATGCGAATGGAGAAGCAGAGACGGTGGAGGATCAGAAAAGGAAATATATTGAGAGGGATGAAGGTGATGAAGAAGAAGAGCAAGATGAAATCGAGGCCACCGCTTACCCAAGATGGTATAAGATAAAAAATCGATTCAATGAAATGGGTGATGTAAAAGCAGCACCTCAGAGATCTCAGGTCCGGAGGTGGAATCAACAGGAAAGTTGGGGTAAGAAGACATGGAAGGAGGCCACTGAATCCACCATACCCAAGATGATTGGCGAAGGAATCTATGGGGTTGGGCCAGTTCTGGCAGCAATGTCTGCTGGCCGGAGAGAGTTCTATGCTTTATATGTTCAAGAAGGACTTGAATTGAGTTCTAACAATCGGAAAAAGAAAGACAAAAAAGGGTTTGAAAAAGTTGTGAAAATAGCGGAGGAAAATGTATTGACAATAAAAGAAGTGTCAAAGCATGATCTTAACATGATTTCTGATAATCGTCCACATCAGGGTCTTGTTCTCGATGCTTCTCCATTAGAGATGGTTCAGATAAAAGAACTGGACCCAGTTTCAGTGGAAGAAGATGCAGGATCAGTTTGGGTTGCGCTGGATGAAGTGACAGATCCTCAGAATTTGGGTGCAATTATAAGATCTGCGTACTTTTTTGGAGTATCTGGAGTTGTGCTTTGTGCGAAGAATTCTGCGCCTCTGAGTGGCGTTGTGAGCAAAGCAAGCGCAGGCTCTCTGGAGCTCATGGAGCTTAGATATTGCAAAAATATGATGCAATTCTTAACATCCTCGGCTGAAAATGGTTGGCGAATACTCGGAGGCTCTGTGTCGTCGAAAGCAATTCCTTTGAAAGAGGTGTCTGCTGGTCCACCTACTGTTTTAGTTTTGGGAAGTGAAGGAACTGGTTTAAGGCCTTTGGTCGTGAGGTCTTGCACACAGCTTGTTAGAATCCCTGGTAATATTCCGATGGATGAGAATGAGGTGGAAGGTGAAAACGAAGAAGCCATTGAAACGAAGAAGTCTTCTGCAGAAGATTTTCGATCGTTTTTAGCCGTGGAGAGCTTGAATGTCAGCGTTGCAGCAGGTGTGCTTCTTCATCACGTAGTTGGAAACTATTACAAAAATGAAAACCGTGTTGATTAAAATTTCAATGACTAGTTTTTCCAGTTGTTTCACTGTACTTTCCATTGTTTTCTCTATCTAATATTTTTCCCATCATATCATTTCTAAAGAGTGCTTCCTATTTTGACTTTCCTTTCATTTTTCCTCAAAAAAATAAAGGATGCTCTTTGTTTGTCTGAGAAACAGAAGAAGAATCTTAGATTTTGCGATTTCAATCCTAGATCTTGGTTTTGTTCTGTGTTTGTCTACATGACTTAACCTGCTCATAGTTGATTGGGAGAGTGGCTTCTCAAGCTTGGTCTTGAAAAATGAAGACTACTAGTCAAGAAAATTATTAGCTTTGGCTCATAAATCTTAAACATATGCAGCGATTGCTCTGCAATTTTCACATGCTGTTTTGAAATTGTAGCTGGCAAAACCATGTGAGTTGGGCACTGCTGCAATCTTGAGTTCTATCTATATGCCCATCTTCTTCTTATGGGAAACAGTGCTATCTTATCTTATCAACTAAACCCGGACCATGCTTGGGAGTGCTCTCTCCCGGTTTATGCAGTGGTGCTAAGCTAACTCCCCGGCCAACCTTAAGTTCCTTCTCAAAGTAGTTTCTTTTCGTTATGAAGGAGACTAATACACCCGTTATTTTTGGAGTTGAAATAACTCAAATAAACCAAGATCTTACCATGACTGCAATTTTAGAGAGACACGAAAGCAAAAGCCTGTGGGGTCATTTCTTGTAACTGATTTTTTTTTTTCGGGTAATGTTTATTGTTTCATCTATCCTCTAATTTTATAATTTAATATTACATTTCGAGTGTTTGGGTGTCACTTTTTAACTTGTAGTAATCAAGGGACGTAAAATTAATTATGTTTTGATCATGAAAAAGAAAGGAACCACCACGGCGGACGAAGAAGATTCGGATCACGAGGTAGCATCTACCGAATCCGCACGTGCAACTTCGCACGCTCTCATTTTTCCAATATAAATAGCCAACCACATCTAACGGTCTCTCCCTCCTCGCCCCATTTACGATTCGTCCTCTCCCTCTGTCTCTCTCGGAGAATTATGACGTTGTGTGGTCAATGATGAGCCCCAACCCTGTCTTCCAAATATAAAATTCTGCGGTTTCTCTCTCTCTCTCTCTCTCTCTTTCTTCCTCTCTGTGTTGTTGTTACTCTGCTTCGTCGTCTATGGCGATCTGAGTCTTCGTTCGAACTATTGGTTTGTTTGCGCTCCTCCCCATTTCTGTAGGAGTTCGAAGGAAAAGGGACAATGCCGGGGATGGACGCTCTCGATTCGTTCCTCTTCTCTTCCAGCAGAGCATTCTGCAGTCCCGTTGCTGTTTTCTTTCAGATCCAGGTTTGTTGAGTCTCTTCTTACTTCATACAGATCCATTTATGTTTTTTCCAATGCTGGATTATTCGATTTTTTTTATATTTTTTATTTTTGCGTCTTTGAATTCAATTCTATTAGATTTACCCCTTTGAACCGTCAGTTGAATTGAGTCTTTTATATTATTTTAAGAAAATTGAGCTTCTTGTGGATTTACTTGTCCCGTTTTCTTTTCCTACTGCTAAGTTTGAGTTTGTTTATGATGATTGCTGATTCGTAATTTACTGAAAAAGATTTCTGGGAGCTGAATTCTTCTTTCATTATCGTCAAATCTTTCTAGTTATGTTTTTATTTTCCGTTGTACTAGAGACTACAAGAATTTTGCTAGAAAATAATAATCCTTCGGGCTATATGCCTTTTAGTTGTTTGAAATGACATTGGATTTTATTGCTTTCAGAGGCATGCTAATTTAAGGGCATTTGTGTGTTATAAAGGCAAAAAAATGTTTATTAGACAAATACATAATATGTTTTGCATTTTAGCTCCAGTTTGGCTAGCTTGGTTCCTGTCCTAGTTGTTTGGAACCAATTCTCAAGTCCTTTATTGATGAAGCTTTGTAAGATTCGTATTTTTTTATGTGGTAACAACCTGTTTAGTCATCCCTTTCTTCCCTGTTTAAAATTAAAGTGACAATATTAAAATAGTTTCTTAGGTGATGATAGTTCTTTATCATCTAAGAGAATCGCAAAATTTTCTTGTTTTCTTTATAGGGCTGCATTATCTGCCTAACTCTTGCGATTGGGTGGGCTTGTGCTGCTTATGTCAGGTAATATAATCTACGCAGAAGAGATTTAGCTCTAGCTCACAAATATCTCTATATCATGTTCTACTCATATAGCGTTGGAATTTTATTACATTTCTCCTTTTTTCATTACAGAAACAGAGAGATTACACGGATGAAGGAGAGTATGCGAGTTGGAAATAGCTTTGCTTTTATTTGTCAAGATATCAATGAACTTGAGCACTCTAATCAGGCTAATCTACCTAGAGTGACAGTTATTATGCCTTTGAAAGGATTTGGAGAGCACAATTTACATAATTGGAGAAGCCAGGTGAAGTTTATAAGAGTTAGATGTTTTTTTAGTCTCCTATTTAAAGTTATAAAGTAACTGATAGCACATTTTAGTTTTCTGTTCGATGCTAGCGTTCTTTGACGACTTATTTCAGTCGTCCTTGTCTTTGTTATTTTCTGGATGTTTATGTATTTTCTTTCTTTAATAAAATTGTGATGACCCAACTTGACACGTATGTGGTGGGACCACTCATGCTCCGCGGATCCTCAGAGGCTACGGCCCGGTTGGGGCCGGAGGTGGGTTAAAACTCCGCGGATCCCAAAGGGTTGGGCCGGAGGGTTCGGTCGTAGAAAGGGGGGTCGTCACAATCCCACATCGCTTGGGGAAGTATGTAGAAATGAAATATATGTAAAGAGACCCTCCCAAGATAGCAAAACGCGTTTTGGAGCACAATTGACAACGGATTCCACAAGAACTCCGAAGTTAAAAGTACTTCGGCGAGAGCAATTCCAGGTTGGGTGACCTTCTGGGAAGTTCTCGCCAAACAAAGCCGTGAGGGGAGGATATTGGGCTGCGGCCCAATCCCCAAAGCGGACAATATCTTGCTGGGAATAGGGGTCGTTACAAAAATTCTCTTGAATTGACTCTTGGATATCTACTATGGAACTTAATTGAGTTCAAATCTTCTCTTTCTTCACCGATCATGATGATCGGGCAAGGGTAGGATGATGGAAAAATATTGTTGCCTTTAATATGCATCTTTATTGTTTTGGTCTTTTGCGAAGTATCTGAGAAACTAATTCTTGGCCGCTGGATTGTAAATGCAGGTCACATCTCTCTATGGAGGTCCTTTAGAGTTTCTTTTTATGGTGGAAAGTACTGAAGACCCTGCTTACTATGCTGTGTCACGGTTAATATCTGATTTTAAGGTATGTGAAAGCTCATTTTTTGTCACAAGTATTCCTCTTCATTCTTGTCTACTGTCAAACATGTTTTAAGTTTGGTTGTTCGTGCATCTGTTGGTGTTGAGATATCCCCTAACTCGTCTCAACATTGCTCAGGATGTAGTTGATGCTAAGATTGTTGTCGCTGGTTTGTCAACAACTTGCAGTCAGAAAATTCACAATCAGTTGGTAGGTGACCGGCTTCAAAAATCTTTATGAGTCCTTCAACAAAAGCATGTGTAGAAATCCTTCCTTTTACTTCCTCCCAAGTCTGGATGTGGATAGTACTTTCTTCACATAATAGTGCCTGCACCAATTAGATAGATAGAGCTCTCCCATTTTCTTTCACATGCTAATACAATGTTAAATTGAAAATCCTTTTGTCTTTGCAGGTTGGTTTGGAGAAAATGCATAAAGATAGCAAGTACGTACTGTTTCTAGATGATGATGTTAGGCTTCACCCAGGGTCAATCGGAGCCCTCACTGCAGAGATGGAAAAGAATCCCGATGTATGAGTTTTTTGCCCAACCACTTTATGTATTGATGAGCAGAATTTTGTGAATATAATTTTTTTTTTTTTGCACTACTGAAATAAAATCTTGCTCTATATGATTGTTTTCAAGGACTATTTGTTTTTTTTCCAATTCATACTAATTATAGTTTTTATATTTTGAAACATTATGAAAACATGGGGCAGATATTTATCCAAACTGGTTATCCTCTTGATTTACCTTCGGGGAGTTTAGGGAGTTACTGCATCTACGAATATCATATGGTAAGACATTGTCTTTGATTTTCATTCTTGGGTTTTATTACATTAGGGTATATCTCACGTGACACGTTTTCACACTAATTTCTGTATGTCTCTCTGACATTTGTGCCTTTTTTCAATTTTAAAATAGTCTATGGCTCATTAATTCTTTTGCTATTAAAATTTTGCAGCCTTGTTCAATGGGTTTTGCCACTGGTGGGAGAACATTTTTTCTTTGGGGCGGGTGCATGATGGCAAGTACCTGATTCTATTTCATAAGCTCTGCATGTATGTATAAAATTCATAATTTTTTAGGTTATTTGCAGATGCATGCTGATGATTTTAGATATGATCGCTTTGGGGTGGTAACAGGACTTCGAGATGGTGGATACTCTGACGATATGACTCTTGCAGCTATAGCAGGTCAGATTTTTAGTTAGTATTTTGTTTTAAAGCTTTTTTTGCTAAAACAATGGTGATGGGCTATCGTTTCTCATCATATTATTTTACTATCAATGCTCCTCTTTTCCATTTGTCATTAGTGCATTGAGATAGAATTCCTTGGGGTGTCTACTTACCTTATCATATCCTCACTTTGCTATTATCCTGTCTGAGTTGGCTGATAAACTACCACTTGATAATTTTGCTCTATTCCTTACTCATCTTCAACTTCCTTTTTTTCCTGAAGATCATTGGACTGTTCATTCTCTTTTATTGACCATTTGCTGATATACATTCCCTAATTTCAGCAGAAGCAGTGACGTAGAACCAACCAAAAAATTAGAAATAGAAGAAGAAAAGAAATAAAATAAAATAAATCAATAGATTTAGGGAAAGACGATAATGAAGAAGTTGGAAAAAAGATAAGAAGATGTGGAGAAAAAGAAGGATTGAAGGATAAAAGTCATTTTCATTCAATAATGTCATCATCTTTGTTTCTAGGTTTCAATACTAGGCTTTAAATAGAGAAATTAACACAACCCTAGAAGATGAAAGGAGGAGAACTTGAAGGTCAAAAGATAAACCCTAGAAGGTGAAAAAATCAAGTCCGTTAATACAAACCAAAACAAACATAAAATAATTAAAACTCCATTAAACAAAGCATAATAAAATATGTTAATGCGATGTCCTCGTCAATTAGTTTCCAGATTTATTTTTTAACATGTTATTTGCTATGCACTGTGTTACAAATTCTTAGTTCAAATCTTGGATTGTGTATCCATTCTCACTTTTAGTTTGAGCATGTAATACATCTGTAATTCTTGGGCATATTTCCTTGCTGGGTGCCCTTTAGCTGCCTTTTATTTTTTATGTAGGGGCTCACAAGAGACTTATTACATCACCTCCTGTGGCTGTGTTTCCTCACCCTCTTGCAAGTGATCTGAGTTTTGGAAGGTTTGTGGTTGTCACTTCTTGAATCTCAATTTTTTTTTTAACCTCAATTTGAACTTTTTGTGCAGGTATTGGAACTACTTGAGGAAACAAACATTTGTATTGGAATCATACACTTCAAAGGTTAATCAGATATTAAACCGGGCATTATTTACTTCTCACTGTTATTTGTCATGGGGGTTTGTGGCTCCATATGTTATGGCTGTAATTCATGTTGCTGCCGCACTACGAATATATATTAAGGGATACTCGCTTGAAGATACAGCTTATAATTGTTTGGGTGAGATTGTCTTTCTTTCAATTTTTTTTCATCTGTTGTAATAATAGAGTAAGTGGAAATCATTGTTATCCAGTTCCAGATTGCTTTTATGCCTGGTTATTTATAGTTATAACTAAATTTGTTGTTCAACATATGCAATTAAGAATGCATTACAAACATTATTGCTTCTTAGCAGCATCACTTGGTAGATGAAACAATGCTCCCTTTGTCTCAAAATAATTAATAGTTTGAGAGGCTTGTTTTTATAATCAGAATCATATTGAAGATATGATATACTTTTTCTAATTACCTCCAAAATAAATCCGAAGTTCAATGAGAATGATTGGCTTCAACTTGCTGCGGACATCTTCGTCAAGACTGATATTTGACAAAGGCTATTGCATATTGAAGATATGATATACTTTTTCTAATTACCTCCAAAATAAATCCGAAGTTCAATGAGAATGATTGGCTTCAACTTGCTGCGGACATCTTCGTCAAGACTGATATTTGACAAAGGCTATTGCATTTTCATTTTTGCAGCATCTTTGGTTCTTACAAGTGAATTATTTTACTTTTATGCAGGATTGGTATTGGTATGCGTCCTAGCTTTCTGTACATTTATTGAACTTCTTTCAATGTGGAATTTGACAAGGGTAGAAGTTCAACTTTGCAACATGCTATCCCCCGAGGGTCCTCAACTCTCACTAGCTTCCTACAACTGGGGTCTGGTTAGTTTTTCCATTCTGATTCAAAATGAACATGATTCTCTGGTTAGTTTTTCCATTCTGATTCAAAATGAACATGATTCTGTTTTAATCTGTGATAACATCTCCTGCTTGACGATGATTGATGAAGTGCTGTAAAAAAAAAAAGAAGTAAAAGGACCTTTGATGGTGCAGGTATTCATTGCTATGCTGGTGGATAACTTTTTATACACAATTTCTGCATTTCGTTCTCATTTTTCTCAGTCAATCAATTGGTCGGGCATCCGCTACTACTTGAAAGATGGGAAAATAAGCAAGGTATGAGTTTCAATGCGTTCTTCTCATCACAAAAAAGAAATCAAATTAGGGTAAAATTCAAAATGCAAGAGACGAGCAGTGCATTTAACAAACTGAAGAACCAATTCTTCAACTTGAGTTTTAATTTTTAAAATACCAAGACTATCTGAAATTTAAGTGGAGTGACCTGATAGAATTCTAAAGAAATGCACTTATTATAGTTATCTTTTAGAATTCTGTCTTTTAGTATTTTTTAGATGTTTATTTAAAAAAAAAAAAAATTAGGATTAGGGATATTGAGAATTTAGAGAAAATAGATTAAGAGAAAGCTATCGGACGACTCAAACGTCTGCCTCTGTTTTTGTGTAAGTTCACTTCCGTTATTGTTTTATTTTCTTAATAAAATCCTATGAAATTCGTATCATGATCTCATTTCAGCTAACCTTTCGAGAGAGTGTGCTTCTTTCATCATATAGTTAGTGTTCCTTACTTCCTTCCACCTGCAATTTATTTTACCCTCTAATAACTGAAGATGTTGGGAGTGTATGCTGTTTAATATACTTCTGAGTTTTGTTTTTAACTTCCCAGTTAATTGGTGCAGATTGAAAGAGGCAAGGATCTGGGTCCAACTCACACAGATTTAGGAGGAAAGCACTTGAGTGGCAAGAAAGAGTTACCTCCAAAAACCTCTTTCCTCAGTTCTTTGGCCAAGACTTTGGCGCAGTGGCGGCACCCGAAGAAATTTGATAACTAGACATCATTCATAAAGTTAGAATCTCACGAGGCACTGAATGCTTGAGGTATTAGTAGTCATTGTAGATTGTTTACCATACTTCATTTTTGTGTATTTTGTCTCCATTCTTTCATCCGATTCTTCATCATCGACCCTATTGGCTCGGGTTCTGTAATTTGTAGTGATTTTTGTCGTGTAATTTAAGTCTTGAATGTGAGAGACTAGTCTTGTATCCATGGTTTCACGTTTTCTAGTTCTGTCCTTTTCTTTTACGTTCAATCTTTTTAGCTTCCCCCATAGCCATCATATATATTGAATTGAAGGAATGTTAAAAAGTGGTGATGATGACCGCTTGATTATTTTGCTTCGTAGAATTAGATATTGAATTCATCAAATATTGTACTTAAGGTAGAGATGTTAAATGAGTTGCGCTGCTTGCTCTGCTCGGCTCGGCATTGTAGTTGGTCGAGATTGGCTCGTTTAACTTGGACTTGTGAATCGATTTGAGTTGAAATTTTTTTTGTTCGGATTTGTTAGGCTTGATTCGTTTGACTCATTATGTTCGTTAGGTTTGACTTGTTTGACACGTTAGGTTCAATAAATCAATTTTTTTTTAGATCTAGTTTAGTTGGTTTGTTTGTCATCTTTGATTTAAGAACGCTGAGTGTTTGTCTAATTTAATTTGCATAGTGATGTAACACGTACTCAAAAAAGGGAGATAATTTTCTATACAATAAATATAAAATATCGCCATAGATTGAAGTATGACATGTGCATTAGGGTAGTAGGAATTGGAAAGTGAAGACTAGTGATGACAAACGAGCTGGTTGAGTCGAATGAGTAAGTTTAAAAAAATTTTAACCTGAGCTGGATCGCGAGTTACGAGTTAAACGAACCGAGCCGAGCTGAGCTGAGCTAGATCAACGAGCCAAGCGTATATAAATATTTTCAACTGATATTAATATAATATAAGTTTTTTAAAAATTTTCATTTAAAATAATAATAAGTATTAATAATTATATGTCAATGATATTTACTCATTTAATTTAAAAATTAGTTATGTTAAAGGTATATAAAATTGAATGTATTACTAAAAAAATTATTTGAGACTATTTAATAAAAAATATTATATAAATATTATTAAAAATATTTTGATATATAAAAAGAGTTTAGAATTTGAAAAAAATTACAAATTTGAAAAAAAAAAAAGTAATTCAAATTACAAAAGAAATTCAATAAAAATCATCTATAGTCTTCAAGATTTAAATTTGTAAACTCCTCAAGAATTTCATCCTCTCGTTGTTGATTTTTCATTTTGGCGTCGGTCCAATCTTCAATACAAATGAGCGTCTCCATAAGGTCCGGTGCAAGTTTTCCTCTTCGTTCATCATAAACACGTTCACCTGCATCAAAAGCATATTTCGATGCTACAGTAGAAACATGATGTATTAGTAGATCACATGTCATTATAGAATGAATAAGATATGTGTTAGAATGTCTTTTCCACCAATCTAAAATATTAAAATTATCATCCCGAGAAAATTGATAACGAGTTTCAAAATAAATATTAAGTTTATTTGTAAAAGAAGTAGAATAATTTTCAATTTGTAATTCACTCCACATATTATCAATACTATATTGTTGACTAAAACTATCTCCACCATCACCGCTACTACTATTAAGATAACTCTCGGTATGTGGAGATCGTGAATAATAACGATTAACATTAAAATATTTTGTTTCATAAGAAGCATATAAATTAACTACTTTATTTGTTATGTCATCACTAATAATTAAAGGTGCAATACATAAATTTGTAGAAATCCAATTGAGTATAAGGCATACTCTTTTTAATTTAAATTTTGGATCCATGATGCATGCATAAAAGAAAAAATAAGAGGAATGTTATGTCAATATTTTTAAAATTTTATTTCTATTTTATTAAAAATATTACTAAATTCATCTACTAGTCGATATTCTACAAAATTACATGTTAAATCTACAAAAATAGGAAGAATAATGTTAGAAATGAGATAATAAATTCTAGAACATTAATTTGTAATATCATAAAAATATTTTAAAAAATTAAGAAAGATATTAGCAATATCACAATTAGATTTGTCAAGGTTAATACTTTGCGTCTTATCATTAATAAAAGCACAAATAACTTGTTAACTTCAACGATAAACTTTATAATAAATAATCTAATTGAGTGAAATGTAAATAAAATCTAGAAATATTATTTAATATATTTTAATTTAAATGAAAAATAATTAGGCTAAATGGTTTCAACGATCGCTTAGTTCCTACGTGCTAGCTTTAGTCAAATACTATTATTAACTAGTCTGTTCCGAGTTTCGACACGACATTCTGAATAATTAGCACTAAGTGTCATTATTAGAGATCAGTCCTGTCTCAACCGTTGGATTGCTCAATATTAGTTTAAAGTGTGACAAACGTTGATTTTAGCTTCTATTATTATATTTTAACTTTGATCATACGAAATAACATTAATTAATTAGTGTAATTAATATAACAAAATATAAATAGTTAAAATAAATTAGAATAATATTTCAAATCACCCTCAAACTATAAAGTGATTAAAAAAATATATTTTAAAGTATTTTTGTTAACAAGTTCATCATTAAAAGTATCAATAACGTAACAAATCAATCAATGGCGGATCTCTAATCTCAGAGAACAGAGGTCGTTATCTGTGGCAATGAGAACAGGAGTCGTTATTCTAAAACGGCACCTCATTCTCTGTTTAGTGCTTAAAAAACACGTTAAATTTTAAAAAACAAATTCATAATAACTGTATCAAAAAACATATCAAACAATATTTGATTTTCTTGAAAATTTTATCACGTGTTCATCACATCATGGGAAGATAACTGATCCTTACTAATTCACATCATTTTTGATAGAATTTCTTTTGAAATTCCTTGCTTAAAGTTTCTTGATTTATTATAATTTTAACTCTTTTACAATTTATTATAATTTTTTACTCTTGTTTTATAAAATAATTCATTAAAATTACGTATGTTATCCAAAAATTATGAAACTTTCACAATAAGCTCTTTTTGTACTCCTAGTTAGAGCTGCAAAATGGCTAGCTAAAAGAAGTTACTATACATTTATTTTTAAACTTTCATAAAAAATTGAATAGATAGTCTTGACTCTGAAACTATAGATAAATGTACGAAGATTTGACCAACATTTAGAACTTGACAAAACAAGTTGAAAATAAAATTAAAATTTTATCGCTTGGATGTCAAGCCTGGTACAAACATTTGACGAGTTCTACGTATATATGAGGTTGAAAGAGATCAATTCTAAGTTTCTACGAGCTTAGTCAAAATGGAGAACTAGATCTCCGCATCATATATTTGACAATTATTTAGTTAGCTTATATATTTAACTATAATTATATGTCAATAATTATATAATGTCAAATTTAATTAAGTGGTCAAATAAAAATAAACTTTAACATCTAATTAAATTATGAAGTTAATTATATAAATATCAATAGTTAAATAACCCTTAAAGAAAAATTGTTCTATTTTAGAAGATCGAAGTCACCGATTTCGAGCTCGATAATGGTTTATGAAAATTAACGAATAAGGTGACTTCATAGATTCGTATACGTATGTTATGCAACTACTTTGTTTTGATGAATATGATTTCAAGTTTTATGAAATTTGGTTTATAAAATTAACTCGGACACTCTGTTGATACATAGGTAAGACTAATATACTATCATAGATTTCCTCTTTAAACAAACTCTTCCATTCAATAGACACTGTCGTCACGCCTTGGACGGACCTCTTTTGGCTTCCTTCCACTGAAGAATGGTATTGCAAAAAAAAAGAATTAGCTTCTCTTCCTCGTGTCGACTAATCAAAGAGAGAGAGAAATCACTTCCATAGTTCGGAAAAATGAAATCGAACGGGAGTTCAATGAGAGTCTAAAGCCGAATTCTTCGACCGTGTTCGCCTCGACTTCAGATCAATGACAACAATGGAAATGTTATCATCACTGTTTCTTCCGAATGCTATTTTGGTGAGATTATCTGCAACAGTTTGTGCTATAGTTATCTCGTTGATCGTCGCAGATTTAGCTTGCCGTTTTAAAAATCGACGAACCACCTCACCCACCTCTTCGTTGGTCATTACATCCCATAGCCCATCACTCGCTAATATAACACATTCGTCCTCATCACTTCTAGTCATAAAAGTAATCTCAGGAACCGGAATAATCCATGGCCGTAGATAACGATCACCTGCAATAACATCACAAAAATCATAGTACCAAGCCATTCCCTTTCTCAAAATACTTAGATTATAACCATGCCAAATTGATGCACACCTTTCTCATTATTTCAAAATTATAGATAGAGCTACTCATGGAATTGCACAATTCAATGAATAATATCTTTCTAGATTCGATTCTCGTAGTTATTTTCGATTTTCGATCAACATGAACTAAGATGAGAATAAAATGGAAACTAGGATGAAAAGTAACCTATGGCTCTCGACATGGCAAGAACTCCAAGTACTCTAGCACCCATCCAGTTTATGACTTTACCTCCCAGTTCTTCAATTCTCATGAGCTCATCCTCTCTATCAGGCTGTCAAATGAACACCATTTTCTTAAATATATTTACTGAATTAAATTGCAGTAAAAGATTCTCCAATTAGACCTTTTGATCGACGGTGAGAGGGACTGTGTGAGTCTGCCTGCAAAGCACTGCCCTTGAGTCGCCACAGTTGGATACAATTATTTGGCAGCCAGAGACAACCACCACCACGGCGGTTGATCCGACCATGTTGGCTGTCACCGCCTCCGTTACGACCTCATTGTCCATCCTTTCAAAACCATTAGTAAATGCAACTTCCCACCTCCTTCGCCATTCATAGCCAGTCGCTGTTTCCTTCTCCCACTCTTCTGCTACCACTTTCTGCATTCTCTTCGCACAAAATTTAGCCACCTAGTTATTTATTTCCACTGAAGTCATTAGATAGCCGTCAGAATTTCAGAGTTTTGCAAATGTGGGCCTTAACCAAGCTTGCAAGAAATTAACAGCTATAACTTGAACAAGAATAACAGTTGCAGAAACAAGCAGCTTTCAGAATTTTACAAGTGTTAAAACCAGTAGATATCTTGCGTAGAGGT
Source organism: Begonia masoniana (assembly GCA_022432975.1). Lineage (NCBI taxonomy): Eukaryota > Viridiplantae > Streptophyta > Magnoliopsida > Cucurbitales > Begoniaceae > Begonia > Begonia masoniana. The sequence continues at coordinate 6,449,147 of CM039508.1, read as the reverse complement.
AAAAATTATAGTATTAATCAGTCAAGAACAGGTACGACCAAAGGTTCAATCGCTTTTTCTACTGTAAGCACATGCCAACAGCTGTTCCCCACTAAATCCACCATAAATACAAAGTATTAGTCATCCTATTTTGGTAGGAAGTTGTGCTTCAGATTTAATCTGAGAAAATTCTCAACGACTCCGAAAACAGATGACTTTTTTTTTTATTATTTCCTCCGAAAAAAATGACAGATTCAAAGATCAACGTCAACAAAAACACATTTTAATGTCATCAGAAACAAACAAGAAGAAGAACAAAAAAATTAACTTGTCTTTTTTTCCACACATAACGTGGAAGGCGAGTGTAGTTTACAGAGATAGGAAGGGTATCAAACAAGGTGTCCTGGTTGGAAAACAAGCCACATAAATTATGTCGGCGTGGACCATTCTCTGTAAGCATCAATCTTCCGTAGTTGGACAACAATTATTAACAGAGAAAATTATCATATCAACCTCAAGGAAATTATCAAGATTTTCCAAGTTAACACGTCAATCTGAATGTTTGTGCAACATGTTCTTGAAGAAATTGATGCCTAACGCTACAAAGAATATACAAACAAATTTAGCTTTCACTTCGGATTTGATTTGGTGTTTTAATTAAAAGGAAATGAAGGGACCTCAGAGCCACCGTGGCCGTCGTAAACGCCGAAGAAATGGATCGGCGAGATCTCGGAGGATGTTCTGGAGCCGGAAGCCGTACAACCACCGACATGATCGCAAGTGCGGGACATGAAACCTGGAAACACAGCGACGGCATCCTCCATCTCTCTCCGCCGTCCAATCACGGAAGTAAAGCCCCAACTTACTCCCTTGTTGTTCTTCCCCACGCACTTCTCCGGCCTTCCTGCCGCCTTCATTTTCACGCTCTCCGAGACATCACCGGACATTGTACGATTGACCAGTATCGGGGCCACAGACTCCATTTCACCGGAGCTGACGCTCGTGGTGGAGATGCCGCCGGAGCTAGACATGGTGAGGAGCGAGGAGAAGCTCGAGCTCATTGACAATCCTTCAGAGTCAGGAGCCAAGTCTACTCGCTCGAGCTGGTCTTCCTCCGAGATATCCATGCTTCCGTATCGCCTTCGAATTCCCCAAGGCCAAGAGGCAGAGAGAGGGAGAGAGAGTAGAAAAAATGGCGACGTTGGCGATATAAAAAGGCCGGAGGAATGACATAAGAATGACACGTGTGAACAACCAGACATCACACGCTTGCGTGGGGGAGTGTGAAGGAGGAAACAGGAAGGATCAGTGCCACGTGTCCTCCATGGGCCCTCCCTACGCCGCTGCTCCTCTAACTACACTGACTTCGATATTACTCCGCAACTTGATCTTCTGTGCTCCATCTTTGACCTTCTCTCTCCTTTGACTCTACATTTCCAATAATGATTGAACACGTGTAAATACAAACAGTTAGGAAGTTAATGACTAGTACGAAAATGGTCTGCACAGTACCTGATAGCTACATTTCCACAGGCTTCCTCGTAAACGTGACAAATAATATTGGCAAGAATATTGTTGCTTCGTGTAATGTTTTTGGACGTTTCGAATTTATTGCTTGAAACTTCTGAAAATTAAAGTAAATAAATAAAGAAGTGGAGAATGATATAATATTGGTTGTAACGCACTTTGGTTGAAAGTTTAGTTTTGGTAGATGTTGGTGTAGTGGGGCGATGCCATCTTTTTGGCCATCCTTGCCACTTCCTCCACAATTTGTTCACTTTTGTTGAGTAAAAGTGACATACGTGTCGTTTTGTTATGACTCGCAAGGAAACCGCGACAAAAATTACTGCAATCCGACTCTCAGATGAAAAAAAAAATGGCAGTCAAAACAGCCGAGCGACATGCATTAGAATCAAAAGCTAAGAGCAAAAGAAACCGTCAACATGTATTAGAGATGGTTAGCTTTCTCCGATCGGCGACTCCGTCTGGCCAAGGAGTGGGGAGGCAAGTTGGTTGGTAAAGTGCTTCGTAAGTGAAGTGGGAGAGAGTTCAGCTCAAATACTATGGTTGACTTTCGTCTCTGTTCGAAGAGTATTAAAAGGGGAGGGTTGAGAGAGGCATACTCAACTTACCCAACTTCGCCAAGCTAATAAAATGCTACATGGGAGAGTGATAGGTCGGCTGTTTACGAGCGAGGAGGCTCCATTTGATGGGGAGTAGTGACCTCCCCAATTTTAAATGGCCATAATTTTTGCTTTGGGTATCGAAATTTTTCGCACAAGATATCAAATCGAAGCTCTCGCAGAGGCCCACGACTTTTCATAGGATAAGCATGTGACCGACCTTTCTCGGGCCCAAAATCAAACGTTTCGACTTTCGAACTCACAGCCCAAGATTTTATTTAATATTTTCTGTTTTATTTAATTTTATTAGAATTTCCTTAATCGTCAGTATTTATTTTAAATGTAACTCAAAATTACGAATTTTTTGCATTATTGAAATTTTGTTTGGAAAACTAGGATTTTCAGTTTCTTTTGCAGAGTGTTTCTCGTTCTTTCCGCATCCCTCTGCGTCACAATTTGTGCGAGCCTTCGCGAATCTAATCTCTTAGGTTCATACCCATTTATATCCTTTTGATCTAATTGTTGTAACCATCTGCAACTTCATTTTTATCATTTTTAAAAATTATTTTCATATTAATATAACACAAGGTTTCCAGTAAGATACAAATATAAGTATGAGCATATTGGATTTTGTTACAACTCTTTGGGAAGTTCTCCAAATCAACTGTCTAAAACATATCATTTATTTCATAAAACACTCGTTAATTCAACAGAGAAGCTTAGCGGTAACTACGATAGAGGGGGCTGTACATACAACTCTCGGCATACTTGACGAGATTCTCTGGTCGAGGAAGGCGGGTCGCCAAACCTATTCAGAAAATAAAGGAATTGCACAATAAGAAACTTGGAATATGTTTATAAAATGACATCAACTAGAGAGAAAATCTATCCTCTCACCAAGTTCATAGGCCTTAGCAGAAACATTTGCCGCAATTTGAGCTGAAATTTTTCGGATATTGGCGAATGGTGGGTAGATCAAACCGTTATCGTAGTTCTCGGTTGAGACTTGAGCAGCCAAGGCTTCAGCTGTCATATGATAATCAGACAGAAATGTAAATAGTATAGTTCCACCACTATAAGGTCTAGTTCTAAAAGAAAAAACAAAAGGAATGATAAAATGGATTTGGACTTACCGGCTGCTAATAGCATATCTACGTGGAGGCGTATTGCACCCGAGATTACCAAGCCTAGGCCGCATCCAGGGAAAATGTAAGAATTGTTGGCCTGATTTGAAAAGACGGGAAAAATCTCAATCTTCGTAGTAGTTCAAGACATGAATATTAAAATATGTAAGAGGCGGAAGTAATTTTGAGATAGCTATTTTTTGAACTATCTAATTTCAAAACAATGTTATTCTATTAGAAGGAAAATAAGCAATTATTGATTGATTCTTCTCATGTCTTCTATTGTATTTTTCTTCTCTCAATATTTTGTTTCTTCTAAAAAAAAAATAAATTAATATAAAAGGTGTATGCACGAATAATGAAGATAAATAACACATAACCTGTCCGGGAACAAAAACTTTTCCTTCATATTCGACGCGATCGAATGGACTTCCACTTGCGAAAATAGCACGACCCTTCAGATAAAAAAACGCGCATTATAAGGTAATGATTAAGCTTGCTCCTAAAGATAAATTATTTTCCTAGTTAAACTTACCTTGCTCCAAGTGTAAGCCTCCTCAGCCGTGCACTCCGACTGTGTGGTTGGGTTGGAAAGAGCCATAATGAGAGGTCTCTGGATAGAAATGGAGAATAAGGTTAGCTAATCATGACTGGCAAATGGAAGTGTGTGCGAGAGAAAGAAGGAACCTCGGTGCAGGAAGCCATGGCCTCGACCACTTCTCTCGTAAATGTTTTTCCAACTCCGGACGATCCAATCAAAACTGTAGGCTTGATGACCTATATTTTATAACAATAACAATAATAATATGAGACTGTTAGGATTAAACTTCATAATCCAACCTGCTTTGAAACGAATAATAATGCGAAAAATAAGAACACACAAATTTATAGTGGTTCACTCTCAATGCGAGAGCTGCATTCACTTGTCGCTACCAGATTTCACTAAGATCAAAGAAAAACGAGTCACAATAATGTTTCTACCTCTCACGCTCTCTATTACTATACAAAAACCCTAAATACATCTTTATATACTCAACGAAATAAGACAACAAAATAAGAGGATAAAATCACCAATATACCCCAAACACTAAAGACCCTTATAAAAAGAAATTTCTTTTGGGGCGCTGCCCCGACCCCGGAAAGGGGATTTACCACCCCCATTACAACCCCCACGTCAACCTAACAGCGTAGGTCGATCAACAAATTTCACTGCGTAAGTTGTTCAATCAACGTAGGCTCCACAACTTAACAGAAACTGCAAACTATACAAGAATAGTACCCAAAGATCAAAGACAACTTAAATTTTAGATTTTTGAGTCGGACCGACAAACCAACAGTACGTATCTCATTTAGGGTTTTGTTTTTATCCGTAAATTAATGTAAACTGGAGTGGCAAAACTAACGCTTTATTTCGGTCTAAATTTGTGTGTAGCTTTTGTATTTAGTTTTGTTTGCTAGAGAAAAATTTACACCTTGACTGCACCTAGGAGGTCATTGACAGGTTCATGCTCATGAGCCCAAGGCTTCTTGAAATGCTGAAGCGAATCCTTTCGGGAGTCGACAATCAATCCCTGCAAGATCATCATGTTGATTATGGAAGCAATTTCAAAAATGTCAATCTTAGTTGCTTTTTACCTTCGAATCTACCAGCCAAATTTTCTTGCGAGCCTCCTCTATGGGTGTTTTCATCTACAAAAAAGAAAAACAAATCGAATTTTATATATCTCACTCTGCTACAAATAACGAAAGACATCATTGCAACGACGTACCTTTCTCGATATCTCAAGAGCTATAAGCTCTGCTATACCAGTCCCAGCCTGCATGATCGAATGAAACATGAGACATAGCTAATTAAACACCAAGCAAAATACAAGTATGAAAAAGTTGGTTTTAGCTTACTTCCCCTGCACCAAAGAACAAGAAGGTATGGTCAGCCAGGTTACCACCGTTGAACTTCAGAGCCGCGACAACCCCTGCAAGAACAACCGCAGCTGTTCCCTGCAAGGAGAGGAGACGTTAGAGAAGCCATTACCGATGATGCTTATCGTATGAGCTAAAAACTCGTGTAAATATTTACTTGTATATCGTCGTTCAAGACTAGGTGAGTAGTTCCATACTTAGCCAGCAGCTCGAAAGCATTGTGGTTGGCAAAATCTTCAAACTGCAAAAGAATAAAATGACTTAAAATTGAGCAAAAAATTGAGCAAAAAAAAAAAAAAAAAATTGAAAGTCTTTGTCGATGAAGGAAAACATAGAAGACCTGTATAAGGACTTTTTCCCCGTAGTTTTGCTTTACAGCAGACATGAACTCTTGCAGAAGCTCGGAGTATTCTTGGCCGGTTGCCCTCCGTTGTCGGAGTCCAATGTAAAACTCATCCTCCAACAATGTCTTGTTATTCGTCCCGACATCAATTGTTATCGGCAAACACTGTCAAGAAAAGGGTGTTGAGTAATCAATTAAGCATTCCTCGAGGTTTCAAAATTCAGGGACTGGTGTTCTTACAGAGGAAGGCCGAACTCCTCCAAGAGCTGTGTATAATGCTAATTTCCCGACCGGAATACCCATTCCCTGGGAAAATGTTCATACTGTCATGTCTAAAACAAAAAATTTGAAACAGAATGTGAAAAAGTGTTTTCCAAAACTGTTTTTTTAAGATAAATTCTTAAAAACAATACCTTGTTTGAAAAAATGTACAATTTAGAACAATTTTTAGCAAGTTTCTAAAGAGAATTCTATCCATTTACCTGACAGCCGAGATCTCCGAGGCCCAAAATACGTTCACCGTCGGTCACTACGATTACTTGGATGCTCTTTTCCGGCCAGTTCTTCAATACTTCGAGAATCTTACCCCTGAAAAATAAAGTCTTGGCCATAAAATTCTCTTCAAAATTGCTTCATTGAAACAGTCAAAAGGAAACAGCCATACTTATCTTTCAAGCTTATGTAAAGACCCTGAGGTCGCCGGAAGATGCTTCCATACTTCTGGCAAGCCTCGCCGACCGTTGGAGTGTAGACAATGGGAAGTAATTCTTCGACGTTGTCGATGAGAAGTTTGTAAAATAGCCTCTCATTCCTCTCCTGCAATCAAGAACAAAAAACAAAGAAATTCCATTTAGAGAGGCAATATCCATTTTCAAGTTATATAAATTTACAAGCGCAACCTGAAGGTCCATCATGGCGACGAACTTTTGCAGAGGGAGTTGATACTGTCGGATATCATGAAGCAGCTTCTTTTCCTGGTCCAATGAATGAAAAAGGATCGTGAAAAACTAAGAAAAAATAGAGAGTTGCAGAGTGGTCGGATAAAGTTGTTGAAGGATAAAACCTGAAGTTGCTGAGAAACAATGGCGGGAGGAAGAAGACCACGCAAGTAATGGGCATCCCTCTCTTTCTCAGTGAACGCTAGTCCTTTGTTGTGGTGGGGATCCCTCAGCAAAGAATACCCACTGCATCAAAAAGGAAAATTTAGAGAGATAAAATTTCTAAAACGATAAATAAGATGAGAGAGAGAGAGTTCAAAACATGTCGAACGGAAGTTGGATAAAAATGTCGGGAGAAGAAGCAGTAAAACAGACGGAATTAATGGCGGAAAGGGCATCGAAATGCAGAGAGGACAAGGGAAGCAACTTAAAATGGAAATGCCAAAAGTAAATGCCACCTGGCAACTGAGAAAATCCAGGGGGTAACAAGCTGATCCTCCGTAGCCCGGTCCTCGCCGTAGATATCCTCAACGCCACCGCCTACGGTGGCTTTGGAATCCAGGTCCAGAACAGTAGCCCCGTCTCTCTCCTTCAATGTACTCTCCATCCTCACCTCTTTAATCTTTCTCTCTCCAAGAATAACTCTTGCCAAGCCCTTCCCGCGCGATTCGCAGAATCTGAGAGAAGAAGAACCAGTCGAAACACAGAGCTTCGTTGTAACAACTTCGGATTGGATTTATATAATCTGCACGACGCACAAAAAGTAAAATCTATCAATCAAACTCGCACAGAAGAGGAAAATCAAACACACCTTCTCATTTCAAGAAGAAGAGCGAGAATCAAGCTGACAATCAACGACGTACTTTTTCGTGATCTTGCAGAAAAAAGTGTAGGAAATGATCGTCAATTGCGGACTAAACAAATAAAAGTACTCCTAGAATTGCTGCAGAAGGCCAGCTAGGGGAGCTCAAAGGAGGTGATATGTGGTGGCGAAAACATTATCCAAAATCGAATAAAGAAATGGAAACAGATGGAAATCGAGAAAGGCCTGAACTAGGTGGGAGGGAAGGAAGGCAGGTGTCGGCCATTGAAGAAGATGAGTCATGAGGACGAAGCAGGTGTGATGACAGAGTAGTTTGGCATCTTCTTACGACCATGGTCGGGAATATTAAGTGAGTTCGCAGCTTCACTCTTTCATACTCCCAACCAGAGTTGCACGTGCACCCATGATGTAAATGAAGTTTGACTTTTAGTGAATTTAATATTATAATTTTAGTATTCATCTGAAGAAATTATAAACAATTGAAACACTATTCTAGAAATGACACCTAAAAACACTCTAGAATGTAATAATAGATATTTAAAAACGGTTCGTAATTGCCACGTTGAATTAATTTCACTTTTTTTTTTGTTATAATTAAGATCAATTGAGTAACGTGAAATCAAGATCATGGACAACACTTGGCTGGAAATTAAGGTGACAAGCGTGCAAAAAATAACAAAAAAGAAACTGGTTTACAACTGTTGTTGGAAGCAGTTTTTATGTCCATGGGACGTTGCTATTTTTACACAGAATTTTGAACCATAAAAGAGTAAGGGAGAAATACAGAAACTTCATTGATGAATGAAGGAAGATTGAATGCATTTGCTGTTAAATGTTGGAGTGGGTTTGTGAAAAATTGAGTTAGTTTTACTCGTATATCTTTTCTGTTCAGATTCATTGAAAGAGCATTGTTTAAATATCTGCATTTTGTCATCTGTGGATGTAGGTTCATTAACAAGAACCGAACCACGTTAATTTTTTTTGTTGTTCGTTAATTTTAGTTTGCAAATTTCCTGGCCGGGAAAGAAAAATCAAACTCTGTTGTTCTGATTTTTGTTTGATAGTGTATATCGACATGTGTGTTGAACAAAATCGTTTAAATTTCACAACATTTTTATGTAAGCGATTGTTTAATATCTTATTTTACAATAACAAAGCTAAACCTTAACCCAACATCTACATTCTCAATAAAATCAAAGGATAATACATTTAACTAGTGAAGTAAACCAAGGTACAACCAAGCTCAAGATCAACGAGCATGATCCATTAGAAGACAAATGACATGTCTAGGAGGCCGATAACGTGCTCACAAACAAAAACTCTTGTTTTACTCAATATTGATATTAATTCTTTTGTTTCTTTTGTAGTTAATGACCTATTGGAGGATTGCACATGGAAAGCCAACTTGATGGACATGGATCACCCCCTCCACCTTTTGACATGGGATGCCCCTTGGATTGCTCAGAACATAATGAAGAAAACTTCGAGCACCAGCTGGACTAGCAGAAGTCGAAATTTGTCTTTCGAAGAACAAATCCATGTAATTTTATTTTATTTTCTTTTAGCTAACTCTTAGCCATTAATTTTTCATCCATGCAATAGTTTCGTTATTTAGACTTAGTCACATGATGATAAAATGGTTTGGGGTTGACTACTTGGCCCACTATTTGGCCACATGTTGGAGGCAACACTATCACCACTCGACCCATGGAGAACCAACCCAAAGAAAGCCCAAGCTTAGATTTTCAACCTTGCAAGAACATGGTTAGTGGCCTCATGGATTGATGACGTGGCAAGATTCCCTCCCTTGATCCATTTAGGCATGGCATTCATCTCCTCTCATGGATGTGTGCTTGTTTGCTTTAATCTTGTCCGCCCATCCTCTTTTCATCCAAGGGTCCTCCTTCATTCCCTCATTTGAAAACCCTAGCCTCCACCTTAGGTCTATATAGTGCATGCATATTGTAATGGTTTAAAATCTTTTGCCATTTTCTCAATATATGAGTTACCTTTGTCTTCCAAAGAAAGAAGCAATGTTACCTTCAATTGAGGTAAGCCACGAATTTTTCAATCCGTGAAAGGAGTAAGTCTCCCTTGCTTACTAGCTTAAGGTTGCTAGAGTAAGCTCTTATCGCCCTTCCTCATCATTCTTCATTGGAAGTTTGATCTACGAGGGGGCCAAACAGGTACCCGATAGTGGTTATTTTCCTATGGGAAAACATGCACCCGTGAGCATAACAAAAGATAGCTCTCGGATCTGCTTTGGGTTTTTATCTCTTTCTTCCATCTTTACCTTATTGTTCTGTTATTCACGTTACACATTCTTCATCTTTTTTTTGTGGGTTTAACACGGGTCCTTTCTAGGTCCGGCTGTGTCAACAAAAGAAACCCAAAGTACAAAAATACACATGATTTGGTCATAAAAAGCCAAGAGAAAGAGTCATCACAACATGCACAAAAAACCATGAAGAAGCATGAATATGCAAAGAGAGGCTTAAAGTTGCAAAAAGATACCAAAATATCAAAATTGGTGTCCCCTGCATCCACTGTGTGCACTCTTAGTGATTTTCTACACCCTAACGCAAGTTCACGTGTCGCTAACGAAGTAATAAAATAAGTAAAAGTCGATCCCACGAGGATATTTTTAATCAAATTAATCTTGCTATAATTTTCTATAAAATAAAGATGAAAATATTGAAATTAAATAAATAGTAAGGAATGATGAACTAAAATCACTCAAAATTAAATAAGACTAAAAATAGAAATGATTTAAAAAGATAATTATGGGAAAAACTTTGGTTATTGTTGATTTCCTCTTTATATACAATTATTACTGATGCTACAGCGATGCTACAGCAATGCTACAGCATTAGTCACAGCACAGCACAGCAAGAATTCATAATATTTCTAGGGTTCCGTCGAATTGCCTAGGTAAATTCGTGTCATAATTTTCTTTTCGACTTTGAAAAGATAAAAACTTAATCCAAATTTTTGGTGTAAACCTATTCTTATCACGAAATCAATTAATGTTAGCTACTTTGCAACAATTTTAATTTATTTAATTACTCATGCATCTTAAATTCCTATTTACCTATCGATACAATAGGAACATGTGAATTTAAATCTGCCTATCGACACAATTTAATTTACGCAATAAAAACCATGAGCAATTGTGCAATGAAAAATACATAGCATTCATAGATTATAATAAAAACATATAAAGAGTATTCTCTTGCCTAACCAAGATAAGAAAAACTAGCTTAAAATCATAATAATAGAAAAATTAAAAAAATAAAAAGTAGAAGAGAAGAAGAAGAAGAAGAATGTCGTCGATTCCCTTGCTGCAGATCCAGCGCTCTTCTAAATAATAAAAATCATCTCTTTTGTAATTGTTTCTTCTCCTCGTTCTGCATGTCATCCTTTTTTCTCTCTCCAGTCTGTTCTTTTATTTTCTCCTTCTAATCCGCTGATTCCCTTGATCAGCGACTTATAATTATGATAAAATCTTCTTGATTTGCTCTCTTTTGTCGTCCACTCTTCTAAGTCGTCTGTTGCTTTGTCTATGTTGCTCTGTCATCCGATTGTATTTTATGCTACTCTGTCATTCGATTGTTGTTCTCCCTTCTTCTATTTGTCGACTGTCATCTGATTGCTGCTCTGTCATCCAATTGTCATTTGTCATCCGTTTGTTAATTGTCAACCATTTCTGCATCTATCGATTTCTGTCATCCGATTGTTTTGTCTACCGTTCTCTGTCATCCGATTCTATGTCATCTGATTCTATTTTTCCTTTCTCTATCATCCGATTCTATTTTCGACCAAGTGTCCCCGTTCTCTGTCTACCACTTTTTATTCTCTGTCGTCTAATTCTATCTACCGTTTCTGTTATCCGATTTTATCTACCATTTATGTCATCTAATTGGCCTCCTTTCTCTCCATTATCTTCTCAAAATATTCCAGCCATGGTTTCTTGATTAGATTCCTTTATTTTTTGTAACCATCATCTCCGTGATTTGCTTTCTCTTTTTCATAATTCTTCAGCATTTGAATTGATCTTCCCGCTATTAATTTCGCATTCAAATAAGAAAATATAAAATTCGAATTAATGAGAAAAATCTGCTTTTAATAAATAATATGCGAAATATGTTAAATTAAATCAAGGCATTGATGCTACAGCATTATGTAACAATTGTAATAAATTCTACCAATTTCTTCTTGCATTCGCTCATTTCATATAATTTCTATCAATTAATTACCGTATAAAATAACTCTAATTTAAGAGTTATCATGCACCCAGCAGGCAGTGCACGCCCCAACGCAATCCTCCGCCTCCAAATTTTCACTTTTTCATATTTCCATCAGTTTTTTTCTATTTTTATGTATTAGTTAAACTCCATTAACCCTACATTACTTTCTATAATATTTTTTAATATTTTTAGGAATATTTAGACTGTTTATTATTATTTTTAGGGTTCTTTGTATTCTATTTAAACTCTAGAGTTGTAATCTTTTAGGGACACTTTGAGTTTTTATGAAAATTAAACTTATGTTTTTTGTGAGATTCTTTGAATTCTCTTCTTAAGTTCTTAATAAAGAACTCGATCTTCTTCAAGTGCTTGCTTGAAAAAAAATCAAACTTGATAGCTTTCGATTCATCTAACAAGTTTGATTCAAGTCAAACTCTTATCCTCTTGAATCATAAAGGCGTTTCTGTGATTATTCTGCATTGTTGTCAGGTCTCGGATTTTCTAAAATCTTAAATTCAAATCATTTGGTATCAAAACCAGATTCTTATGATTCAAGGTGTTATCTTTACAACTTTTCTATTTATCTTTTGTATTCTTCTTCTCTTAGAAATTCTCAAGTTTTCAAGATTTCTTTCAATTAAAAAACAAAAGTGGTTAGAAACTTTCACAGAGTAAATACTCTTGCATATCTCGATCTCTAGAATCCGAATATCTAATCGGTTTTCTATTTTTGCAAGTTTCAGAAATCCGCTGGGAAAATCTTCAGTCCAGTATACCTTGAATTTTCTGGTTGGAAACTTTTGAAAAGTAGATATTCTTGGTTGTCTCAATCTCTAGAATCCAAATATCTAATTAGTTTTCTATTTCTGTAAGTTTCAGAATTTGTCGGGAAAAATTTCAATTCGTAAAATCTTGAGTTTCATAAGGCTTCTTAAGTTGATTTTCGCATGTATTGATTTCTCATACCCCTTAGAAATCATATTGTGCCGAATATCCAATTATTATCCTATTTCTGCAAGTTTCTGCATCTTAGCAGAAAAATTTCTGTTTATTGTGATTACCTTAGGTGTTTCAAGTAGGGGTTGGCAGGACCGGACAGGGTCCCAAGAACCGGACCGGACAGACGGTTTCGGTCCCAACTCATTGGACCACGATCTGGTCCTTGGTCTGAAATAAAAAATCCTAGCAGTTTTTGGTCCATTCCTCGGTCCATAGCCAAAAATCAAGAAAAATTAGATCGGACAGAATGTTAAAAAAACCTGCTGAGTGCTAAATGAAATTGAAGCTGCTTCACTTCACTGCTTCAGTCTTCACGTACTTCAACCACCGATTCCACTTTCTAGAGTTCTAGAATTCCAAGTTCTAGAATCCCTCCCGAGTCCCTATCTGGCTGTCCCGACTAGCCGACTCATTCCTTGCTCCGCTGAACACCCTACTCGCGACCCCGACTAGCGACTCCTTACCACCATGCTCCCTGTGTTGACTTAAATGTTGGTTAAGTCTAAATATGTTTTTGATGATGTGTTTGTATGGTTAATATTGTAATTTGATTATGTTTGTTTAGTGAGAATAATGAATTATTCAGTTGATTCAATATGTTGGAAATGCCCTTGGAAAGGGTATTTTATTATTCTAACAATCGGGTTAAGTGTACAGGGCTAAATAGTTTATACAGGGCTGAAAAATTGATAAACAAAGACTACACATGCTGATCGCTTGACGTCAAAAGGCTACATTGCTTCTGCCGATGGAATAGTCAAGCTACTCATACCGATGGCGTTTTTGAAGTTGCACATACCGATAATGGTTCAGTGCTAATGCTTGTGCCGATAGAGTTCAAGTTGCATCTGCCGATAGCGTCAAGGCGTGCATCTGCCGATGGCGTTTGAAGCTGCATTTGCCGATGGCTTTCAAGCTGCATCTGCCGATGGAGTACAAGTTGCATCTGCCGATGGAATTCAAAGCATGCATCTGCCGATTAAATTCAAAGCTTGCTTCTGCCGATGACTTATCATATCGCATCTACCGATGGCGTTTTGAAGATACTCATGCCGATAGCTGTTTTAAAGCTGCTTCTACCGATGATCTTCCGCCAGAATTCAAAATAGCCGCGAAGCTACAGTGACGTCGTTTTCAGCATTAACTCCAGAACTTTAATGGCGACGACGACTTGCAACTACAGACGGCAACGGCTACCTGATCTAGTACGGATGCTTCCCAACGGAAACATTTTCCATTTGAAGAAAGAAGCATTCAATTCTAAGCTAAAAATAAGACAGAGTATTTAAGCCGAAGTTAGAGCACGAAGACACAACTTTTTGCGAAAATTCATTGCTGAGCCCTAACTTGAAATTATTCATACTCTGTAATTCTATCTACATCTCTCCTTTCCAAAACTTGAGATTCTGTTTTGAGAGTTTGTAGATTATCGTAATCTGTGATTCAAATCTGAAAATCCTGTAAGGCAGTGGATTGACGCCCGTAAAGTTCAATCCAGGATTGTGTAAGGCAGTGAATTGACGCCCGTAAAATTCAATCCAGGATTGTGTAAGGCTGTGGATCGAAGACTGTAAAGTTCAATCGGCATTTCTCGTTGAGGAGAAGTAAGGAATCTTCAAGGGGGAGCCTTGGATCGTGGACGTAGGCAGTTTGGCCGAACCACGTTAAAAACTGTGGTGTCAAATTTTCTCTCACTCTCTTTACTTTATTTGATTGTATGCTATTAGTCTATAAGCTTTATTCAAGAGAGAAATTGATTTAGAAAATTAAGTTAATTTAAAAAGTTTAATTCACCCCCCCTCTTAGACAATACCGATCCTACACCCTGCTCCGCTGCGCCGCCTTGAAAGCTCCTGTGCTTTGTCTCCCTGCTCCGATGCCCTCGCCTCGCGCTCGCCTCTGTTTTCTGTTGATCGGCTCACCCGGTCGCTTGCCTCTCCTCTGTCATCGGCTCGCCTCAGTCCTCACTCCTCAGTGAATGTGTTTATGCATTTAATTGTGTAATTCTTGTTGGTTTTGCTGCTCACTGTTGGTTGATAAATTATTGTAGGATCGTGATTGTCTAAGAGAGGGAGTGAATTAAAAATTTCTTAAGCTAATCACTTTTAGCAATGCAAAATTGCTTTATCTTATCTTCTCACTTTTTGATGCAATTATACTAAAAACAGCAATCAATACTAAACACTTGAAAGTAAGAGTGAGAGAAAGAGATTGATCGAACGAGATTTACGTGGTTCGGCCAACCTTACCTACGTCCACGCTTCAAGGTTCCCCCCTTGAAGATCTTTTCCTTATTCTCAACGAGATTTTTTGATCAAACTTCAAGGGCGTCGATCTACTGCCTTACAACTTTGGATTAAACTTTACGGGCGTCAATCCACTGCCTTCAAGTTTTTACAAGTTGAAAATAGTTGAGCACAAAAACTACACTCTCTCAAAAGTCAAAAACTAAAGTTTAGATGTAGAGAGGTGTAAACAAAGATTGTCGTGTGAACTCGTGAGAGTTGAGAGAAAATTGATCAAATTGGCAAAAGTTCTTCTCTCGAGCTACTATTCTTTCTTTTATACTGGTGTCCGTAAATTGCATCTCATTCAGACGACTCCTTGTTTCCGTACTAAAAATATGACCGTTGAGAAGAATCTGTATGAAAAAAACTAATTGTTGTGGTCTGCAGTCGATATTACTCGTGGAGAAAGTCTTCTTTATTCAGATGATGTTATCCTAGTAGATGAAATCTTTGTTCGGTCGATTCGTTATTCGTTCGACTTCTTTATTGATTTTGGTCGACAATGATTTCGGTAGACGTCTGAATTCGGTCGACTTGACTTTGTTTGGTATTGATTTCAGTAGACTTCAAAATCTGGTCGACTTGACTTTGTTCGGTATTGATTTTGGTAGACTTCATAATCTGGTCGACTTGACTTTGTTCGGTATTGATTTCGGTAAACTTCAAAAACTGGTCGACTTGACTTTGTTGCAGAGTCATACTTGGTTTTGGTCGACGTTGCTTTCGGTAGACATATCTGCCGGATGACTTTCAATTCTGCTTTGACAACGGTCGATGTTCCTTTTGGCAGACGACTAGCGGTTGATGTTTAATTAGTTCCACCATCGGTCGATGTTCATTTTGGCAGACGACTTAAACGTCTGGTTAGCATTATGCATACTCAAGTCTTGACTACCAACACTTAATCAAAAATATCATAATATCCTTTTTAAAAAGGGCATTCCCAATTAACTGCAACTATTAATAACATTCATTTCTTACAATCATTTTATGGTTATATATTTCACATTAATCACAATCATAAAAAACATAGTTAGATTTAAACACATTTTAAGTTAACAATTATGACTATTTTTTGTTGATTATATTGATTGATTTGATAAACTATTGGCTACTGGCTGTAGTTGATAAATTTTTCGCCGTAGTTGATAAATTGTCGATAAATTTTTTGTTGTCGGCTGTTGATTGATTTGTTTGATAAATTGTTGGTGGTTGCCTATTGATTGATTTGTTTGATTAATTCGGTAAATTTTTACTCCACGGTAGGATGGATACTCTTCCTAGTGAAAGTTCGCATGTGGAATTGAAAAGATCTAAGTCTATAGCTTGAATTCACTTCAGTAGAGTACCAAACACAAATCAAGCTAAATGTAATTATTGTTGGTAGATTTATGCAGCACACTCGATGAAGAATAAGACTTCAAGTTTAGTAAAGTATATTAAATTATGCAAAAAGTTTTCACGAAATATAGTCAGTAGGTAACCAACCTTAATCTTTAAACCTCTTAAGGGCAAAAGTGCTAGTATATCCATATTTACTATGATGGTTGCTAGAGAATTTCTAGCAAAGATGATTATCTTAGATGAATTGTCATTAAAAGTGGTAAAAAGAATTGGTTTCAGGACATTTTGTCTGCATTTCTATAACACACCGAAATTTAGCCCTAAATTAAGAAATCAATTAGTTTCCTAATTCCATCAAACCCTAAATCAGAATTCAATCAAGCAAAATCCCTAATTTTAGCACAAAATCGTTGTCCAATTTAGCCATAATCTCAAGTCAATATTCTACAAACATAAGGAAATTACAAATGAGGAAATCTTACCTAAACTTGTTTATGAATCTGATCAAATTTGGATGATCAGATTCGTACTATTATTCTATAGTAAGAATTGAAATTCTTCCTAGAATTTAAGCCTACTCTGTGATCGGAGAAAAATCACAGCAAACACACACATCCCTTTCTCCCGATTTCTAAAAAAACAGAGGAATATTAGAGAAACTCTCACCTCGCCGAAACTGCCAGCCAACTTCTCCGACCACCGCAGACTCGGGCAAAACCCCTCCGCCTCTCGATCGGACGTTTTCTTCGAAAAATCTCCCCTCTCGGCTGTAGCCCAATCTCTGTCAACCAAGGCATCTCCTGATGACGACGCACCACGCAACGTAGGAGGTAGAGTTCTTCGCGATACTCTCTCTCGTTCGATCTCTCGCTCGATTCTCTCATTCGATCTCTCGCCCTCTGTTTCTCACTCTCACTCACTCTCTCTCTCGACAGAATAGAAGGTGAAGGACGAAAGGAGAAGAACAAGTTTTGTTAAAAGCTCAGACCGAACCACCAACAGTTTAGAAACAGGACCAGACCACCTATTGTAATATCCGGTTTGTACGGACCTTTGATTATATTATTATTATATTATTAGTGGCATTTTTGGTAAATATGTCAAATCAGGTCCGTTTCACAAAAGGAAAGCGTCATTACGATTCTAACAAATAGTAAGAATTTTAAGGAATTTACGGGAATTTTCGGAGATCAAACACTACATTCCGAGTAAATACACTTTTCGTAATGTAAAAGACGGTCTCGTAAAAATAGCGAACGAGGTCCAAATTGCGAACGGACAGTTTTAATAAATCCCTGGCAATGAATAGAAGTTATTGGCAAAATATGGAACTTTCGAGAATCTGAATAGTTGGACGATTAACGAAACGAACGACGAAACGAATAGAATTAAGTGAGAAGGGCAAAATGGTAATTTGTAAATCCATTTTATAAAACATCACAAAACATTTATTTTTCCTCACTTTCTCTCTTTCTTTCTTTTCTCTCTGGATCGCACGAACAGAGAAGGAAAAGCTTCTCTGGCCGCCGGTGTTCTCACGCCATTCCGACTCCGTCCGACCTCTGTTTCTCCTCCGTCCTTCACGGTTTCTTCCTCTCTCGCTACTCTCGGTATGTAGCTTCAATCTCTGAGCGTTTGTTTCGAGTTTTAGTTCGATTTAGGGTTAGGGTTTAAATTAGGTTTTTCGTTAAAAACGCGAGTTAGGCTTCGTAATTAATAGGTTAGCTATAATTACGTATATATTGAACGTATTGAACGTTATTGGACGAAGAAAAGTCGATTTGCGAAAAAGTTATAAATTGGTAAAATTTCGGGTTTTAGGGGAAAACTCGTTAATTTGGATAATCGAGCTATAATTAATGTTCGAAAAGCTTTAATTAGCTAAGTGAAGAATTTAGGAGAATTCTTTAGCTAAGTTTTGAAATTTGGACATTTATGGTTTAAATTGGTTTTAACTGTGAATGTCGTATTTTTCTCAGACACACGACTCTCGTGGACATAGCTTGTGGTTCTGCGCGCTCAAGGTAAGTTCTCGTGACTTGCTTGACCGAAAGGTCTACACCATACTTCGTCGTCGTATCAAGGATCCTTGAGGGTTCCTTGTTTTACGTTGTTTAGGTTGGGTAGCTAGGTTATGTTGTATTGTCTGGTTAATATGTATGTTGTTTGTTTACTTTCCGCTGATATGAACTGTTCATGCATCACGGTTTTCGAAAGTCATGAAAAGGAATTTCTGCACGTGTTTTTAAGAAAAGGAACGTATATCTGAAATGAAATCTGTAACGAAATCTGAATGAATAAACGTAATCTGTCTGTTTCTGGTCACGCGAGATGGGGCTCAGGCACGGCTGTGCGTGTTGCAAGCGTGTACCCCCCCTCTCTAACCCCACGGGGTAGTCCAACCGCCGGACGGGCACCCTTGGGTTAGTGGGTCGAGGTCTCGGTGACAATTCTGTCTGTCTGTGACGTAATGAATCTGTAATCTGTAATTCTGTATCTGTAATCTGAATCTGAGCATGATTTCTGAATGGCATACGCACGCATGCATCTGCATTTACGTAGCTTACTGAGATTTCAATATCTCATATGTGTCTGTATGGTGTAGGTGATCTGCTAGGTGACGTAGATCCAGGTGAGGACGACGTTCCTCCTCCTGATGTCGGAGGCAGTTGATGGATGATGCTCGTGGGAGTGCGCTGAGTAGTCGAGGCGCAATATGACCCGTGGGGATGTATGTCTGAACTCTGGGTTTATTTTGGGATGTTTTGAGTTGATAATTGTATAGTATACTTAGGTTGTTTGGATCTGGATAGGGATTAGATCACGTTTTGATAATTGTATGTAAAACGTTTTGGTTTAAACTGTTTAATGAATGTTTTGGAAATGTTTTGATTGGTTTTAGGTTGATACGGTTATGCTCGATGTTTAGAGCTATCCACGCAGTTGGACTTCGCAAAGTCCGACTCGAGTCGATTGAGTTTAGAATACGTTTAAATTGGATTTAAGTAGATTTAAGTTGTGAGTTATATGGAAATTTGGTGTAAAGAAAAGGAGGTTTGCTCTCTGGAAATCGGATTCCAGAGAGCAAACAGATATGTTAAATGCTGTAAAAAATGATAAGTGTTGAAGGTTGGAAGTCTGGAGGAGGAAATCGCTGCATGCTTGCAGCGATCGATCTCTGCTGCAGAGCAGAGATCGATCGCTGCCATAGCTAGCAGTGATCGAGATCGCTGCCTAGTGCAGCGATCGATCTCTGCACGGCGCAGAGATCGATCGCTGTGGTTGCCTTCCAGTGCAGCGATCGATCTCTGCTGCCGAGCAGAGATCGATCGCTGCTCAACAGCACTCGGCGACCGAGCGCTGCATATAGCAGCGCCTGGTCGCTGCTACTTTTTAGGGCAGAATTCCGATTCTGCCCTCCCTCTTTTCTGATCTGTTTTAATGTTTTTTAATTAATGTTTTTAAGTGTTTTCTTTTTATTGTTTTATAGTTTGTTTTAAATGCTTTTAAGGTTCAAATTTAATTCCGATTTCAGTTCTGTTTTCAACTTCAGTTTTTATTCCGTACAAAGTTTTATTTAAAGCATAGAAAAGTAAAAAGTATAAAATGAAAAATTTATTACGGAAATACGGGTACGGAATTAGGGGTGTTACACCTATTGACCCAATAGACCCTATTGACAGAACCGGCCCAAACCCAAATTTGAATTTTTGGGATAATTAAAGGACGTTCAATCGATCCCAAAATTCAACGATTCGACGTTATTGGTAAGAAAAATTTGACCCTTGTTAAATTCAATAATTATTTTTGGGTAAAATAAGAAATTTAAACCTCCCCAATTTTTTAGGCAAGGAAGCTTAATCCAACGCTCGGGAAAGATACCTAAAACCCTATTCCCTATCTCTCTCGAAATTCAGGTAAGTAAAACACTAGGTTTTAAATGTTTTGACCATAGGCCCTACATCACGAAACATATATTAAATTATTTTCTTTAAAGTATTTTCTTTTGTTAATTATGTGATTATTTTGACACGCATGTATAGGTATTGACATAGAAACGTAAAAAGATAAAAATGATAGGTCATGATGCATGAGTGTATGAAATGCATGAAAACGAATGGAATTGACGGAACGCATGAGATGGCTAATGAGAGCCTGACCGCATGAGATGGCTAATGAGAGCCTGAACGCATGGTTATTGAGATGGCTGATGAAAAATTATGAGGGTAAGAAACCGCTAGTTTTCTGAAAGCCTGAACGCATGGTAAGGATCGAAAAATGAGTTACATCCAGTATGTAACTTTTAAAGCATGGAATTGAGTAATGTATGAAATTAAAGTCACATGCACGTGTTTTTACTTACTGAGTTTTCTCACGCATTAGTTTTGTGATGTAGGTGAATTTTTATCTGAAGAAGAAATGGCGCTGATCGAGAATTTGCCAGAGGCGGGTGAGCATATAGAGGAGGATGTTGTCGTTGGTTCTGAATAAAAAATTTAAAGTCATGATTTTATATCGTTTTAAAATAATATTTCATATTTAGTTGCATTAAATTTTAGTTTTCACTTTGAATAATTTATTTCATCATCTGTTGGATTTTTTTTAGTAAGGATGTTATTTTAAATTTATGAATGAGGTTTTATTTAATGTTTTGTTTAGTATTTAATTTTCTAAACATTTATTGATAGTAATTTAAAGCTTCCGCTTAATAAATGATTTTTGCTATTTTCAATAATTCTGAATTAAGAAAATTAGGGTTTTATAACGATCCAATTTATAAATCGATTTGGGAAAAATTTTAAGGAAAATTAAATTTTGAGGTCGTTACAATCTCAATCCGAAGTTTATGATGCCATCTAGAAAGACACTAGCAAGAGATATTTGTGGCATATTTCAGAAAGAAATAACAAAGTTGAAGAAGTATTTTTTTTTAACATCACAGATGGTGTTTGACTACTGATACGTAGACCTCTATTCAAAATTTGAATTACATGGTGTTAACATGTCATTTTATTGATCAAGACTGGCATGTGCAAAAGAAGATCTTGAATTTCTGTTTGATTCCGAACTATAAGAGTGAATTCATTGGTAAGGAAGTTAAAAAATGTTTGCTTCAGTGGGAGCTTTAAAATCTTACCACCATCATCGTTGACAATGTGTCTTCCAACGACGTCGCTATTTCTTATTTGACGAGGACAATTAGAAATTGGAAGGCGTTGATTTTAAATGGCGATCATATGCACATGCGATGTTTTGCACATGTTTTCAATTTTATCATTTCTGATAATTTGAAAGAACATCAAGAGTCCATAGCGAGAGTAAGAAAAGTTGTTAAGTACTTCAGGTCTTCTCTGGGAAGATTGCAACAGTTTAAAGCCAGCATTGATACAGTCAAAATTACTTGTAAAAGTAATTTGTCGCTCGATGTTCCTACTCATTGGAACTCGACGTATTTGATGTTAGCAAGCGCTGAAAAGTATGAAGCGGCGTTTGAAAAACTAACAGAGAATGAGAGCTCTTTCTTGCAAAAAATGGGAGTGGAAGGTCCACCCACAATTGAAGATTGGTCATGCATTCAAGAATTTATTAAATTCTTAGGGACATTTCATACCGTGACACTTCACGTTTCTGTTTCTCTGCATATTACGTCAAATATGTATGTATGTGAAATCTGCAATTTGAAGATTGTCATTGAGACCTATGGTAACAATGATAATATAACGTTAAGAAGAATGAGCAACGAGATGCGTAAGAAATTTGATAAATATTGGGGATCTTTTGAAAAAATAAACATGCTTGCATATGTTGCTCTTGTTCTTGATCCAAGTTGCAAAACAAAATTTTTACGGCATTGCTTATCCATTTTATTTGGAAGTGAAAGAGCTGCAGAATACTTAAAGCATGTAGATGATGTAATTGAAAAATTGTATATCAAATATTAGAGTGATACAACCAATGAAGACCAGATTCAAAGTAGCAGCATTAATCAACAAAAGTCTCCAAAGTTAATGAGTTCTTTAGCACAAGCTCGTTCAAGTGCAGTGTACTCTATGTTTTATGGTTCTGAAAATTCTTCGGAGACAAGTGATGAAACTACTGTGTCAGAAATTGATCTATATTTGTCTGAGAAGTTAGAGAATTTTTCATATAGTTCTGACAAATTATTTTGGTGGAAGAGGAACTCCAAGAAGTTTCAAATTTTGAGTGTTATTGCGAAAAATATATTGATCATTCCAATTTCTACGGTGGCATCAGAATCTGCTTTTACTTGTAGTGGTTGTGTTCTTGACGTCTTTCGCAGTTCTCTAAGCCCCCAAACTGTTGAAGCTACAGTGACGTCGTTTTCAGCATTAACTCCAGAACTTTAATGGCGACGACGACTTGCAACTACAGATGGCAACGGCTACCTGGTCTAGTACGGATGCTTCCCAACGGTAACATTTTCCATTTGAAGAAAGAATCATTCAATTCAGAGCTGAAAAAGAAGACAGAGTATTTAAGCCGAGGTTAGAGCACAAAGATACAACTTTTTGCAAATTGAATTCCTAAGCCCTAACCTGCGAAATTTTGTTATACTCTGTATTATTTTTCTACACCTCTCGATTTTAACTTAAGATTCAATCCTTGTGAGAGTGTAGTCTGAGCTTAATGTTAGTGATTTTACCACTTACACGCAAGTGCACGTGTCGCTAACGAAGTAATAGAGTAAGTAAAGTATCGATCCCACGAGGATATGCTCAATTGAATTAATCGCTATAAAGATCTTATAAAAAATATTGAGATGATAAATGAAAATAAATATAAATAAATTCAGA
This sequence comes from Begonia masoniana, assembly GCA_022432975.1. Lineage (NCBI taxonomy): Eukaryota > Viridiplantae > Streptophyta > Magnoliopsida > Cucurbitales > Begoniaceae > Begonia > Begonia masoniana. Next base: position 6,426,204 of record CM039508.1, on the reverse strand, counting down.
ATTGTGCTTCAATAAATGAAAACAAATTAAACAAGGTAAAATTGATAAATAAAGGCCTTGGCTAGGATCGATTTCTTCGTTACGAGAATTTTACACTGATGCTATGGTAATACTCTGCAGCATTGTCTAAGAACAGCAAGAATTAAATGATTCTAGGATTCTTTCGAATTGCCTAGATAAATTCAAATTAGAATTTCCTTCGACTTTGAATGAATGTAACTAATATTGAATTTCAGATTTGCTCTATTCTTATCGCCAATCGAATTAACGTTAACTACCTTGTAACGTATTAATCCAATTAATCAATCGTGCATCTTAACATTTATATTTACCTGTCGATAAAATATAAACATGAAACATCAAACTATCTGTCGATATGAATTGAATTAGACGAGGAATATCACGAAAGATTGTTCCAAACATTTACCTGTCGATAAAATATAACATGAAACATCAAACTATCTGTCGATATGAATTGAATTAGACGAGGAATATCACGAAAGATTGTTCCAAACAAAAATGCATTAGCAATGCTACAGTATTAATCACAAAACAGCAAGAATTCTTATATTTCTAGGGTTCCGTCGAATTGCCTAGATAAATTCGTTTTAGAATTTTCTTTTCGATTTTGAAAAGACAAAAACTTAATCTGAATTTTCTTGTGAACCTATTCTTAAATGCCAAATAGATTAATGTTAGCTATTTTGCAACACTTTTAATCTATTCAATTTCTCATGCATCTTTAATTCCTAATTACCTATCGATACAATAGGAATATGTGAAATCAAAATTGTCTATCGACATAAATTGAATTAAGCAGTTCAAATCATGAGAAATCATTCAATGAAAAATACGTAGCATTCATAGATCAATCATAAAACATGTAACGAGTACTATCGTCCTAACCAAGATTAAAAGTTTAGCTACGAGACATAATTAAAAATAAACTAACAACAATTGTGTTCATAAAAAAAATCAAGTAGTAAGAAGTCAAGGAGAAGAAAATGAAGAAAAAAATGGTGTTAGCTCCCTCTCTGTTCCAGACTTCTCCTTCTCTAGCTAGAAAATCCCACGCTGGAAATCCACTTTTTTTATAAAAGTCTTCCCCTTTTGTTTTGCATAAAACCCTTTCTTTCTCTCTCCAATCTCATTTTCCTTGATTTTTGCCATTTTTTCTCTCTCATCCATTCTGTTTGATTGTTTTGTCATCTAGTGCTGCCCCAATTCATCACGTCTTCCGCTGCCCAATGACCACCTTCTCTTTTCTTCTTTTAGTCTTCCGCTGCCCAGCTTGCTTTATTTCCTTCAGTCTTCCGCTGCCCAGCTTGCTTTATTTCCTTCAGTCTTCCGCTGCCCAGCTGCCTTCTCTTTTCTTCTTTTAGTCTTCCGCTGCCCAGCTGAACAGTGCTCTCTTCCGCTAGTTTTTATTTCTTTTATTTCAGCGTCTTCCGCTGCCCAGCTTGCTTTATTTCCTTCAGTCTTCCGCTGCCCAGCTTGCTTTATTTCCTTCAGTCTTCCGCTGCCCAGCTTGCTTTATTTCCTTCAGTCTTCCGCTGCCCAGCTTGCTTTATTTCCTTCAGTCTTCCGCTGCCCAGCTTGCTTTATTTCCTTCAGTCTTCCGCTGCCCAGCTTGCTTTATTTCCTTCAGTCTTCCGCTGCCCAGCTTGCTTTATTTCCTTCAGTCTTCCGCTGCCCAGCTTGCTTTATTTCCTTCAGTCTTCCGCTGCCCAGCTTGCTTTATTTCCTTCAGTCTTCCGCTGCCCAGCTTGCTTTATTTCCTTCAGTCTTCCGCTGCCCAGCTTGCTTTATTTCCTTCAGTCTTCCGCTGCCCAGCTTGCTTTATTTCCTTCAGTCTTCCGCTGCCCAGCTTGCTTTATTTCCTTCAGTCTTCCGCTGCCCAGCTTGCTTTATTTCCTTCAGTCTTCCGCTGCCCAGCTTGCTTTATTTCCTTCAGTCTTCCGCTGCCCAGCTTGCTTTATTTCCTTCAGTCTTCCGCTGCCCAGCTTGCTTTATTTCCTTCAGTCTTCCGCTGCCCAGCTTGCTTTATTTCCTTCAGTCTTCCGCTGCCCAGCTTGCTTTATTTCCTTCAGTCTTCCGCTGCCCAGCTTGCTTTATTTCCTTCAGTCTTCCGCTGCCCAGCTTGCTTTATTTCCTTCAGTCTTCCGCTGCCCAGCTTGCTTTATTTCCTTCAGTCTTCCGCTGCCCAGCTTGCTTTATTTCCTTCAGTCTTCCGCTGCCCAGCTTGCTTTATTTCCTTCAGTCTTCCGCTGCCCAGCTTGCTTTATTTCCTTCAGTCTTCCGCTGCCCAGCTTGCTTTATTTCCTTCAGTCTTCCGCTGCCCAGCTTGCTTTATTTCCTTCAGTCTTCCGCTGCCCAGCTTGCTTTATTTCCTTCAGTCTTCCGCTGCCCAGCTTGCTTTATTTCCTTCAGTCTTCCGCTGCCCAGCTTGCTTTATTTCCTTCAGTCTTCCGCTGCCCAGCTTGCTTTATTTCCTTCAGTCTTCCGCTGCCCAGCTGCCTTCTCTTTTCTTCTTTTAGTCTTCCGCTGCCCAGCTTGCTTTATTTCCTTCAGTCTTCCGCTGCCCAGCTTGCTTTATTTCCTTCAGTCTTCCGCTGCCCAGCTTGCTTTATTTCCTTCAGTCTTCCGCTGCCCAGCTTGCTTTATTTCCTTCAGTCTTCCGCTGCCCAGCTTGCTTTATTTCCTTCAGTCTTCCGCTGCCCAGCTTGCTTTATTTCCTTCAGTCTTCCGCTGCCCATTTCCTCAATTTACGTGATTTGATTCCTCTCTCTCCATGATCTTCAGCTTTTGAATTTTATTCTCCCTCTAATAACATTACATTCAAATACGAAACTGTGAAATTCAAATTAAAGAGAAAAATCTGCTTTTAATGGAAAATCTACATAAATATATTAAATTGAATCAAAACACTAATGCTGCAAGATTAAATAGCCATTGTATTAAATTCATACCAATTTATTATTGCAATCACTAAATTCATTTAAATTTTCTTATGTAAAATTAGTATAAAATGACTATAAAATAAGAGTCATCACTTAACATTTACGAACTCAACATTGTGTATAAGGCAGTGGATTGACGCCCGTGAAGTTCAATCCTGAGTTGTAAAGGCAGTTGACCGAATCCCTGAATTCCGATCTGTTTTTCTCACTGATGAGAAGGTTAAGTATCTTCAAGGGGTGAACCTTGAAGCGTGGATGTAGGCAAGGTTTGGCCGAACCACGTAAAAATCTGGTGTTGATTTTTTTTCTCTCTCTCTCTCTTACTGTTACTGATTGATTGCTTGTGTTTAGTAATTAAAAAAATTTTAAAAATGTCTAATTCACCCCCCTCTTAGACAAACTCGATCCTACAATTGGTATCAGAGCGAGGTTGAATATTGTCTAAGTGGTTTATCTAGAAAGTATTGTTATATTTGAAATGGCATTCAACACACACTCTACACAAATGGAAGGTCAATCTACCACTAGACCTCCATTCTTCGATGGTAATGATTATGTTTATTGGAAATCTAGGATGAGAATCTATGTTCAGGCTATGGACTATGACATATGGAATAACATAAAAAATGGTCCATACATTGCTACTAAAACAGAGAATGGTGTTAGGATCCCCAAAGCTTCACACGAACTAAATGATACTGACAAAAAGAACCTGAGCCTAAATGCCAAGGCAATAAACACCTTGTACTGTGCTCTAAATAGAGACGAATTTAATAGAGTACAAGGGTGTGAGAGTGCTCAAGAAATTTGGCACTTATTAGAGATCACACACGAGGGCACAAATCAGGTGAAAGAGAGCAAACTGAATATGCTCATACACGAGTATGAACTATTTTCTATGCCTAAGGATGAGTCCATTTCTTCGATGTTTACTAGATTTACTAACATAACTAATGGTTTGAAAGCTCTTGGTAAATTTTACTCTAGTGAAGAACAGGACAGGAAGATCCTCAGATGTCTTCCAAGAAGTTGGCAGCCAAAAGTAACTGCCATACAGGAAGCAAAGGATCTCAAAGCTTTAAAGCTTGAGGAGCTCATTGGATCTCTCATGACACATGAGATCACAATGAGGGCAAACGAAAAGGATGACCTCAAAGAGAGAGGTCACAAAGAGAAAGGATATTGCTCTGAATACCTCCTCTAGCAAAAATGAAGTATCTGAGGATGAAGAAGAGGAAGATGATGAGGATATAGCTCTCATCACTAGGAGATTCAGTAAATTCCTGCAACAGAAGAGGATGTAGGGAAAAAGATTTCCAAAGGGTGAGAAGCTCCAAAAATATAAGGAGATCACATGCTTTGGGTGTGGAAAGCCTGGTCATATGAAGGCAGACTGTCCACAAGCAAAGAAGTATCCCAAGAAATTCAAGAAGAAGGCCATGAAGGCTACTTGGGATGAAAGTGAAGATGACACCTCTTCCTCAGAAGATGAGGAAGTTGCCAACCTCTGCTTTATGGCACACGATAATGAGGTTAGCATTTCCTTAAGTTATAGTGAATCTGATGAACATGGTGATATGATTGATGCATTTAATGATCAGGTAAAACAATTTAGCATGCTAAAGGTCAAATATAATTTGTTGAAAAAGGAAAATGCAAGCTTAATGGAGAAGCATGAAAATGAACACAATCAGCATGAAAAAGAAGTTTCTGAACTGAAAAAGAAAAATGAGACCTTAAATAGTTTTGTTCAGAAATACACTTATAGTAGTAATCAACTGAGCATGCTGTTAAGTGACCAGAGAATGCAATTAGATAAAGCTGGCTTAGGGTATGACAGGTTGAGCAAAAAGAAATTTTACAAGAATTACTTTGTTAAATCTACTGTTTGCCATATGTGTAATGAAGTAGGACATAAGTCGTTTGTATGTCCTTTAAAAACAAACAGTATGAAATCAGGTAGAAAATTACAATGGGTTCCTAAAGGAACCAAGACTAACACTAGGACCCAAAAGGTTTGGGTATCTAAGAGGACTACTTGATCACTGTTTTGCAGGTTGACAGCTCTCCCGGGAAGAATCAGTGGTACCTTGACAGTGGTTGTTTAAGGCATATGACGGGAGACTCAACCAAGTTTGCTGCTGTCAACAAGAAAAAGGGCAGTGTTACTTTTGGTGGAAATCAAAAGGGCAGAATTGTTGGCATCGGCAATATAGGTAATCCTTCTAAACCAATCATTGAAAATGTATTATTAGTAGAAGGATTAAAACATAATCTGCTAAGCATAAGTCAGTTGTGTGACAAGGGCTATAAAGTAACATTCAAATCAAATGCTTGTGTGATCAAAGACATTTCAACTAACAATATAGACATTTTCTTTTCTAAATCCTTTAAACAATATCAACAATATAGACATTTTCTTTTCTAAATCCTTTAAACAAAACATTGTTGATCTGAATGACTTTGAGCATGTTGATGAGAAATGTTTTGTTGTTAATTCACTAAATGATTGCTGGACTTGGCATAGGAGATTAGGACACGTAGGGATGGATACCTTAGCTAAGATTACTAAGGAGAATTTAGTTAGAGGAATCCCTAAGATATCCTTTGAAAAGGATAAGGTCTGTGAAGCCTGCCAAATGGGCAAGCAGATCAAAAGCTCCTTTGCATCAAAGAATGCAATTTCTACTTCTAAGCCTTTCCAACTCCTTCACATGGACCTCTTCGGTCCTTCGAATATAGCCAGCTTAGGAGGAAAATTCTATGCATTTGTCATTGTTGATGATTTTTCTAGATTTACTTGGGTTCACTTTCTGAAGTCTAAGGATGAGACTTTTGACACCTTTTCTAGTTTTAGGAAAAGAGTTCAAAATGAAAAGGAGCTCACCATAGTTGCTATTCGTAGTGATCATAGTGGAGAATTTGAAAATGAAAAATTTGAACTCTTGTGTCTCAAGTATGGAATTGAGCACAATTTCTCTTCTCCTAGGACCCCTCAGCAAAATGGTGTTGTTGAGAGGAAAAATAGGTCTCTCCAAGAGCTAGCTCGGACTATGCTTAATGAGAATTCCCTTCCAAAATATTTCTGGGCAGAAGCTGTGTCAACAGCTTGTTATGTGCTTAATCGGGTCTCCATAAGACCTATTCTTGAGAAAACTCCCTATGAGCTTTGGAATGGTAAAACGCCCTCTGTTAAGTATTTTAGAGCTTTTGGAAGCAAATGTTTCATTCTAAACACTAAGGATAACTTAGGAAAATTCGATTCCAAATCTGATCTTGAAATTTTTCTGGGTTATTCCCTTTCCAGCAAAGCTTATAGAGTATTCAATAAGAGAATTCTAGTTGTAGAGGAGTCAGTTCATGTGAACTTTGATGAGTCCCCTCAACCCACAATCAATGTGGATGAGGATGATATTTTGGATAAACAACTGGATTCTCTTTCCTTAGAAAAGCCTAGTGATCCTCCCCAAGTAGAAAAATCTCTAGAACCTTCCTCTACTTCTCTAGATATGATTCATGTCAAGGATGAAAATTCTGCTCTTCCTAGAGATTGGAAGTATGTCAAAGACAATCCAATAGATGAAATCTTAGGTGATCCTTCTTTAGGAGTCAAGACTAGATCCTCCCTTAGGAATCTCTGTGCCAATGTGGCATTTATTTCTCAGATAGAGCCTAAGAAGTTTGAGGAAGCCGAATTGGATGAAAATTGGATTGTTGCAATGCAAGATGAACTAAACCAATTCGAAAGGAACAATGTTTGGAAACTTGTTCCAAAACCTGTTGATCATCCTATTATTGGAACTAAGTGGGTTTATAAGAATAAAATGGATGAAAATGGGATTGTAGTAAGAAACAAAGCTAGGCTAGTTGCCAAAGGTTACAATCAAGAAGAAGGAATTGATTTTGAGGAAACCTTTGCACCTGTAGCTAGGCTAGAATCCATTAGAATGCTCTTAGCCTTTGCCTGCTACAAAAACTTCACACTCTTTCAAATGGATGTAAAGAGTGTTTTTTTAAATGGATATATCATGGAAGAAGTTTATGTAGAGCAGCCCCTAGGATTTGAAGACTATGCGAAACCTGATCATGTTTATAGACTTAAGAAGGCTCTTTATGGATTTAAGCAGGCACCTAGAGCTTGGTATGATAGATTGAAGAACTTCCTTGAGGAAAAGAATTTCAAAAAGGAAAATACAGATTCAACTCTATTTACCAAGCAAAAGGATAATGACATTCTGTTAGTTCAAATTTATGTTGATGACATTATTTTTGGATCAACTAACGTCAACTTGTGTAATGAATTTTCTTCCCTCATGTAAAGTGAATTTGAAATGAGTATGATGGGGGAGTTAAAATTCTTCTTAGGATTCCAGATTAGTCAATCTCCTGATAGAATTTTCTTCTGTCAAGAAAAGTACATTAAGGAACTCCTTAAGAAATTTGGTTTAGAATCTGTCAAATCCTCTAGAACTCTCATGAGTACTACTACTAAATTGGACAAGGATGAAAATGGTATAAGTGTGGATATCAAGAAATATCGTAGTATGATTGGTTCACTACTATATCTGACTGCAAGTAGGCCAGATATACTCTTTAGTGTGTGTTTATATGCTAGATTCCAGGCTGCCCCTAAGGAATCTCACTTATCGGCTGTCAAAAGAATTTTCAAATATTTAAGTGGGACTCATGACTTAGGATTATGGTATCCAAAAGGCACCTCCTTTGATCTAATAGGATATTCAGATTCTGATTATGCAGGAAGTTTAGCTGATAGGAAAAGCACCAGTGGAACATGTCAATTCCTTGGTGAATCCTTAGTTTCCTGGTACTCAAAGAAACAGAATTCTGTTGCATTGTTAACTGCAGAAAGTGAATATATTGCTGCAGGCAGTTGTTGTGCACAAATGCTTTGGATGAAGCAAACTCTAGAGGACTATAATCTGTTCTATGATAGGATTCCTATTCGGTGTGACAACACCAGTGCAATTAACATTTCTAAAAATCCTATTCAACATTCTAGAACCAAACATATTGATGTAAGATATCACTTCATCCGTGATCATGTACAAAGAGGTGATATATCCTTAGAATTTGTTAATTTAGTAGACCAACTAGCTGACATCTTTACCAAGCCTTTGGATGAAAAGACATTCAATAATCTTAGAATAAGGCTAGGCCTCATTCGGGTTGAGAAAAACTAAGTTTATTCCTCTGTTGAAAATTCCTGAGTGTTAGAGCATTTCCTTCTGTGATGGCATCGGTAGATGCTGAGTTTTCAATAGGCATCGGAAGATGCATGTCTATCGGAAGGTATCGGTAGATGCTATGTTTTTCTCTAGGCATCGGAAGATGTATTTGCTTTTCTTAAATCTACCGACACGTGTGACCCATCGGGTTAATCTGTCTTACACGTATGATTCCATCTCGTCGGGCGATGCCCTTTTTCATTTAAACTCTGTTTCTTCTCAAAGACGCTTCACATTTCACGCTCTTTCAGAAAAACCCCTTCCATTCCAATCGTCTCTCTCGAGTCCTATTCTTCCCATGGATTATCAGGGTTCATCTTCCTGCGCCGCTAAGGAACCGGCCAAGAAGAAGGCCAAAGCTTCTGCTCGTCCTCCACGAGAGATTCCTCGTGCCAACCAGTGGCCATCTCTTTTCTTTCTCTCCAAGGCTGCTGAGTTAAAGTTCCATGAGGATTATAGGTACAAAACCTTGATTCCCAGTCAAGGGATTTTCTTTGATGATTTAGCAGGAATTAAAATTATAGAACCCTTGAAGGAGCTCGGGTTATTAGGCTTACTTGAAGTAGAATCCTATTATTACCCTGAAGCAATCCGAATGTTCTATGCAAATATGAGTTTTACTTCGGATTTCTCTATTATAAAGAGCTATGTGTATAGAAATTACCCCTCAGTTCATTAATGCCCTTTTGGAGTGCTCCCATTTAGATAGCCGTCCTTACCAGTATATGACCGGCACTGAGCCTCCTTTCCTTGGTACCTCTGAGGGTCTCAGTTTTCTAAAACATATAGTTCTTGACCCAAACCATACCCCTGACCCTCTTAAAGGCAAACACCTGACTGCAAGAGCCAGGTTGTTTCATCAGATGATAGGGTATAACATTGTCCCTAAGAGTGGTCACCATGATGAGGTGAGTGCCATGGAGCTTTTTGTTCTGTTTGCACTGTTCCAAAAGGCCCCATTCAATCTTGGATATGTTGTGGTTAGAAGGATGATCCAGGCTGTGACATCCAGGGCTACCTCTTTTCCATACAATCTGCTTTTAATGAAGATAGTAGCTAAGCTTGAGGTTGTATTTCCTGAGGATGAAGATCATGTCACACTTAAACCCTCCAGTTACTATTCCAAAACCACTCTGAGCAAAATGGGAATCAGGAGAACCAGAGCAGGGGAGCTTGTGCTGCATATTACGAAGGGCAATACTGCTAAGGCAGTAGTTGCCAAAAAGGGAAAGAGAAAACTTGACCTGTTAGAGGAGTCCACTGCTGAAGGAGGGGATGACTCTGAGATACCAGTATTTGTTAATTCCCCCTCTCAATCTCAGGCTTCTAGCTTTCAGCCTCCTCCTTTAATACGAAGGCGTCGTGTCCCTTCCTCAAGGATAATTCTTTCAGAGGACATGTCTACACCCTCCTCTGTGCCCCCTCCCATTGATCAGAATCCTACACCTCCTCCTCCTGCACTTTGTTTACCAGCTCTGCCTCCTATACCTCCTCCATCTCCAGTCCAACAGGATACAGCTCCTCCATCACTAGTCCAACCACCTCCTCCAGTCCATTTACCTCCTTCAAGTCCAGTTGCTCCTTCAAATCCACCTGCTCCTCAAGTCCAACACTCCTCACCAGATCTGTCATCTGCTCCTGCCCCTGTATCTCCCATCCTTTATCAGAGGAGATTTTCTCTCAGCGAGGAACAATATACTGAGTTGAAGGCAAGCATAGCCAATCTAGGAACAGCCATTGATACAAAGATCACTCAACTCAAAAAGAATTTGAGCATTGAAGCTGTTGTGGCTCAGGGTCTTTTGGATTCGCAAATTGGATCGAAATAATGAGATCTTCACCCGTAACCTTCGGGGTCTCAAATCTCAAGTTGAGGCTCTCTGCCCTGCACCTCATACTCCTCTCTGCCCCATTGAGCCTACCTATGAAGATCTCGAACTTCCATTTACCCGGCCTGAAGTTTATGAAGATGTGCGTTTCACGACACTGGATCTTCAGGAGACTGAATTTGCATTCTCTCCTCCTGATGCGTCTACTGCTGCTCCTCCTGTCGAAACTCCTCCATGTATGGACATGGTGGTGTATCAAGGCCCTTCTCCCTCTGCGGCTCCTCCGCCAGAGACTCCTCCATGCCTGGCACTCGTGTCTTATCAACCACCCATCTCTCTTGAGATTCACTCACTTCCAGCACTTGTAGATGCCTATCTCAATTCGAACTGTGAAGTGCCCGCTTGGATTAACCAAGCTTTTTGGACACACTTTGTAGCTTTCTTTAAATAAATGCTTTTCTTTGTGAACAATTTTTTTTTAATTCTACTTACATGTTTCTCTTCTTTGTGATGAATGCATTGGTTCTGCCTGTCTCTCTGATTATTTATCTTTTTTGGTTTTGATAATGTCAATGGGGGAGAATATATTTTTTTTTTTTTTTTTTTTTTTTTTTTTTTTTTTTTTTTTTTTTTTTTTTTTTTTTTTTTTTTTTTTTTTTTTTTTTTTTTTTTTTTTTTTTTTTTTTTTTTTTTTTTTTTTTTTTTTTTTTTTTTTTTTTTTTTTTTTTTTTTTTTTTTTTTTTTTTTTTTTTTTTTTTTTTTTTTTTTTTTTTTTTTTTTTTTTTTTTTTTTTTTTTTTTTTTTTTTTTTTTTTTTTTTTTTTTTTTTTTTTTTTTTTTTTTTTTTTTTTTTTTTTTTTTTTTTTTTTTTTTTTTTTTTTTTTTTTTTTTTTTTTTTTTTTTTTTTTTTTTTTTTTTTTTTTTTTTTTTTTTTTTTTTTTTTTTTTTTTTTTTTTTTTTTTTTTTTTTTTTTTTTTTTTTTTTTTTTTTTTTTTTTTTTTTTTTTTTTTTTTTTTTTTTTTTTTTTTTTTTTTTTTTTTTTTTTTTTTTTTTTTTTTTTTTTTTTTTTTTTTTTTTTTTTTTTTTTTTTTATATTTGATTGATAATTGATATGCATGTGTACTTAGTTATTGTTACTATGATTTGGATATACATACGTTGGAAAACTGTAATCTGGATATCTGTATATTTGATTGATAATTGATATGCATGTGTACTTAGTTATTGTTACTATGATTTGGATATACATACGTTGGAAAACTGTAATCTGGATATCTGTATGTTTTTGAAAATCTGGATTATATGCATAGGTTGTGGGGGAGCTAGGATTATGGGGGAGAGTTATACTTAATCAAATTTATAGGTTGTCATCATCAAAAAGGGGAGATTGTTGACTTAAATGATGTTTAAGTCTAAATATGTTTTTGATGATGTATTTGAATGGTTAATATTGTAATTTGATTATGTTAAGCGAATGAGAATAAAGAATATGCATTAGTATTTTAATCTGTTGAAAATGCCCTTGGAAAGGTATTTTAGTTGTTTAACAATCGTGATTAAGCGTACAGGGCTGAAAACTCATCTGCCGATGAGTTGTTAAAAATAGACATATTCTGATCGTTAAACGGCAAAGTAAAGAAGGCTTCTGCCGATAGCCTTCATCTACCGATCGATAAAACGACAAAAGAAGAAGTCGTTCAAAGCCTACTTCAACCGATCGCTAGACGACATATACCGATGGAGTTTAATGGTGCTTCTGCCGATGGTTTTATCAAAATACTCATACCGATGGCGTTTGAGATTGCACATGTCGATGGCGGTTCAGCGTATATATTTTTACTCATACCGATGGCATTTCAAGCTGCTCCTGCCGATGAACTTTCCAAGATACATCTGCCGATGGCTTTCCAGAATGCATCTGCCGATGGCTATTCAGAATACATCTGCCGATGGAGTTCAAAGCTTGCTCATGCCGATAGCTTATCGTCTCGCATCTGCGCATGGCGTTTGAAGTATCTCTACCGATTAGCGTTGAAGATCATCTGCCGATAGCGAAGATACATCTGCCGATAGCGTTGAAGATACATCTGCCGATAGCGTTGAAGATACATCTGCCGATAGCGTTGAAGATACATCTGCCGATAGCGTTGAAGATACATCTGCCGATAGCGTTGAAGATACATCTGCCGATAGCGTTGAAGATACATCTGCCGATAGCGTTGAAGATACATCTGCCGATAGCGTTGAAGATACATCTGCCGATAGCGTTGAAGATACATCTGCCGATAGCGTTGAAGATACATCTGCCGATAGCGTTGAAGATACATCTGCCGATAGCGTTGAAGATACATCTGCCGATAGCGTTGAAGATACATCTGCCGATAGCGTTGAAGATACATCTGCCGATAGCGTTGAAGATACATCTGCCGATAGCGTTGAAGATACATCTGCCGATAGCGTTGAAGATACATCTGCCGATAGCGTTGAAGATACATCTGCCGATAGCGTTGAAGATACATCTGCCGATAGCGTTGAAGATACATCTGCCGATAGCGTTGAAGATACATCTGCCGATAGCGTTGAAGATACATCTGCCGATAGCGTTGAAGATACATCTGCCGATAGCGTTGAAGATACATCTGCCGATAGCGTTGAAGATACATCTGCCGATAGCGTTGAAGATACATCTGCCGATAGCGTTGAAGATACATCTGCCGATAGCGTTGAAGATACATCTGCCGATAGCGTTGAAGATACATCTGCCGATAGCGTTGAAGATACATCTGCCGATAGCGTTGAAGATACATCTGCCGATAGCGTTGAAGATACATCTGCCGATAGCGTTGAAGATACATCTGCCGATAGCGTTGAAGATACATCTGCCGATAGCGTTGAAGATACATCTGCCGATAGCGTTGAAGATACATCTGCCGATAGCGTTGAAGATACATCTGCCGATAGCGTTGAAGATACATCTGCCGATAGCGTTGAAGATACATCTGCCGATAGCGTTGAAGATACATCTGCCGATAGCGTTGAAGATACATCTGCCGATAGCGTTGAAGATACATCTGCCGATAGCGTTGAAGATACATCTGCCGATAGCGTTGAAGATACATCTGCCGATAGCGTTGAAGATACATCTGCCGATAGCGTTGAAGATACATCTGCCGATAGCGTTGAAGATACATCTGCCGATAGCGTTGAAGATACATCTGCCGATAGCGTTGAAGATACATCTGCCGATAGCGTTGAAGATACATCTGCCGATAGCGTTGAAGATACATCTGCCGATAGCGTTGAAGATACATCTGCCGATAGCGTTGAAGATACATCTGCCGATAGCGTTGAAGATACATCTGCCGATAGCGTTGAAGATACATCTGCCGATAGCGTTGAAGATACATCTGCCGATAGCGTTGAAGATACATCTGCCGATAGCGTTGAAGATACATCTGCCGATAGCGTTGAAGATACATCTGCCGATAGCGTTGAAGATACATCTGCCGATAGCGTTGAAGATACATCTGCCGATAGCGTTGAAGATACATCTATACGATGGACTCTTAGAGCAACTCATACCGATGACGTGGCGATTGAATTAAAGCTGCTTCCACCGATGATCTTCCGCCAGAATTCAAAATAGCCGCGAAGCTACAGTGACGTCGTTTTCAGCATTAACTCCAGAACTTTAATGGCGACGACGACTTGCAACTACAGACGGCAACGACTACCTGATCTAGTACGGATGCTTCCCAACGGTAACATTTTCCATTTGAAGAAAGAATCATTCAATTCAGAGCTGAAAAAGAAGACAGAGTATTTAAGCCGAGGTTAGAGCACAAAGATACAACTTTTTGCAAATTGAATTCATGAGCCCTAACCTGCGAAATTTTGTTATACTCTGTATTATTTTTCTACACCTCTCGATTTTAACTTGAGATTCAATCCTTGTGAGAGTGTAGTCTGAGCTTACCATTTACGAACTCAACATTGTGTATAAGGCAGTGGATTGACGCCCGTGAAGTTCAATCCTGAGTTGTAAAGGCAGTTGATCGGAGCTCGGAATTCTGATCTGTTTTTCTCACTGAGGAGAAGGTTAAGTATCTTCAAGGGGTGAACCTTGAAGCATGGATGTAGGCAAGGTTTGGCCGAACCACGTAAAAATCTGGTGTTGATTTTTCTTCTCTCTCTCTCTCTCTTACTGTTACTGATTGATTGCTTGTATTTAGTAATTAAGAAAATTTTAAAAAGATCTAATTCACCTCCCTCTTAGACAAACTCGATCCTACAAAAAGGAGAGTGAAATGGATTTAAAAATGTTCATGAGGGCCATGCAATACCAATATACGGCTTTTACTAGGAGGATGGAACGATTAGAAATATCATCACCTAAGTACTCTCGTGGAAGGAGAGTTGACAACGAAAACGAGTTTGAAAACGAGAATAGACCATACCGAAGGGAAAAGTATGATAAGTTAGACTGAGAGGACCGTGACCTAAGCCACATCAAGATAAATATTTTTTTCTTCCAAGGGAAAAATGATCCAGAGACTTTCTTGGAGTGTGAATGAAAGTGGATTCGTTGTTTGAATGTCAAAACTATATAGAAGAGAAAAAGATTCAGTTGGTTACAATGGAGTTCACTGACTATGTCAGTATTTGGTGGGACCAATTGGTAAAAAATCATAGGCATAATGGAGAGCCCTCAATTCGCACATGGAAAAGTGTGAAGGCACTTACGAGAAAATGTACGTTCCGACACACTATTATAGAAATTTGTGTCGGAAGCTCCAAAGTTTGACCCAAGAATTTAAGAGTGTGAAAGAATATTACAAGGAAATAGAAGTCGCTATGATAAGGGCTAATATCGTTAAGAATGGGAAAGCCGCAATTGCGAGATTTTTGGGAAGATTAAATCGAGAAGTTGCGGATATAGTAGATTTGCAACACTACATGGATATGAAAGAGTTGCTACACAAGGCAATAAAAATAGAGTTGTACTAAAAGCGAAAAGAAGCGCAAAGGTAGGAACGACTTCAAATAATTCTTGAAAATCAAGTTGGAAAAATGAAAAGTCAAAATTAAGGGAAAATCCGAAAGGTAAAACCGCAGCTACCAATGTTATTCCGCAAAAGGTAAAGGCCGAAACTTCTCCACCAAACCGAACTAGAGAAATCAAATGTTTTCGGTGCCAAGGATTTGAACATAGCGCTTCGAATTGTCCGAACAAACGAACGATGGTTTTATTGGATAATAGAGACGTGGAAAGCGTAAGTTCAAGTGATAACAAAATGTCACCACTAGAAAATTGTAGTACGTAGATGTGAAAGAACCGGTTAAGGTAGAATTATTAGTGACAAGGAGAGCACTAAATGTGCAAGTTAAGGAGGATAACAACAAGGTTCAAAGAGAAAATATATTTCATACTAGATGTCATGTCAACAACAAAGTGTGTAGTTTGATCATCAATAGTGGAAGTTGCACGAATGTGGCTAGTACGTTGTTGGTTCAAAACCTAAACTTGAAAACCGAAAGACACCCGAAACCATATAAATTACAGTGGTTAAGTGATTGTGATGAGATCAAAGTGACTAAACAAAGTATTGCTTTATCAATTGAAATATATGAAGATAAAGTTTTATGTGATGTAGTGCCGATGCAATCTACATACATACTGTTGGGAAGGCCTTGACAATTTGACCGAAACGTTAAACATAATGGTTACAAGAATGAGTAATCATTGATTTACAATGGAAAAACAATGATCCTTGCACCATTAAAGTCGTGGGAAGCAATTGGAGACTAAGAAAGGATCGCAAAGGAATTTCAAATCATTACGGCAAAGAATAATATAGAAAAATATGAAAAAAAATGTAGTTGAACAAAAGGCTGAAAGAGAGAAAGAAAGAAGAGAAAAAAAATAGTTGAAAATAGTACAAAGAGTGATAAAAAACCAAAGGAGAAAGAGAGAAAAACCAAAGGAAAGGAAAGAAAAACCGAGGGGGAACGAAAGTCGAGTGAGAAACAAATTGTGTTGATGAACAAAAGAGAGAATAAGTGTGAGATAATTTTACTTTTATATAAAAATGTTTATTTATCATCTAATGACTTGCCAAGTTTTCTTCCAAGTGTATTGTCTTTTCTTTTGCTGAAAAATAAACATGAAATTTCCGAGAAGTTCCGAAGGAAAATTTCTCTGTTCATGGAGGATGAGAAGCAAGAAGATGTCATACTAAGTACATTAATTCCAAGTCAACTGGAAATATCAAATAAGTTTGAGTCGTTGGTACAAATCGGATTTTAACGTTTTAAAGGATTTAAATTCTATTAAATATTATTCACCGATTGATATTATTGATAATTTTAATTCATTAAATCTGTTAACTTTGTTTACTAACAAGTTTGCTATTGCGCATGAAAGAAAAATGAATGAATTTATTAAGAAATTTTCATGCAATGACAAGATTTGTTTTTTAACCCGAAGCTTGGGTTTGGCTACATCTTCAAAAATAAAGGTTTCCAAATCAACGAAATAGCAAGTCACATCCACGAAGAGATGAACCGTGTCAAGTCCTTGAATGCATAAACGACAATGACTATAAGATCGACTTACTTAGCAAATATGGTAATATTAGTGCATCTTTTAATGTTAATAACTTCTCTTTATATGATACAGGAGATTCAAGTACGAATCTTTTTGAAGAGAGAGGAAATGATGTAAACTATAGTACAACCAAACTCAAGACCAAAGACCATGATCCATTAGAAAACAAAAGAAACCCAAAGTAAAAAAACCATGATTTTATTATGAAAAGTCTAGAGAAAGAGTCATCACAACATGAACAAAAAACCATGGAGATGCATGGAGTTGCATAGGTATGCATAGAGATGCTTGGAGTTGCAAAAAGATGGTAAAATATCAATATTGGTGCAGCCCCAGCATCCACTGTGGACGCGCAGGGGCGCGATCCTCCGCATCTATTTTTTTTTCATATTTCCATGATTTTCTTTCTATTTTCATGTATTAGTTAAACTCCATTAACCCTGGATTACTTTCTATAATATTTTAAGGGATATTTTATATTATTGACTTTTATTTTTTGAGTTTGTTTATATTCTATTTAAACGATAGAATTGTAACTCTTTAAGGACACTGTTGAGCTTTTATGAAAATTGAGTTTATGTTTTTTGACGAGATTCTTTGAATTCTCTGCATTTTTATTGAGGAACTTGATTTTCAAGTGTTTGCTTGAAAAGATCGAACTTGATAATTTTCAATTCATCCAACAAATTTTATTCGGGTCAACCTCTATCCTTTTGAATCATAAAAGCGTTTCTGTGATTATTTCACGTTGTTATCATGTCTCAGATTCTCTAAAATTCTAAGTTCACATCAACTAGATTCATAATTCAATTTTACTAAATTGCTTTTTTTAAATTATGTAAGAAGAAGTAGTCATTCATATTGCATAGCCTAAACAATGCCCCCACACATGTACATAATTGTGGGATTGTTATACAAAAGGTCCATAAATATAGCAGGAACACACTAGTTACTGGTAAAAGCCTATAATTACAAATACATCTAATCTTAATACACAATATTTACTTCACCCTTGTCACAACACCTCACGTAGGACAGAGGGAAGACAAAGAAAAATGGTTTGAGATTGCTTACTTGCATAAATCTTGAAAAGAGCAGAACCTGCAACTCTCCAAGCGAAGCTGCAATATTTAACACAATTTTGTTTCATGGCATATTCATACGTGATCTGATATATTGCAAGTGCCTCTCGAAAAACTTCCCCGGTTGTCCGACTGCTTTTGTCAAGGTCCGAGGCTCCATACAATATCTACATGGAACAATGTATACAAACATTTTCACATTACAAGTGACTTCAAAACCTGCAAATTAATGAATATTTTACCTCCCTGTACTTGGCAATGACAGCTTCAGCAGCCTCATTTTTGTTCTCTGGATCAAGCTGCAAGGCAGCCCTCATCTCAGATCTGTAAAGTTCATAGTGGGATTTCCACTTCTTCAAGCTTTCTTCAGGAATATCATCCTCAAAACATGGAAGCTTCTTTACATCTACATATGGATTCAGACATCGAGGATCTAGTTTAAAGATCAAAGCACTGTTCCCAATAGCAATATCCAATAGGTCAAATGAATGCTTTTTATTTGTCCAAAGGAATGTTTTGGGCAAATAAATGTGTGTTTAGGGGGAAAAATTAAGCAAAAATGTCCATAATATTTTCAATAACGTGATTGTTCAGTTAAAGTTTTTTTTAAGTTTTATTTTTATTTTATAAAAGCCTTTACAGTTTTTGGTTACAAACTAATACAATTTTTTCAAAAGCTAAATTGTTATTCCAAAAACTAAATTAAAAATTTAATGGATCTTCTTCATACATAAAGGTATCCAAAAAAAAGCTAAATTCTAATTAATGTGTCCTTAGTTTTGTTTATAGCGTGTTTAATTATGTTCTCTCATCAAATTATTAGAAAAAGAGCCACCTAAAAAACACAAGACCAATAATTTTTAAAAACTAACATAATCTGCAAGCCAAGTAAAGTCACACCACCATGATAATTTGTAAAACCTCACCTATGTTTGGTAAATCTTCTTCTTGACAACTCTTGGCAGTATCGTAAATTAATCCTAGAATTGAGGTTGAGATGTAAGTATTTTTACCCCTCTCCATGAAGTGAGGAAAGGACTTCGCCTTTAATTCATCTGGGAGATCGATCTGTCAATAAGGAGTGGAGACAAATCATGAGAAAGAAAAAATGGCACCAAATTTAGGCTAGACAAAGAACCATATCTTGAAGCAACCTTTCCCCCTTTCTTTGGAGCATCCAAGGCTTCATAATAAATATCAATCAACTGAACAATGTCAGCTTTCAGAATGTTCTTTTTTTCTGTATCATCCTCCCCCAACATTAGCAGTTGATCCATTAATGTTAGCCAGCTATCAGCTGCCATGCTTTTTGTATAGCTGAATTCCTCAAAAATATTTCCAAGGTAACCATGAGAATTACCAACATATAGAAATGCGAAGTACTTACTTATTTCCAAGCGAACAACCACGTGCTTTATAGAAAATAAAAAACCAATATGCTTCATCATGTAGTATCAGAGAAGATTACAGTGTGCTTAAACAGAAAAGAACAGTTGTACATTGTAACGAACCTTGGTTCGAACCTCGTCTTCAAGAATATTTTAAAGAGCTTATCCTCCAGAGCTTCCGGAGAAAACTCACTTGGTTTTTCATTGAACACCTTTTGCATCGCGGGGATAGGTGTCCATGGTTTACTTACTTTGAAATATTCCAACAGCTGAAATTTTTCTAACAGAATATGAGTTTATTACCACAAATATTGCTATAGGTTTAACTTGAGAAAAACATTCATTTAAATCTGAAAATATTGTATCCACAACAGTGACTTTATTACATAACCACTTTCAAAAATTATTTCACTAAGAGGAACAAGAAAGATTACGACTGTGGGCTAACCTGCGGATTTCTGGAAACCCAATACATATCACCATCAAAATCACCGCCAGCAATCTCATCAGCTACAGAGCGAGGACCCTTAGAAGAGAAGAATATACCATACTTGGCATTTCCAACTACATCTTGGATTGCCTTGACGTAAGTAGCTTCTAAGACATGGATATCACCAAAGTGTAATCCAGGATTGCGATAAACTAAAACTTTACCGGAAATTTGACCACTTTCACTATCAACAAAATTAGAGGAGAAGAAGACCGTAAGCATCATAAATTCTGCGATACTGCCTCAGATATTAGACTAATAAAATAAAGAACAATGAAGAAACAGTAGTTTGAGTTGGTTTTAAAAATAATGCCTTATTATCGTTGACACCAACAACTGAAGTACACCAAAAGCATGAGAAACAGAGGCACGAATGATGATTAACATGTAATATTTTAACAAAATAACAGTTATTCGATTATAGAAGACCATGCTATTACATACAGGATTATGCAAACTTGACCACTTTCAAGACTTCCAGTAGGATCAGCTGTACCCATTAAGTAGTAACATTCAGGCACATGGAGTCTTCCTGCTTTAAGACTCTTCTTTTCCTCTTTTATCAGCAGTGATAGGCGGTATTGCAAGTATGATTCCTCAAGAGGAACCCCTGACAATATCATTCTGGCCACAAGAAAATCATCCATCTCGCCACAATGAATCGCAACTGTATTTGCAAGAAAGGAAGAAAAGAATGATAGCACAACCTCACTTTTTCCAACTGACAAAGATGCAAAAGTATGCAAATGCACTCAGTACAACCATAAATAATTTACCTTTTAACGCTGCACGTTTGCTTGAGAAAGCAATGTCAACCTCGTTTAGAGCTTTCACGAGGATATGCATGAAATATTCTTTTGGAACTCCTCCGTAGCTAAGAAGAGCAATTAAGTGTCTTGAAAGATTTGTTTTCTTTGGTGGATTGCTGGAAAAAAGAAATTTTAGTGAGAAACTTCCTCTTGCTTAGTGTAAAATTTGCACAATTATATGAATAAAGATAATATCATTGGTACCTAGTCCCAACTATCTCCAAAGAATTCTCGGTTTGAAGATGTTCAAATTTCAAATCTGACTCGACTTTAATCATTGAATCACGTATCTGAATCGTCCTAGAAGAGAGCTGAAAAATTACAACTATAAATGCCTTAAAGCGGAAGAAGTAACTATCGAGATTGAGAATATAGAACTAGTTGTGAGTCTGCAAAACTAGTTTCTATGACAATCAGCATTCACCACGGTGCTTGGACAAACCAAAATATTTCTTCTATTTTTGTGGATTAGGTAAATTACACTATTAAACTCATACACCATGTAGGGAGAGTTAACACAAATATTAAAGTCCTCATCAAGGAAAAATTATCACAGTCCAGCATGAGATAAATCAAGATAGCAACGGACATCAGAGGAGCCCCCCTCCACCCAAAATGATCAAAGACCCAACATGCCAGCTGAGCTAATCAATTCATTTACTGTGGTCAACATTTAAGCGTTATCTTATAACAAAAACATTAGTCGGGAGAAATCCTGAAAGTGAACTCAGCAATGATCCATATTCCATATCATTCATCAATATAAAACCACTGTTTCCAGCAAGTCTGTCCAATCATTTAATGTTCCTTTCTGGTCATACTGCTCACATTCTCAATTTTCCTACAGTTGAGGTGCAGTGCAAAATGATTGAAGAGCCACATTCTCATTCTTTTTTAAAAGCTGTTTATATGAATGACAAAAACTCTGCCATAGCCATTTTAGTACATTCAACGTACTTCAAGGATAGAGGAAAATTATATTTTCATATAGCAATATTTGTAATTGAAAGTAGAAATAGTTCCTTCAGACTTTCCCAACAAGCCCAATTTTGAACCTTTTGTGATCTCAAAGATGGAACTTTGGTACAATGCTTTCTAAATAAAGGATGTCTTCAAGAATCAATTATACTAAAGCGGCATGTAAAAGGTCACTTATTAGTACTAAAGATGCACAGCAATTTTTATCACCAAAAAGTAATAAACCGAGTCAGATGTTGTATAATCTTTTTTTACAAGAAAAGAGTTCATATTTTTCTCAGAAAAATACCTGTCTATTGACAAGAAGAGTTCCCTTGACAGCATAACCATTGTAGAAAAGTCGGAATTGAATCAGCAAAGGCTGAGACAAAAAACAAAAGGAGGAAATAATAAGTTAAATTGCAACAACAAAAAGATAAACACATGTAACTAACAGAATTTCCAAAAGGGAAGGAAGCTGCCATATTAGACACATTTACCGGCGCTTCAGTGTTACTTTGTTGTTTTATTTCCGCAACATTTTTTGAAAGAGCTTTTCCAAAAACTCCCTGAAATAATTATTAGAATGTTTTTTGTAATGAAAATCACAGTTTAACTCCATGGAAGGAAAAAAAAAAGATCTAATAAATCATAAACTATCATATCTAACAACAGACAGACAAGATGGTCTTATATTGACCAATATCTTTTGACAACATTACTTGGTCAATATCTTGAATTTCAATTCACCAATACATGAACAACTGTCAACTTTTTGCAGCATTATTTGGTTAGAAACTAAAATTTTCAATCCACCAATATATGAACCATTTTGCGACACACAAACTCTCAGATAAGATTACTTGACTAATTAAGATTTTCAAGTTCTAAGTTTACAGGCTATGACAAGCAGCCAGAAATTTCTTCTTCAGTACTTTGTTTTTCAAAGTTGCAAACCTCAACATTGTTTTCACTGGTAAATTGTCCCTTGAATAAATTTTTAGGGCACTCAAATGCTAGATCCTCTGATATATATCCAGTGCCATCTGTATGTATAAGAGGTTTGCCATCTCTGTAGACAATATTGCCATCTTCATCCTGTAGGTTAAAACAACATTAAAATCAAAATTAGCAATGAGGTGTTGGAAGGAAAGAAAATTCATTTAGAGAGATATATGAAGAAAGAGTGTAAAGAAATGATACGTGGCAGTAGAGATCTCCAATTCTCTGGATATTCACAGTAGACAAATCAATTTTCAGGTTGACTGTCTTTGACAAAATGAGTGCAAACCTAGGTACTCAACATGCAAATGAGTTCAAATTATAGAATGATTCAATCTATAACAAAGCAAAACATTTTGTACTATGTACAGACCTAGCCATATAGCTGGCCACAGAAGACAATGAATGTGCATGCATGAAACAACTCCTAGCTTCATAAATTGTTTTGTTCGATAACTTGTAAGAATTACAATTATCAACAGCAGCTTCAGACTCCATTCGAACAAAAATACACTTCACAGGTGATGTACTTGGGTTTTTCTTCTTCTCCTCTTTGCCTCCATCTTTAAATACTAATCACCAATCACATTGAGATAGTAATCAATGAGAATTCGTTCAACGAAATGAAACCCCAGAGGATAAAATAACGGCAGATAATTTACACAAGTGTAGCATCAAAATTTACAACGAAGCACATTCATGCAAACAAAATCTTCAGTAAGGAATAATCAAACTCAATGAGTAAAATCATAAACTCCTAACACAAAAGAGAATAATGCATAGAAAAAAGGGAAATGCAATATTAGTACAAATAAGTACAAAAAGTACAAAAGTGGCTTACCAAAAAAACGATACCGTCGGAGGCCAACAACAATCCCATCTTTTGCAAGTTTGTTGTAGACGGCATAAGTATTACTTAAATTCATTATTGGACTTTTTTCTGTCACATCCTCAGCAAACTTGACCATCAAAACATTCTCATCTCCCAAAACCCTTTGTAAATGAGTTCTTGTCTTGTTTAGATAAGGGCCCTAAAAAGCAAATTATGAAATGGATAAATAGCCCCTACCATTTTATCATCGACATTCAGCCAGGACGCATTGAATTACCATGGCTTCAAATATGAATATGGGCCTTTACAAGTTAATGAAGTTACATAGATTCCTGAATATGGTATTACGCTTCCATGGATGATCAATTATGTGAATCTTTGTCTGTGTTTTTAAATAAATGAGTTATCCTATAATGAGGGAGAGTATTCAAACCTTGAACCTGATAAGGCCATCAAGAGATACATAACAGTGGTAGTAATGTGTTCTTCTAGCATCCCAGTCGACGTACTGTACGGTATAGAAAACAGATTTCAGGAATCAACGCAATGTTGCGTTTGCAATGAAAGTCATCATTCCCTCAACGAAACTTCCAGTCAAAGATTGTGCCTCTGTCCCAAATAAAGGTTCCACTAGTAATTTAACTCATTGCAGAGCCAAATACTAATATTGGTTGTTTTTTAGGGAGATAGTCACTATTTGTGTTCTTGTGATTATACCTAGATAAATACAGGGTATTGTACTTCCGCAAAATGCCAACATAACCAAGAACCAATATTCGAGTCTAAATTTAAATGCCAAAGCTTTCCAAAGAGATAATATGCATGAGATGATTGCAAGTATAATTCTCCATATTTAGTGTCTGCAAGATAATATTGACGCCAGATTACGTATTAATAATATTGAAGAGAAATTTCAACCTCAGTTACTAATTCCACTTGAATATTTGATATTAAAATCATACCAGGAACATTGAGGTACAATAATAGGTTTAGAAGCAGCTAAGAAATAGAGATATGTATCACTTTACCACTCTTCGATCTTCTTGATTAATGTATTGTTGTCCTAATTCTCTCCAAACTTCTAACTCAAATTTTCCCATGGGTAGATCCTTCATCCTTCGAATTTGATCAGCTGTAGTAACTTTTTCAAGCTCCTCCCTTCATAAAACAGGGAATAAAAAAAAAAGGCAGATTTTTTATGTTGTTGAATGCAATAATTGTTGTCAACCGCAAATAAAGAAAGATATTACTTACCCTCCGATGTAATTCAGAATTAAGAAGGCTTTCCGGAATTCCAGCTCTCCTAGAGCGGCCCTAACATCTCCTCTTTCTAGAGTTAAACACTGAGTAAATCTCAGATGTTGCACAACGGGGGAGCAAGGCACGGCCTTCGCAGAACCACCTGTTCCAACGACACTCTTGAAATGTTGATGTTTGAAAAAAATAAAATCAACATCGACAAGTCCCCCAAACTTAACTGCTTCGGACGGAAAAGGTAACATAGTTAATCCTAGAGACAGAAAGAGTTTAACTAAATTTGGTTTTTCAAATATTTCTGTTGAGAAACTTGAGATACGTTTTCAAGTGGCAGAACACACACCAAACAATAATTTGATTTACTTTCTCCGAACCTTGCGGGGAATACTGGCGGGAAGAAGAAGGGCTCTGATTCGGGGAGCGGAGGATATTCTTCTCAGGAGACTCAGCAGCTTTGCGGATCATATACATAATGAAACGGTCAAGATTTCTCACTGAACATTTGGAAATCGATGTCAGGATCTGCAAAGTCGCTTCTTCCCCTAGCAAAGCCAGTTCCTGCCTAACTGTGAGATCAGGAAACGGCTGACCCTGATCGGCACATATCTTTTCCAGCAGTTGCTCCACAGAGTAAGGTAAAGAAACTTCATTAGAATGATCAGCCATGGCTAATGCAGATAGAAACAGTGTTAGTGATCGTTCGCCTAGTGCGAGGTGAGGAATATAAAAAAACAAGACTGAGAAAGCTCATTTGCTCAATCACATCAATTCAGCGTAATTTGAGCGAAACAGATGTAATGGAAACAGCATCTCGGGAGTGGATTGTGATGTGCAAAGGGAATGCCTGAAAGTAGACTTGGTTCAAAAAGTAAAACTAGAGCGGACAACCCATAGCTGCTATTAAGGGTGGGCACGATCCGGTTCGGTTCGATCTCGAGTCCGGATCAAAACCGGACTAAGGTTTCTGAAAATCTTTTCCGAAACTCGAAACCGACCTTGGGAGGGACTACGACCGAACCAAAAATTTCAATCCGGACCCGGTTCCTCCCATCCCCTTTTGTTTTTTTTTTTTTTTTGTAAAACTTTAAAAAAATTTAAATCAACGTCCAGAAACAAATTCAACTATCCAGTATCCGATTTCTTCGGTTCAACGCCCAAAATCAACAAACATTCCATTGAAATTACACATTCCTATCACAAAAATTACACTTACAGTGAGGGATTGCCCGAAGA
Source organism: Begonia masoniana (assembly GCA_022432975.1). NCBI lineage: Eukaryota > Viridiplantae > Streptophyta > Magnoliopsida > Cucurbitales > Begoniaceae > Begonia > Begonia masoniana. The sequence continues at coordinate 6,400,513 of CM039508.1, read as the reverse complement.
CAACGAGGCGAGGAGTTAGTCAGGTGAGGCGTCAGGCGAGGCTAGGCGAGTCGAGGAGTCAGTCAGGCGAGGCGAGTCGAAGACAGAGGAAGCTCAAATACAAAAAAAACAGTAGCGAGGCGAGACGACCGCGAAGCAGCAGCAGCAGCCGAAGACAGACGAGGCGAGGGGTTGGGGTTGGTCGTTCGCCTTCGAGGTCGGGATCGGGAGCAACAGCCGAGCGGAAACGTCTGGAATCGGGGTCATAGTCGCAGGTCGGGGTCGGGTGCTCGCAGTTCGCACTTCGCAACTGGCGTCGAGGACTTCAGATTCTGAAAATTGATTAGGATAGGCGAGGGTTTTTTCTTAAAAGACAGTGGATTTTTAACCTCGATCCGGTTCGAGTATTTCGGGATTTCAGGCGCTGGACCGAGGACTGGATCGAAGGTCCTCAGTTCCAGGGGCCTTGGACCGAGTACCGAACCGCAGTCCATCATCTAGGGATCGAACCCAGACTGAACCTACCAGTCCGGCCGGTCCGGTTCTCGATCAGCGATCCGGTCCTGCCCACCCCTACTATTGGGGATGACCGTGAAGAAACAGACAACGATCCGAAGTCAAAAAGATGTCGCTTTAAAATTGGAAACCTTTTTCTTTTTTCTTTTTTCTTTTTTCTTTTTACTTTTTTTTCTTTTTTCTTCTTTTGTTTTTTCTTTTTTTTTGTCCTCGTCACACACATGTCAATTTTAACCGAAAATTAAATTGGAAGGGCAAGTTATATGAAAATGGTTTAATAATTGATTTAGTTTAAATTACAGTTTGTCACTGTTCCATAATTTACAGATTTTTTTTTTTTTTTATCCATGAAAAAACCGCTCTTTAGCATTCAAATGGTCACACAATCACGTCTAGTTCTAGTTATGACAAAACACAGTGACACATCGTTACGACAAGCGTGAGAATAAGGAACGGACACCATGAAAGCACACTTTGACTTGGTTAGCCAAAACAAACGCAGAGGGGCAGGGAAAAAAGTTAACTCCTCTCCTACCTGAACCGCTGTTTACATAAAGCAAAACGGTGGCAGCCAAATGCATCTAACAAAACATGACAATGCCTACATCGCCATTAACACCCGGGTGGACAAAAACCGATTTGATTAGGTTTTGCTAGGTTTGGATTTGTCAAAACAAATCGAACAGGCAGAAAATGATACAATTTCTGTGTTTTTGTAAAAATAAACTTAATATTATTCTTAATCAAGTCCTAGTAATTGATCGGAATCGTCCAATTTGAAAGGCGATCATCAGAAACCGGTGTTTTTGTAATCAATTGCTACATCGTAGAGGCACCCCCACTTTCTCTCGAAGTTAATAATGTTTAGAAGAAGATAGACCAAAACAAAATTTATGCCCCAAAATTGAATCCAAAAATCAAGTCTTTAGAACCTTTTAAAAGGGAGATGACAATTAGGCAGTAGCAGGGGCTTGGGCCGCTAGCCTCTTTCTTGCCTCTTCAATGATGGAAAGCTTGATACCCTTGCCCTTGGGAAGGGAAACCCATGGCTTTGTGCCTTTGCCAATCGTAAAGACATTGCCCAGTCGAGTTGCAAACTCGTGGCCGGTGGAATCCTGGATGTGAACAGTCTCAAAGGTTCCCTTGTGCTTTTCTCTGTTCTTAATTACTCCAACTCGGCCTCTGTTTCGACCTCCTGTCACCATAACAATATTCCCAACATCAAACTTGATGAAATCGGCAATTTTGTTTGTCTCGAGGTCAAGCTTGATGGTGTCATTTGCCTTGATCAGAGGGTCGGGATAGCGGATAGTGCGTCCATCGTATGTGTTAAGATAAGGGATGCCTTTTTGCCCAAACTGAACAGATCGCACCTTGCATAGCTTAAACTGCAACAGAACATGAGTCCAACAGAAAAAACATCCATTTGAGAGTCGAGAATAGAGAAAACCATAAATAACGTAGAATGACAGTGATACCATGCCAGCTATATGAAAATAACTAAGATATATATAAAGAAATAGCTGATACCTTAGCCTCATCATCCCTGATTGAATGAAGACAGAACCGACCCTTGGTATCATAAAGAAGGCGGAAGCTTTCATTTGTTTTGGGGATCGACACAACATCTGTCAGAGAGGTATCAAAGAACAGCATTATATTAAGCCCATACATGAGACTACAAAATCAACCCATAAATTTCATCATCCTGAGTAAGATTCAAGAATAAACATGGAAAAACTTCTTCATCAAACAATCAAGAATTAAAGTACCATTACACACACAACTATACTACATTCTTAAAAACTTAGTTGAAAAAAGAATCAACCAATATCAACGGCTCAATTTTTTTATTAGAAAAATGGTTGAGATTCCATACTTACCCATAAAACCTGAAGGATATGTTTTATCGGTTCTGACCTTTCCATCAACCAAAACATGCCTTTGCATCAAAATGGCAGTGACCTCTTGGTTTGTGAGAGCATATTTCAGTCTGTTTCGTAAGATAAGAATCAGAGGCAAGCATTCCCTTGATTTGTGAGGACCAGAAGAAGGCTTAGGAGCCTGAACACGATCCATGAAAATAAATTTAGAAAACAGAAAGATTGAACCCATAAAAGCAAATAAATCTAAAGGAAAACCATATACTTCTTTTTTCAACTTACGAATGCACCGCCCAGTTTATCAAGCATCCAGTGCTTCGGGGCATTGAGCCTCTTCAAATGCTTCTTCAAACCCCTGGCCTATAAAATAATAAACAATCATTCAGTTCAAACACCAACATCAACACCTAGGCATTTCGCATAATTTCTCTCTACGGCCACAAAATTTATTCTCCGGATCCTCGTAAATTTATTCAGTGGTGAATCCCTCAAACTAACGATAAATCGTAAATATTATTCAGTCGTGAATCCATCGAACTTAAAATCAGTCGAAATTCGTAAATTTTATTGCGTCGTAAATCCCTCGAACTAAGAAGTAAAACAAAACTCTCTTTCAACATTTTCAAAACAATTAATAATCAAAAGACGCTCAATCGCAACACATTACCGGTACAGATTCAAATTAGGGACAAAAAACTGGTAATACAACTCCAGAACACAGATCGAAAGGTTCATTGAACAACTAAAATGATCAAAATACAGTTAAAAAAAAAACAAATGGACAGAAGATGAAACGATGTGAAAAAGAAAAGATAGCTACCATTTAGAACTCGCGAAACTGGCAGTCGCTGAGAATGCAGCTGCGGAGGTAGTGATTCCAACGTTCTCCAAAGCTAGGGAGGTTCTTCTATTAAAACAGTTGAGCTTCTTCTTCAAAAAAAAAACCTAATTAATTGTGGGCTTTGTGTTCTGACCCAAACGGCCCAACAATTTAGACAGGATGAAGTCTGATTGTAGCAAAGTATGCCCAATTTTAAGTGTTCCCATTTTATTAATTTAATTTTCAATTAAATTGTGGGCCATTACTGAATCAAAAATTGCACTGATTTCTGAATGGGCCTGAGCTCCAAGGCTCGTGGGCCTGACCTCAATCCACCTGTTTGAGAGTGGGCGAGGCCAGGAGCGGGTCTCGGTTCCCCTCAAAGCCGATGGAGCCCGACCCTCCCCTCCTCTTCTCCGTGATCATGCATTATAGTTCTAAGGGGAATTTAATAACACAATTATGTAATCAAATTACTTTTTGTGAAAATATTTAATAACTCAAAGGGTAATGGCCAAAATAGACCCTGTAGTAAGGAGATATTTTTAATTAACACCTTAAATTTTTAATTTCGTCAATTACACCTCATAATTTAAGGCGTTAGCAATGAATATATTGACATTAATGTCAATTTTTCGTTAAAATCTATTAAATCTCTCTCTCTCTACGGTCTTTAACAAAAAAACTTAACAGATTTTAATGATAAGATATTCGTGCTAACGACTTAATCTGTGAAATATCAATTGAATAAATTAAAAATTTAATATGTCTGTTGAATATTTTCTCTTACTTCGTAACTTATTTTGATACTTACTCTAAATTAGTAAGGTTACAACCATATATTATAAAGAAAAAATATATATAAGCATATATCTCACTCTGCTGAAAATAACTTACCCGATCTGATTGCATTGAATGACGTACTTGAAAAGGAGAAGCTAACTGATAACTTGGGTTTGTGGGTATAAACCACTGTAGATAGTTGCAGTCCCTTGACTGTCTAGAGAGAGAGAGATTTAGCAAATAAATTAAGAAAGCAATTCAACTTGTTTATAGCTATAAATTGTTAAAACTTTATAGGTACAAGTTCTATAAAACCATGAATCGTCTTCCATATGTTCCATGATTATTCATTCTATGTCAAAAAATCAAAAGAATAAAATGATATACCTGAATCCATGACATAATACACAGATAAGCGAGTCGAGTACGAAGGTCTTCCACACTTCACCTAAAACTCTCTCTCATGGTAGTAGAAACTCAGAGAGAATAGTACTAAAACAAATAATGGCGAATAAGGATATCTACAAATGCGATGTACTGGACTCATGGGGCCTCACCCACTTTATCTTTCATACTACAAAGCTAGCTCAAAACGTTAAAATTACATTTATTCGGCTTTATATAACTATAATGTATAGTTTATAAGTTATACACATGTAAATATATTGTTACAATAAAGCTAACATAAATAATTTTAAGAGTAATTATCGATTTGAACCCTGTATTATACTTTTTTTTTTTTCAATTCGCCTCCTGTACTAAAAAAATGGGCAAACCGAACCATGTACTTTGATTCTGTTATCAATTTTTGATCCTTCTATCAACAATTTCATTAAACCATCATTTAAAAATTATCAAACAATCTTAGATTAGTTGAAATTTTTATCATATGTTCACTACTTAATGAAAAAATAATCTAAAAATTTTCGTGATTTTTTAAAACATGTATGATTTATTGAAATTGTATTTTAGTATTTTATAAAAGTATTATAATAAATCATATAAATTTTAGAAAATTACGAACAATTTTCTATTTTCTACTCATGATAGGTTGAACATGTGAAATTTTTTTCAAATAAATCAAATATCGTTTGGTATTTGTTTTAAAATTAATTTATAAAGTAAAGAAGAAATTGAGATTAATTTAAACAAATATCAAAAGATATTAGATTTATTTGAAATTTTTTCCACATGTTCACCACATTATAGGTAGATAATAGAAAAATTGTAGTAAATTTTTAAAACTTGTATGATTTATTATAATATGTTTATAAAATAATAAAATAAAATTATAATAAAGTGTACATGTGTTAAAAAATAACGAAAATTTTCAGATCATCTTCTCATTAAGTAGTGAACATGTGGTAAAAATTTCAACTGAATTTAAGATTGTTTAGTAATTTTTTAAATGAGAATTTAATGAAATTGTGGATAGAATGTCAGAAATAGTAACAGAATCAAAGTACATGGTTCGATTTGTCGATTTTTTTAGTACAGAGAACGAATTGCAAAACAAGTGTATAATACAGTGTTCAAATCAAATAATTATCTTAATTTTAAAGTATAAAAGCCAGCTATGCTTAATGCTATGACTAGTTAAAAGATTTGAGGATAAGTGGGTGGAAGATATTCCCGTCCGACTACGGCAACCAGTGGGGCTCCAGGCTTCTTCGATCCCAGGTTGTACACCTGCTCCTCACAGTGTGACCTCAATCATACCCCAACATTTAATTGCCACCTGTAAATTCAAAACAAGTGCTTTTATGGGTTATTGGGTGGTTTTTATAAATAAATTCCACGAAAATTATAGTTACCTGTCAATGAAATAATTCATAGGTCTTGTCTTGTTGAGGTGCTACTGTAGATTTCCCAACTTCTGACCACAATCATTGCATGTCGAGAAGAGAGCCATTGACGTTCTTAACTTCTTAATATTGAAAAATATTTAAGTATTAATTATGAAAATAATATATTTGTAAACCAATTGAAAACTTTTTCGATAAATGATTTCATCTATTTTGTTTTTTAGAGAGTTGTTCAAAAAACAAACAAATATCGTACGAGTTTTTGAGAGATTCGATAAAGACAAGTTGAAGAAAAGAAAAATATAAATAAATACACATTATTAATATTCGAGTCAATCAAACTACTAGACATTATAATAATTTATATTCTGCAAAATGTCAACTTGACACAAGTCTCATAGATTCAAGAACAACTGAGAAATTAACCAAAAAGTTCGAATTTTTAAAGGTTACACTCCATTTTAAGGTCTTGTGTTCGTGTCTGTTAGGAACAGATTTAAACTGACAGTAAGAATCCATGAAAAGCATGGAAGATTATGAAAGAAAGAACAATGAATTCTGACGGAGAAAATGCACGTAGAGCTTCAATGGAAGTTACACAAGGCGAAAATACAAACTCAAAGAAGCAAAATTTTTCGAAGAAATATGGAATAGAACACAGTACAGAAGAAAGATTTAAGTAAATTTAATGCAGGCACAAGGACGCTTCACAGACTGAAGGAATCACTGACTCTGTTTCCGCCATTGACAAACAGAAAGGTTCATCTTCATTTATGCTTTGATACCATGGGTAAGGATAAAGAAAGGCTTCCACTGAGTCAACGAAGACCAGCTCGTTACCGGAGTCAGGAGAGCAGTAACTCGTTCCTAAGCTCGGCAAGCGTACAATCTCACTGAGCTCCTCCGGCGTCGATTCCTCTAAAGACGATAGGGAAGATGACGAAGAAGAAGAAGAAGAAGAAGAAGAAGCGGAAGAAGACTGAGTGATCGGCGATGGCGACGTCAGTGAAGGAAAGGGAAACTCCATTGAAGCGGCTTTCGCAGCGGCGACTTGCACATCTCGAGGGGAGTTGGAAGCCGGGCGGGGGAGAGCTTCGGCGAGTTCTGGGAAGTTGAGAATGGCGGAGTTTCCTTTTATGCTTAAAGCGGCGACGTCGTGAGCTCGAGCGGCCATTTCCGGTGTAGAAAAAGTTCCGAGCCAGATCCGATTTTTCTTTCTGGGTTGTCGGATTTCAGACACCCATTTGCCCCAAGCTCGCTTTCGGACTCCCCGGAAAACGGGATGGTCAGGATTGATATTTTGAGCTGATCGTTTCTGTGGCGATTGAGCAGTCGATTCTCCGGGCGATGAGGACGGTGAAGAAGACAAGTTGGTGAAGCCTGACTCAGTCTCCGAGTTTGGTTGGTCTGACATTGCTGATAACTTCCTGAGATGGTAAACCCTGCTCTCCTGGCTCCTGCAACGTTCTTCAATAACTTATTTAGAGAGAGAGAGAGAGAGAGAGGAGAGAGAGTTCCTTATCTGCACGAGTGAGTGAGTTGCCCTATAAACACTAATATTATGGGATCATGTTTTTCATTGGGTACACATTTTCATATGTTTACACACGTTACTATTATGCATTATTATATAACATAACAAATATAAAGGAGGATTGAGATCTTTCTTCTTGAGTAAATTTACTATTAAAGAATTAACCCTTAAAATTTAAGGTGAAAAACAAGTAATTCTTTCTATTTTTTTTAAGCAAATACCTCTCCAAAACTTAGCACTTTTAACAATTAAGTTCTCGTCGTTGAAGATGTTGTAAGAGAAATCACGTTTTTTGTCGTGTCATCTATTACGTCGAGCGATTTTCACAGAAAAATAACAAATTGTTTAGAAAATCGACTTTTGATGTTCGATATCATTGTCAAAATCACCTCTCATTCTATCGGGAGTTATTTCTCTAAGAAAATTGAATATTAAAAAAAAAAACACGTGAGAAAAAGTAATTTCTTTGACGGCAAACTTAACCATAAAGACTTAACTAATAACACTTTTAAGTTGAAAAGATTATTTATCCAAAAAAATAAATACAATGACTTGTTAGTTCATTACCCCCAATTTAAGGGCATATGTCATTTACCCTCGAGTTTTTAGTAAACTCTCTCTCTCTCTCTCTCATGTGTCATTTACCCTCAAGTTTTTAGTACTCTCTCTCTCTCTCTCTCTCTCTCTCTCGGGGTTTATATGGTAAAATTCAGTTCCTTCAAACTGAGAAATTCCAAGGAAGAAGAATGTCCGAGCATCTCTTTACTCACGTAAATTAAGAGTAATTCCACGTCTATCTATGATTGAACTTTACGTATTAATGCTTCAAAGCTCAGCCAAGCACAACCACAAGGATTGAGTCCCAAAAAGAACCACTCTCTCACATTTACTCCCGCAGTAGCTGGCTATTTCTAGTTGTTAAGCCAGTCTCCCCGACCTTCAACCATTTATTTCTATGGATAAATATAGTCTTAAACATTAATGCCTATTCTCATTTTTCACATGATAGTGACCATATCTCGTATAACACGTCTAGCTCACACGATTAAAATATATACATCTTGTTCAATGCTCTTGTTTTTTTTTTTTTAACCAACTTACGTCGCGCAAGTGACACATGTAAAATTAGACTTGCTGCGTAGTTACGCACAACATATTTGATAATTCTAACAAATTTCTTAACGGCTGAGTTTTTTTTGTCACTAAGAGAGTAGAAAGCCACGATTACTGTTATTATGAGTTGTAATATTAAGGGTAATTATCAATTTAAACCTTATATTATACACGTTTTTTCAATTCGCCCCCTATACTAAAAAATTCGTTAAATCGAACCATGTACTTTGATTTTGTTATCAGTTTAGACCTTTTATTAACAATTTCATAAATACTCATTTAAAAAATTACTAAACAATCTTGGATTCAGTTGAAATTTTTACCATATGTTCACTACTTAAGGGGAAGATAATCTGAAAATTTTCGTGATTTTTTAACACATGTACTATTTATTGTAATTATATTTTAGTATTTTATAAAAATATTATCATAAATCATACAACTTTTAAAAAATTACGACAATTTTTTATTATCTACCCATAGCGTGGTGAACATGTAGAAAAAGTTTCAAATAAATCTAATATTTTTTGGTATTTCTTTAAATTAATCTCAATTTCTTCTTTACTTTATAAATTAATTTTAAAACAAATACCAAACGATATTTGATTTATTTGAAACATTTTTCACATGTTCAACATATCATGGGTAGATAATAGAAAATGTTTAGTGATTTTCTAAAATTTGTATGATTTATTATAATATTTTTATAAAATACTAAGATAAAATTACAATAAATCGTACATATGTTAAACAATTACAAAACTTTCTAGATTATCTTCTCATTAAGTAGTAAACATGTGGTAAAAATTTCAACTGAATCCAAGATCGTTTGGTAATTTTTAAATGAGTGTTTAATGAAATTGTTGATAGAAGGTCTAAATTGATAACAAAATCAAAATACAAGATTCGATTTGACGGTTTTTTTAGGGGCGAATTGAAAAAACGTGTACAGTATAGGGTTCAAATCGATAACTACCCTAATATTAACTATGAACATGGTACTTCATCTTGGACGTTTGTTACACGAAAACATTACCATGTGACGAAAAAAAAAAAAACAGTTACGAGAGTGAGGAGTCGCGAATTCGAATCTCGACAAGATCAAACAAGATTATCCTCGTTAAAAAAAAAAATTGAACATCAAAGTAATTTAATAACGAAGTAGCATTTCATTTGAGAGCAAACAATTCCTTTTACAAACAATCACGAGTCCAAAAGAAAACAAGGTCGAGTCAGTGACAAAATTCTTTTATTCATTATCAAACATTTTTATGTAATTGATGTTTCACTGAATAGATGGAGCATTTGATTCAAGTACAGACAAGTTTATTCAATGTGACTCTATCAACATTAATAATATTAGATCAAATTTGCATCATTGATGCAACAGCAACATGTACTATTAACAGTGATCGAGATAGATTAAGAGTCTTTGTTCTTAGTGGGTCCTCCCAATAATCCAACCACAACCTACCATTTCTGATGGCTATGGATCCTTGTTCATTGTACGATGAGTATGATTGTGGTAAATAAATAAAAATAATATTTTTTTATTATATTTTATTATAATACTGATATTCAATTTACTTGAATTAATTTAAAAACAATAACAAACGATATTCAATTTACTTGAAATTTTTACCACATGTTCACCGTATTATGGGAAGATTATCTGAAACTTTTCGTGATTTTTTAACACTTGTACGATTTATTATAATGGTTTTATAAAAAGATTAACTAAAATTATAATAAATCGTACAAGTGTTAAAAAATCACAAAAAGTTTCAGGCCGATGCCCAGTCCGGACTAAAAGGTTAAACTTGCATATTTTTGAAATTTTAAGGTTTTTTTTTATGAATAGTAATTTTTAAGGTTTTTTTTAAAAAAAACATAAACTTTAAGGTTTTTTTTTTTTAAAAATCCATTAAAATATTGGCTAATCTGTGTAATTAATATAATAAATTATAAAAAAAATTAAAAGTCACACGGTAAGATGTATTCATGAAAATAGACATTTGGAAAAATTATTCCTTCTTATATCTTATGAGATGACAATCATTAAACATATTTATCAAAGATATTTTTTTTTAATGATGATTGATAAGTAATTATTAATTCCAAAATATTTTTAAAAATCCGCTTAACTTCAACCATATTCTTGAGGGTATTGTAACAGAACGAGTGGCCAAAATTATTTTCACGTTTCATTTATCTTATGTTCTTTAGAATTTCACGATGTCGAGTAAGAAAATTCAATCAACGTTGTTAGATTAGAAAATTTTAAATTTAGATTCACTCAACAATAGATGAGTCTGTTAATAGACAAGAAAAATAAACAAAACTCGAGTTCTAAAGATGTGATTCTTTGGTCTAAAGCACGATTAAACAAAGTTTGGCGCACGTACAAATTAAGTAATTAAGAAAATAAAAAATCACGTGACATAAAATCATCAAACACATTAATTAGATTGTTACACGAAGAACATATAAATGAGGAGAGACGTTGTGAAGATGAGTAGTTGATCGTTGTTACATTTAATTCTTTCTTTTTTTTTTTTTGTTTAACATACAAAAGATCATCCTATACAGTAGCTAAGTGTTATGAGGCATTCACGTGAAATCCATGTGTCACCCATGCATGCTCAAAAGATAGACAACTTTCCTTCCTCCTATATTAACTTTATAGCTTAATTATTTCTCGAATAATATTATATTTACTCCATTAAAACACTAACTGACGTGTCAAATAATATTGGTATAATTAATGTAATAAATTAAATTTTTATAATTTATCAGATTAATTGCACGAATCATTGTTTGACTCGTAACACTACTCTTATTTTAAGATAATATAATAAGAGAGTAAATGTAACACTGCTCTTATTTCTTAACATACAATATAGTTTATCATTTATTTATTAATAAAATAATTATAATAAATTAATAAATAAATAGCACGGAAGTATAGTTTTTTATTTGTTAGTGGTTGGCGAGTTTGAATGGGTCAGAGGGTGACCATGGGGCTACAAAGTTTAAAAGATTGGAGTGATGAACCAAAAATATGCGATGGGCCTCTCTAACTACTGGCTTGGAAGGCTTGAGTTGAAGGGCCGTACAGACAAGGATCTAATCCAGCCACGTGATTATGAATCCTACTCCCATTAATCTTCTCACTTACCATCCGTCGCCATTTTTTGCGGCAAATGTCTCAACTGGTAACACACTGTTTTGATCAAAACCTTATGCATAGGTTAGGGCAGGACGGGGCGTAGAATTGGACTGGATGGGCTGGAACTCGCTGCGAGATGGGATGGGTCTATAATCCTTCTGGGCTGACCTTTGGTTTAAGTTTTGTTTCTGATTACTGATCTATTAGTCACACAAAGCTTTCCATTGCTGAAATGGAACCAAAGCACACTCAAATTCTTTATCAAAAAACAATGCACACCCTCCACGCCTATATTTGGAAAACTCTATTGTACCAAATAGAATGCAGAATCATATGAAACAGATCATACTTCAACGGCGTCGCATGCCACAAAAAGTGCCTCTGAACCTTCCTCACTCCTAGTTGCATTTCTAGATACTTCTCCTCCGAAATCGAAACAAGTATCTCTTTCAACCGAGGAATATCCTTCTCCGCCACAATGACCGAAAAAGCTGACCAATCCAAAACATCGAAAAACGGAAGAACAAAATTGTCAGATACAATAACTGGCACGCACTCGTAGAAGAAGGCTTCGACCACTCTCGGGCTATTGACCTCGTAACCCTTTGGACATATGCAGTATTTGCTGCTCTTCATGTACTCGATGTATTTCATTTTGCTCTCTACGCCAGGTGGCATTGGTCCGAGGATCTTCATGTCAGGATCTTTGTCCTTCCAATAGTCGACCAGAATTGTCCGCAGGTAGCCATGCATTTTTCCGGCATAGAAGGCCAATATGTGCCGTTGAGAAGGAGGCTTTCCTCCGAGATCCCTTAAAGGGTTTTTCCCTGACCGGACGTATGTTTCAGGAAGAGACACGTCCCTTCCGAGTTTAAAGCCGATAGTGAGATCGGCATTGCAAAGAGCTTTCATGCATCGGTCCATGTGGGGTCTTGTTACATACGGAGCCTGTAAGAAGAGAATATTCAAAATTATAGTTTTTTATTTGGCTTCTACAAACAGCTATCAAAGTTAACACTATTTTGAAACAGACTTGAGTAAAGTTGTTCAACATGTCTATGGCTTCCTCTCATGTTTGTCAATTTTTCAACTTTTCGCATCTTTCCATCTCCATCTATGTTACTCAACCATGAGTTTATAATCAACAATTGGCTAATAAATAATAGCGTAGAGTGCAATTCAAACCATAATGTTTGCGATCATAAATTATTTATTTAAACAAATCGAACCTCTACCTTTCAACTACTAACCATTTGAACTTTGTCATTATTTATCTATTGAATCAAGTATGTTTCTATCAAGTTTTTCATTTAATAAGGCGTTTGCACATGATTTTTAACATCATTGGCGATTGTAACCTGATTTTGAACTCTACCAATCTCCTACTTGGCATTTTCGAACTCCGACAATCGTGCAAATAGAGTTCTAAACCAAGTTAGAGATCGTTGGATGAGTTACAAATCGGGTTAAAACACCTTATTAAGTAGAAAACGCGGTATCTACGTACTGAATTTTACAAATAAATTGACGACAAAATTCAAATTGTTGATAACTGGAAAGTGGAGGTTCGATTTATCCAAAAATAATAATTTAAGGCATAATTGTAAATGATCTAAAACATTAGAGTATAAATTGCACTTTTCCTTAAATTACAATATCAAACAAGGAAGGAATGATATCATAGAGATCATACCCAATCATGGCACGCCACGAGAAAATGATCAGCTCCACCGGTTCTATTGAAATATGGGTATTTTGCGGCAATGTTTTCTGTGTAATCCTTCAGGTAATTGCGTAGATTTGTCCTGTCATGCGAATTAGGCACGTAAAGAATGTGCTGCAACACTCGAGAGCTAAACGGAATGTAAAATAGGTGAGCTCTTCGAGGATCTTTTACGGCATAATTCTTATTTCCCTCCATCAGCTTCATGAACCATCCCTCCGAAGAATACAATCCTTTCAATATCGGTTGATGAAAGATGGGTTTGTTTCCTTCCTTGTAGACATATACTTTGAGTGTCCTTTCCATAAGCTCATAACTCCTGAAATTAGAAGTTCAAAACGTAAAATCTATTCGACATTTGTGTGCAATACTAGGACAAATGCTACGTTTCTACGACATACTTTTCGATAAAGCATTCGACGTATGCGCAATGTAATTGATTAAAACTTAGAAAACATTTCAAAAAAAGAGACCTATAATTCTTCAAAACTCCACAAGATCAGATTTGATTACCTTTTAAAGGTGGAAACATTTTGAAACAAAGAAGCATCCAATTCTGGGTCATTTCTTAACACAGGAGAGTTCTTGATCTTGGACTTGGCTGCTAAAATTTCTCGGCGGACGACCATTTTGGTCTCTACATCAAACGACAACTTCAAAGTTTCCGGATCATAAAAAAGAAAAAGAAAAGCATTTATACCGTTGCTCGGGAGGATCTTCGCTGTCGCGCTAGAATACCAATCATTTCATCAATTGAAGTTACTTTCTTTGGAGGCCTATCATATTTCATCCTTTTCATTTCCTGAGTGGCGCTAGAATACCAATCATTTCATCAATTGAAGTTACTTTCTTCGGAGGCCTATCATATTTCATCCTTTTCATTTCCTGAGTGGTATTTCCAAAATCATATCTTGTATTTGTAAGATCATCATCCAAGAAAGAAGACCAGAAAGAAGTGTTCTCTCCACTGGTAATGTTGGCAGCTGAAGTTATGGTTTTAACCATGGAAGGAAGAGGGGGTTGAAATTCATCTTTTCCAGTCTCTGAATTTTTCGAAGATAATCTTTCTAACTCTTCTAAATTACTCCCAGAATTAGTGTTCCCATTCGAGCTCACGATTTGCTCTATACGGAATTCGTTTGTAGCTTCATTTTCAGTGTTTATGATACTGCTATCATTCATGGCTGTAATTTTCTCTGATGAAAAACTATTATCGGCATTTCCGTCTATGGAAAGTTGAAGATCTTCATCAGACATTTTTCCCTCTGAACCCAAAATATTCACATTACCATTTTCCTCGCTTCCTAGATGAACTTCTTCAGAAACAATGAAATCACTATCGGCATTGACGATCTTCTCTCTGTTTGAACTGACAATCTTCTCCAAATAGAAGCTATTTCCAGCTTCTGTACCATTGTCCATTATGTTATTATTTTTCTGAATCTTAAAGCTTGCAGATTCAAAACTATCATTTATGGCCACCATTTTCTCTGAATCAGAGGTTTTAAAGACAAGCCCATTTGATGAAACTTCAAGATCTTCATGTCCTTCTCCATTTTGCTTAGCTCCTTGCTGAATTTCTCGATTAATCATAGAATTATTGCCGTCATTTTCCGTCTTGACGATCGTTGACGCCTCAGATACATCAAAAGCCTGGACTGTCAGAGGGTTACGAATCATAGCAGAATTCGAAGAGGAATCCATGGTCTTAGGATTAAACTTGTTATGTATTTGAACCTCTTCAATCGGCAATAAAGAGCGAAAAGCGTCTCCATAAGGAAGTAAGAAGGACTGAAATGACAGATAAGTTACTCCAACTAAACCCACCGTCAATAACCACCTCCGAGTTACGACATGCCATAGCTTACGCAGAAGGTGCAAAGACTCCATTACAGATACTTCACTCAGAAATCAAGGTATTCATGAACAACAATCTTAACAAAATATTTCGATCGCATTAATCTTAATCTTCATTTCCATGGAAAAGACACAAATACCGTTACCGTAGAGAAAATACAGGACAAATTGTCGAGAAATCTGAAACTCTTGCAGCGGACTCCGATCAATCGGTGAGAATTCCGAATCCGTGACGCTGCGGAGTGAAGAGTCAGCTGAAATCGACGAGGGAAACAATGCGAAAATGAAGCACAGGGAGTCTGTTTGGTCGCCGAGAAAAAGTGCAATAGAAAAATGAACAGGAATGGAAAATCCGTCCTGAATCGAAAGCAGAATTTCGAAGTAACCAGTTGACTTTTCTCACTGTTCTCCCCAACTGCTCTGCTTTGGAAACCCAAATTATCAGTCTAACAGGCTTTTTTGGACTTTGTTTAATCGATACCATCATCTTCTTCCTTACCAAACAAAACCAGAATAGATACCTCGGACCTGCAGCAAGCTATGGTTTTACGCAGGAACTGGTTTTTTGAAAGCGACAACTGGGTCGAGTTTCTTAATTTGTCAACTGCAGATCCATTAAAAGCGATGAACTTTACGCCAAAAACATATCTATTAACAGCAGCCGACAACATTATCCCGAGATTACAAGAAATGTTTCCTCTATTGCCCTTTTATTGAAAATGTAGAGAAGCAGCAGGCAAAAGAGCCATTACAAGGAAATGTATCTACAAGGAAAAACATGTAACCTTTGTTCACAGATTTTCTCTATTTGGTTTTCACCTGAAAAACTCTACTGTACCATACAGAGTGAAGAACCATGTGAAACAAATCATACTTCACAGGCCTTTTGTGCCATAAGAAATGCTTCTGCACCATTTTTACTCTCGACTGCATCTCCCTATACTTCTCGTCCGGAATCGACAGCAGAATGTTCCTCAAATTCGGAATTTCCTTCTCTTCAACAAAAACGGAGAAAGATTCCCAGTTCAAAACCTCGAAGAAAGGAGGCACGTAATTATCTGCTATAATCACCGGTACACACTCGTAGAAAATGGCCTCAACTACTCTTGGCGTATGCACTTCATATCCCCTAGCACAAATGCAGTATTTGCTACTCTTCATGTACTGCCTGTACATTTCCTTCCCTTCAATATCTCGTGGCATGGGGCCGAAAATCTTCATATCGGGTTCCTTATTTTGCCAGTATTGGAGAATAATTGGTCGGACATAGCCATGCAATTCTCCGGCAAAGAAAGCGAGTGTAGGTCTCTCTGAAGGAAGTTTCCCTCCAATGTTTTCTAGAGGGAGTTCGGCCGAACGTATGTATGTGACTGGAAGAGTGGAATCCTTGCCGAATTTGAACCCACTGCCGATATTTGAATTGCAGAGAGACCGAATGCAATCCTTCATGTATCGTCTTGTGAGATAGGGGGCCTGAAATTTGATCGTAAAGATAAGACAACCACAGAAGCTTTCGAGCATTTAGGCCATAAAGTTAGACAACTGTCTACGAATAAGAGTTTTAGGAATTGACTCACTTTTCAACCATTAGGTGGGTGTCTTACACTTGAGGAGTTGTCATGGTTTGGTTTAGTCAATTTTCTAGAGGTAAACTAGAAAACAAACCAAGATTCTATTTTAGAGAAACAACACAGCTTAAAATCCATGAAGAAACAAACAGAGATTATATCCTCTGTTTTGACCGGTTTGAGGGATTGTTGCTGAAGAATCAGAATGAGCACAATGACAACGCCAAAGAACACACAAATTTGCCAAAAATATCAAATAACAGCAGCCACAACCCGAATAAAAATTAAATCAATCATTCAAATGAAAAAATACCCATAGAAATCTGGCCTTTTAGATAAATGAGCACTACCTAAAACCTATTCAAAAAGCTACGTCAAACGACTGAAAAATCATCACCTCTGAGCTGGTTTAGCTTGGGTAAATAATAGATACATCTAATTTGACCCAGAAGGGTAGAGCAGCCAGCCACTTAGCTCTAGCTAATCTAAGCGTCCAATTGTTTTCATTTTTGCACCTTTCTAGTGTAATTTATGTTTTTTGTTAAAAAAAATTCCATTTATTTTTTCATTTAGTTTAAGCCAATAGTAAATTTCTAAGAGCAAGCAAAAAAGTCAGATGAAAAACGAAAGCAATCAAACTGCAGATGATTAAATCACAAAAAGGTACAGAACTGTAGATTTGCCTTAAAACTAAGAGGATCAAGCAAAGGAGGTCAATCATAATTGAAACTGAATATATTGATATTTAGAATCATACCCAGTCATGACATGCGACAAGAAAATGATCGGATCCTCCAGTTCTGTTCCAAAAACTGTATTTTCGTCCGATCAAGTCAACATAATTCTTTAGACGGTACTCTAGATCCTTCTTATTGTCAAAATCCCTTTTAGCAAGTTGTGCTCTAAGCAATACCGAGCTAAAAGGTAAGTAAAACAAGTGAGCCTTTTTGGGGTCTTTCACAGTGAAGATTTTATTTCCCTCCATCAACTTCATAAACCATCCTTCAGAGGCATAAATTCCTCTCATCTTTGGCTGATGAAATATGGGCTTTTCTCCTTCCTTATAGACATACACTTTCAAGGTGCGTTCCATCAACTCATAGCTCCTGCATTAACAATTTTGACATAATTAAAACCATTACAAAAAAATCACGAAAACAAGACACCGAGATCTTACGCGGAAAACCTTTTCAAAGAAAAACCATAAGGAGGAGAATCACTGTATAAAAATAGGTACTATAAGTTTTGCAACTCAATCATATTTTTATACAATAAACTAGAATCTTAAAACTGAGATTCACAATTATGGACCACCGGTTTGACTCAAATAGATTTTGGGTCACTAAATCTAATAGCAACCAATACAAGCATTTATTGATGAAAGTGAATCTTTCAAGCTTAATTAAAGTGATAATATATCCTCTATTTTAAGGCCGATTAGTAATTCAAGAGACCTCTCGAAGACTGAAAGTTGGTACCACTTAACAGATGTAAATTGTTCTGCACTAAAAATCTGTCCATATCAAACAAACAACTAATTATCAAAAGAAATGTGAGCAAAAATGTGGAAGAAACAATACTAAAGATGACAAGAACACATAGTTTTCACAGAATTACCTCTTAAACATAGAAATATTTCGAAAAACAGAAGCACTGAGTTCTTGATTGTTCTGTATTATGGGAGCATTTATTATCTCCAGTTTTGCTTGCAGAAGATTGCGATCACGAGGAGAAAGCCGCCCTGGCCTCTACTAACAAAGGAAGCACATGTGAACTATTTAGATAATTAAAATTTTCTGTTCTCAAATTGGAACTTACATATAAATCCATACCTTTGAACCCGAAGAAACAAAACTTCGAGACAACCGCAAATTCATTTGGGAGATTGAAACAGGATGTCTGTTTGACCTCCTCAATGCAGATAAATTTCGTTCCAATGCTGCAACTTCATCATTTAAAACTGAAAAATTTTGTACGAGATCAGTTTTCTCATCTTGTGGCTCTGTTTTCCTTTCTTGTTTGATAGTGTCTTCTGGCCAGGAAGATATATTTGGAGTAAAAAATGAGGTTAAAGTTCTTGAATCTGCAATTGCTTCGCCCTTTGTATAAGTAGATAAATTTTGAATTTTATCCATTTCAAACCTGTTACTTTCCACAACTTCATCTCCAGTAATGTTGACCGGACTTTCACCATACTTTTGGAGATCATATTGAAACTCTCCATTCTTATTGCCCACATCGACATCCTCTCCATGTTTTGCACTTTTCATCGTTAGAGTATTATTATCTATCACACCCTTCTCACAGCCAAACCCTTTGAATGTGTTAATGTCAACGTCTGATTCCAAATGACAATCTCCATCTCCATTTCTTGGAGATTTTTTTCCAGAACTTTCCTTTGTACCTAAATTATTTAAACCGCTGCTATTATGAACCACCATAGTTGTTGAGCTTTCCTCGACTGAAAGTACAAGGGAAGGCATATTCTTATGCGGAAGCACAAATTCTTGCAGAACAACTAGAACAAAAACGACCGAGCTGACAGTGATGATCAGTTTACGGATTTCCATGTGAGAAAATATCAGGGTTAGAAGATGGATGCCCATGAGAGAAATGCCACAATCAACAAATCACTTCAATGATATTCCAATAGCTGAAAGAATTATTAAATGTTAAACCGACACAGATTTAAGCCTCAATAAACTATCAAATAGCCAACAACTACATTAGGCATAATTCAAATTTAAGTACCGAAGTCTGAGGAAAGGATTCCTTAATGGCTAGGATCCTACACCTTCAGCTCGCCCCGTTCATCAATGGCCATCACGAGGGGGGCCAGCCAATACTCTTGAGATTTGCCTATGAGTAGCTCGCAGATTGGGTGAATTTTCCTCGAAAACCGGCTATACCTAGCTTTGATTAAGCTCAACAATTACCAAAAATCAGAACAAAAAAAGAAAAAAAGTCATCAACAAACTTCGTGAGTCTGTATACTGCACAAGTTTGCCGGTACCATGAACAAAAACCTCTCAAAGAAAAGGAGTTTTGTAAAGCGGAAGATTTGCTCCTTAAACGCGGAACCTAATCAAGCCATTCTACGAGAAACAGTTCCATATACAAATTGGAATGAGAAGAAACCTCGAGCACATCGGGAGGCTAATTTTACAACTTGCTGCAATAATTTGAGAACAAGACCAGTAAAAATGCAAAAAATATCTTTCTACTCAGAAAACGAGGAGCGGAAAACACACTCACTCTCAAGCATTTGAACAGGAAATAACAAGTTTCGAAATCCAATCGAAGTTTAATTCACTACCTACGGAGTTTGGTAGCTCAGATCAAACCAAGAAGAAGCATATCAAGCTTCGACACTGCCATCGTTGAGTAGAGCTGACTTTGCTCCACCAACGAATCTATTCTCTTCAGCCGACAATTCAATGCTTGAGCAGGGGCCACAGATCATTTTTTACCAGACGTTTTCAGCTGACAAAGACCGCTCTCTTTGGTTTTTCATCCGTTGACTTGGTTCATAGGTTGTAATTACAAGGATATATAATTGTTAATCTATAAATTATAGATTAAGTTATCTCAAACGGACTTTAGAGTATATTAAATATAATATGTAGAGACATCAGAAGTAATTTACCAATTTATGATGGGTAAACTAATAAATTATCCAATTAAGTTAAATATAAGGTTATGGTCCCCAATTCACAATCGAATATTTTGCCTCTTGGAACTTCCATCACTCTAGAAAGCATTTGAGAAGGCGATTGTCGAATTCGGAAGATCCACGTGTACCCGATCTACGGTATTTTGCATTCAAATAATGGATCTGGGAATGTCATTCTTGCTTTAACGATTTATTTGTAGAATTTCTAACATATCGATTTAGGAATTGGGCTCTCGCTCTTTTTTAATTTTAGAATTCATTTTAGATTCAATTAATTTGGTTGTTTTTATTGAATCTAACAATTTGTATCAGAGCCGATTGCGTTAGATTATAAGTAATCGATTTTTTGGCTTGAAATCAGATTAAGCATCAATTTTTTTTAACTTTTGGAATTATTTTTTACGGCTATTTTTTTCATCTAATTCTGCTAGAATGCATGTTTTGATGCCTTAAAATTAGTTTTTTGTTGATGCACGTTAAGGATTATTGCCCGATCTATAATTATTTTGATAAATCGGATAATTTTGAGGTGAAAATCCGCTGAAATCTTTTCGTTGTTGGTTCGCTACCCCTCTCCGGTGGTTTGAGCCAATTGGTTTAGGTTTGATCCAAATCAGACCAAACTATTTGGGTTCGGACCCACTCGGACCAAACCAACTCGGTTCGATTATGGTTCGAACTGATTCTTTGGTTGGATCAACCCGGTTCGATTTGGTCCAGTCTAGTCTGGCAAAAAAAAATATGGCTGATCCATTTGGTCAAATGGGTTTCGGTTCACTTTGGTTCGGTTATTTTGGGTCTTTTTAATGATTGTTTCTAGACAATTCAGGGCTCAGTTCACCTTGTTTCGCTCTATTTTTTGCCCAATTGTAGGTTGTTTGATCATTTGGTTTACTGATTGACTACTATAGTTGCCTAGCTATTGAATATGTATGTATATGAATTTCTTAACTCTTTTTTGGTACAATTTATGAAGTCTTACATTGTAAAATATGTTGGTTGGGTAACATGTTATAAAATTAGACTCTCTTGCTTTAATTATCTTGTTTTTATATGTTGGGCATGAGACATGACATTGTATGAATTTTGATCGGTCCAAAGGAAGGTTGATGTTTGTACAGTTGCATGACTTGTTAGCAGTGTTACTGTGTTAAAACATGTGACAATTATTAGGCTGCCATATGAACATTGAACTTGTCCAAAGATAAGTTCAGTGTTTAACAGGTCTTATTGTCAATGCTTATATACAAGACCAAGTTATCAATTACAAGTTAATATTTTTAGTCAAAAGACTAAGTGTTAATGTTGTACCGGTTTCTTGTTGATGAATGCACTATATTTTGAGTTATATCATTGTCATGTATATGCATATTAATTTGTGAGTCAATGTTGTTTCATTTTCTCTGTTACAGTTAACATCTCAAGTATAATAGGTAACGTTAATGCAGTTCCTATGCTTAACGGTACCAACTATAAAGTCTGGAAAAAGAATGTTATGATTGTTCTCGGGTGCATGGATCTTGCATTGCACTTAGGGTCGCACGTTTCTCATCTCTTTCAGCATCAAGTACCCTTGATGATAAAAGAGAGCTGGAAAAGTGAGAGCGTTCGAATCGTGTAAGTCTAATGATCATAAAGCCCGTCAATCCAGAAGCATTTCGGGGCAATATGTCGGAAGACACTGATGTCAAAACATTCCTCGAAGAACTTGAGAAATATTTTGAAAAAAAAAAGAGAAGGCTGAGACAAGCACGCTTTTAGCTAAGTTTGTCTCACTCAAATATAATGGAAATGAGAATATTAGGAAGTACATAATAGAAATGTCTCATCTTGCTTCAAGACTTATGGAACTTAAGTTAGAGCTGTCAGAAGACATGCTTGTTCACTTAGTCTTGATTTCTCTTCCTCCTCAGTTTGGACAGTTTAAGATCAGTTATAACTGCTAGAAGGATAAGTGAATTAATATCTCATTGTGTCCAAGATGAAGAGAATATTAAACATGATCAGACAGAAAGTGCTCATTTGACATCATCTTCCATAGATAAAGGAAAGAAAGTGAAAAAATAAGTTGTTGGTGCTCCTTCTAAGTTGAAACAAAAGAAGTCTAAGGGCTTCAGTTGTTTTTTCTGTAATGGAGAAGGGCACCAAAAGAAAGATTGTGCCAAGTATCACGCATGGTGCATGAAAACATGTACACTTCTCAACCTTGTTTGTTCTGAGGTTAATTTTGTTTCTGTATCTAGACATACGTGGTGGTTAGATTCGGGTGCTACTACTCACATTAGTATGTCTATGCAGGGTTGTCTGAGTTGCCAAAAGCCAAATGATGCGGAAAGATTTATCTTTGTGGGCGATGACAAATCAGTTGAAGTTGAAGCTATCGGAGATTTTAGATTGTTATTAAAATTTGGACATTTGTTGAATTTAAATGATACTTTTGTTATACCGTCTTTTAAATAGAATTTAATTTTCATTTCTGCATTGGACAAATCTGGTTATTTTTGTTCATTTGGAAATGAAAAATTCAGTTTATCATTAAATTCAAATATAATGGGGTTCTGGATTTTTACCTGTTTATGACAATCTATACATGCTAGAAACCATAGCTTTATTTAATGAAATCTTGCATACTGATTAAAAAGGTACAAAACGTAAATTAACTAATAATGATTCAGCTTCGTTATGACACAAGCATTTAGGTCACATCTCTAAAAAAAGAATTAAAAAACTTGTGTCAGACGAAATTTTGGATCCTCTTGATATGACTAACTTCAAGATTTTGTTAGTTTTATTAAAGGGAAACAAACAGCTGTAAGGAGATTAGAAGCTAATCGAGCTTCAGAAGTTCGTGAATTGATACATATGGATATTTGTGGACCTTTTTCCCTACGACATCTTGAAATGTTCAATATTATTTCATATCATTCATTGATGATTACTCGCGTTATGACTACCTATATCTCTTTCATGAGAAGTCTCAATCTTTGGATATGTTCAAAGCCTTTAAAGTTGAGGTGGAAAATCAACTTGATAAAATAATTAAAGTTGTCAGATTTGATCGTGGTGGTGAATACTATGGTCAGTATGACGGGTCTGATGAACAACGTCCAGGACCATTTGCTAAATACCTAGAGGAGTGTGGTATTGTTCCTCAGTACACCACCCAACATGAATGATATTGCTGAAAGACGGAACAGAACTCTTAAGGACATGGTAAGGAGCATGACTGGTCATTCGACCTTGCTAGAATCTCTCTGGGGTGAAGCACTAAAGACTGCAGCTTATATCCTTAACAAGGTACCTATTAAGACGACAACTAACAAAACCCCACACGGGTGTTGGACGGGCCGAAAATCCGTTCTTAAACACTTACACGTGTTGGGGTATCCAGCTGAGGCAAAGCCTTATAGGCCCAATGAAAAAAACTGGACTCTAAGACTGTTAGTTATTATTTTCTAAGGCATCCTGAACGGTCAAAGGGGTACAAATTTTACGATCCCACTGTAAAGACATTCTTTGAAACAGGAAATGTCTGATTTTTCACGGATGTAGAGTTTGTGAGGGGAGATAAGGAAGACATTGTCTTTGATGAGGAAGTTGTTATTCTTCCTTTGGTTTCCATTGATTTCGATCAAATGGATAATGAAAAAGATAATGTTGAATCATTTCCTGAATCTCTTCAGGAAGTCATTCCCGAAGAACAAACTCAACAGCCTCGAGAAAATATATCATTACAGAGGTCCACTAGAGAGAGAAGGAGTACGATTTCGGATGATTACATTGTATTCCTACAAGAACATGAAGAACTCGGTGAGGTGGAAGATGACCTTGTCACTTTCAACCAAGCCATTTACAGTTCTGATTCTCAAAAGTGGACTGATGCTATGAATGAAGAGTTAAAGTCCTGTTACCTGTAGGTTTGAAACCTGTCGATTGTAAATGGATTTTTAAATCCAAAAGGGATTCAAAAGTCAACATTGAGATATTCAAAGCACGTCTTGTTGCTAAGAGTTTTACTCAAAGAAAAGACATCGACTATAAGGAAACATTCTCTCCGGTATCTACGAAAGATTCCTTTAGAACTATAATGACACTAGAGCTCATTTTGATTTAGAGCTATATCAAATGGATGTAAAGACGGCATTTCTCAATGATGACATTGATGAAACGATCTATATGGTGCAACCTAAGTTCTTTGATTCGGATAAATCAAAAGACTTAGTTTGCAAATTAAAAAAATCCATCTACAGGATAAAACAAGCTTCCCGTCAATGGTATTGCAAATTTCATCAAACAGTCATCTCATATGGTTTTGAGGTGAATAAAGTTGATGATTGTGTATACCATAAATTTAGTGGGAATAAAATGATGTTTCTGGTTTTATATGTCGATTACATATTATTAGCATACAACGATATAGGCTTGTTGCACGACACCAAAAAAATTCTTTTAAAGAAATTTGAAATGAAAGATCTTGGTGATACCTCTTTTGTATTTGAAATCCAGATATACCGAGATCGTTGTTGAGATATACTTGGATTATCACAAAAGAGCTATATCGATAATGTAGCGACCCTAATACTGTACCCGTACTCCCCGTACATATTTTTTTTTTTACACTCTATATTTTAAATACACTCTAGGCAGAACCTAAACCGATATCGAAACCAGAATCGAAATCGGAATTGAAATCTAGGTTTAAAACCATTTAAAACAAACATAAAACTATTTAATAAAACAATTAAAAATTATAAAACAATTAAACAGAACTTTAATTAAAATGGGAGGGCAAAACTGTCAGCCCGTGACAAAAAAAGGGGCACCGACCAGTCGCTACAGCATGCAGCGACTGATCGCTGCATTTGCTGCAGCGATCAATTGATCACTGCACACTCCGCAGAGTGCAGCGATCGCCTACGCGATCCACACTTCCTTCAATCGCCTTCATATGCTTTATCCTTTACTATTTCTCTCTGGAATCCGATTCCAGAGAGCAACTCTTCACCTATTTAACACCACCACATCAATAAACACAATAAACTTACCATATCCACTCAACCCAAAATGTATATTGAACTCAACCAACTTGCAGCGGACTTTGAAACCATGTACATTTTTTTCATGAAAACGAACTGCATGGATATGTTTGAAATCTAAACAAACCCACCTGTTTTCAAATCACCCAAAACAGTTCTAAAACATTTAAAATGTTAAAACGTAACCTATCAACTACCAGAACCAAACATCCTAATATGTCTATACAACCAACAACCCAAAATGTCCCAAAACCCTCAAAATCTATACATACTGTCCCCACGGGTCAGAAAAGCCTCGACTGCGCCAGCACACCATCGTAGCCATCCTCCGTCAACTGGACTCAAGTCTCTGGAGGAGGAATCTCATCCTCACCTGGTTCCTCGATATCTAGATCACCTACACTATACAATACACTATGAGATGAAATCCCAGTAAGCTCTACGTAAATGCAATGCATGCTGTGCATATGAGTTCGATAAATCATGCTTTATTTTCTTTACTATGCAATGTTCAATAGGTGTCACCGAGATCCTATCCCTCTAATCAGAGAGAGCTCATCCAGCGGGGGGACTACTCTTTCCAGCTAGAAGCGGGGGGTGCACGCTTACAACACGTACAGCCGCGCCTGAGCCCCACCTCGCGTGACCAATACGCCTTTCGGCCAATACGTCTTTCGGCCAATACGCCTTTCGGCCAATAAGCATTTCGGCCAATGCTATGCTTTACGTTATCTTTAAAACTCTGTGCGGAAGTTCATTTTCATGCTTTTCTTTAAAACAAGTGATGCGTGAACAGTTCAATATCTTAAAGTAAACAAACAATAACATGTACCATCAAGACTGTAAAGCGTAAACTATAAACCCCTAAAACCTAACTACCCAAACCAAGTACAATTAAACAAAAAGCATCTCCAAAACTCCTCGAGACGACACGACGTACGGTGTAGGCCAATCGCCCAAAGAAGATCACGAGATTTTACCTCGTGTCCAAAGCAGCTCAAGCTCCGTCCACGAGCGTTGTTTGTCTGAAGCAAAACACAATATTCGCCGTTAAAACTAATTTAAGCTATTTAACGTCCAAATAAATAAAACCTTAACTAAGGAATCTTCCTAAAGTTCTAATCCACTTTATTGAGCTATTCATTCGAGCAATTTATGCTCGGCACCTCAATTTCCAATTTACGAGTTTCTCCTTAAAAACCCGAAAATCCCTAATTTTTAACTTTTTCACAAATTGGTTTCACTTCGTCCAATAACATCAAATACGTGCAATATATACTTAAGCACGGCTAACCTATTAATTACGAATCATAATTCGCGTTTTTAACGAAAAGTATCGAAACCCTAATTGCCTAAAACGCCATAAACATCGACATAAAAAGCTCTAAGATTGTAGGCTCATACCTAGAACGTCGATTGGAGGAGAAAGCGCGAAGAAAACGAAGCGAACGAAGGTCGGATCGGAGAGATTTGTCGCGGGCAGAGGAGAAGCCGAGAGGGTTTGCTCTCTGGAAATCGCAGAAGGAAGGAGAATGAAGAAAAGAAATAGATTTAGGTTATTTTATAAAATTTGATTTGGCAAATTACTAAAATGCCCTTATTTGATTTTTATATAAGTTTTGTCATTCGGTTCGTTAATCGTCTAGCTGTTCGGTTTCACCAAATCTCCCTATTCCACCAATATGTCCAACTTATTATTTGGGACTTAACAAAACTGTCCGTTCGCAATTTAGACTACGCTTACTATTTTTACTAAAATGCCATTTACATTACGATGGAGGTAATTACTCGGAATATAGCTATATTATTCCGGAAATTCTCGTAAATTCCTTAAAATTCCTATTATTCGTTAGGATCGTAATGACGTTTTTTTTTTCGTGAAACGAATCTGATTTGACATATCTGCAAAAATGTCATTAAATAATATAATAATAATATTTTAAAAAAAATCCGTACGAGCCGGATATTACATTCTACCCTCCTTATTTAGAATTTTGTCCACAAAATTAAATTATACAAACAAATCAGGATACATAGCCATCATATCCTGCTGTCGTTCTCACGTCGCTTCTTCCACCTCATTATTCCGCCATAGAACTTTAACTAGCGGAATTTCTTTGTTGCGTAAAATCTTGATTGAAGTCTCCAAAATACGTACCGGCCTCACCTCATAGCTCAAAGTAGGCTGTACCTCAATCTCTGTAGCCTCCACGATATGCGACGGATCGCGCAAGCACTTCCGAAGCATAGATACATGAAATACGTCGTGGATACCCTCCATAGAAGCCGGAAGCTGCAATCTGTACGCCAACTTCCCGATTCTCTTCAGAATAGGAAAGGGCCCCACATAACGAGGGTTTAGCTTACCCCTCCTTCCAAATCTCGCAATGCCCTTGAACGGAGAAACTTTGAGATACACCTCATCACCTTCTTCGAACTCTAGCTCTCTCCGTCTAGTGTCAGCATAGCTCTTCTGTCTGCTCTGAGCTACCTCAATGCGCTGTCGGATAATGGCAATCTTTTCTGCCGTCTGCTGTAGAATCTCAGGACCAATGATGCTGGCCTCGCCAACCTCGTCCCAATACAGTGGAGACCTACACTTTCGACCATATAAGGCTTCATACGGAGCCATACCGATAGTAGCCTGTAAGCCGTTGTTGTACGAGAACTCAACCAGGGGTAAATATCGACTCCACGAGCCCTGAAACTCCAGCACACAAGCTCTGAGCATATCCTCAAGTATCTGATTCGTCCTCTCTGTCTGACCATCAGTCTGAGGATGGAATGCCGTGCTGAAATTAAGCTGAGTCCCCATAGCTCTGTGTAAACTCTTCCAGAACTTCGATGTGAATCTCGGATCTCTGTCTGAGACAATAGAAACTGGCACTCCGTGCAATCTCACAATCTCCTGTACATAGAGCTCTGCGAGCTGATCCATAGAAGACGCCATCTTCACAGACAAGAAGTGGGCCGACTTTGTCAATCGGTCCACAATAACCCATATGCCGTCATGGCCCTTCGTCGTCCTCGGGAGTCCCACAATGAAATCCATGGAGATCTGCTCCCACTTCCACTCCGGAATCGGCAGTGGCAATAACGTTCCGGCCGGTCTCTGGTGCTCTGCCTTCACCTGTTGACATACTAAACAGGTCTCAACGTACTTGGCAACCTCCCTCTTCATGTTCGGCCACCAGAAGTGTTGTTTCAAATCCCGGTACATCTTGGTACTTCCCGGGTGTACAGAATATGCCGAAGAATGTGCCTCGGCCAATATCTCCTTCTTCAGATCCTCATCGCTAGGCACGTACCACCTATGCCTGAACTTCAGAATACCATCCTCCGATAAATGGAAATCCGACGAGTCTCCCAATGTCATGCTTGATCGAAGCTCCTCACACTCCGTATCGTTCTGTTGAGCCTCGCGTATACGATCCAGAATAGTCGGCCTGAGAGAAATGTTGGCGAGCATACTAGACAACTCTGCCACTACCTCCACATCGAATCTCTCAATCTCAGACCGCAGCGTAACTGACATTGCTGCTAATAAAGGTTGACTCACAGAAGGCACTCTACTCAAGGCATCAGCAACCTTGTTCGCCTTTCCTGGATGGTATTTGATGTCAAAATCATAATCTTTGACGAACTCAAGCCATCGTCTCTGTCGCATGTTCAGCTCCTTTTGCGTAAATAAGTACTTCAGGCTCTTGTGGTCTGAAAATATCTCGCACTGCTGCCCATATAAATAATGTCTCCATATCTTCAGTGCGAAGACCATAGCTGCTAACTCCAGGTCGTGCGTAGGGTAATTCTACTCGTACGGCTTCAACTGCCGAGAAGCATAAGAAATAACTCTCCCCTCCTGCATCAATACACATCCGAGTCCGACTCCAGATGCGTCGCAATAAATACTGAACCTGACACCTTCAACAGGTAGCGCCAGTACTGGAGCGGTGGTCAATCTCTGCTTTAGCTCCATAAAACTATCATCACAAGCAGACGACCATATAAATCTCTCGTTCTTCCGAGTCAGTCGTGAAAGAGGAAGTGCGATCTTCGAGAATCCCTCTATAAATTTCCTATAATAACCAGTCAATCCGAGAAATCCACGCAACTCACGTACGTTCTTCGGCTGTGGCCAATCTCTGACCACCTGAATCTTGCTCGGATCCACAAAAACTCCGTCCTGTGATATGATATGGCCAAGGAAGCTCACTCTGTCAAGCCAGAACTCGCACTTCGAAAACTTGGGATATAGCTGGCGTTGACTCAAAATCTGTAAAACGATCCTCAGATGCTCCTTGTGCTCTTCCTTCGTCTTAGAGTAAATCAGGATATCGTCAATGAAAACCACCACGAACTTGTCCAGATACTCCTTGAAGACACGGTTCATCAAGTCCATAAACGCTGCAGGGGCATTAGTAAGTCCAAAAGACATGACAAGGAACTCATAATGCCCATACCTCTTTCGGAAAGCCGTCTTCGGTACATCATCCATCCGGACCTTCAACTGATTGTAACCCGAGCGTAGATCAATCCTCGAAAATACTCGGGCACCTTGCAGCTGATCAAACAAATCGTCAATCCGGGGCAGTGGATACTTATTCTTCACCGTCAATTTGTTCAACTCCCTGTAATAAATGCACATCCTGAGGGTCCCGTCTTTCTTCTTGACGAATAGAACAGGAGCACCCCAGGGTGAAACACTGGGTCGAATAAATCCCTTCTCTAACAACTCATCAAGCTGAGTCCTCAGCTCTCTCAACTCAGCTGGTGCCAACCGATACGGGTTCTTGAACCTCGGCGCGGAGTTTGGATAGACATCGATAGTGAATTCGATCTCCCGGTCCGGCGGTAACCCGGGAAGATCATCAAGAAAGATCCCAGAGAACTCTCTGACGATAGGAATGTCGCTCGGCTTCAATCCGCTGAGCAACTGGCAATCAAATACAGAGGCCAAATAAATAGAGCACGCACCTTTAAACTGCTCGTTGACCATCATGGAATAAGAAATAGGCGAGCTACTCAATCTGCTCATCGCCTGATAAGAAAACTCAGTTTTACCCGGGGGTCGAAAGATCACAATTCCGGATCGACAGTCGATGGTGGCGTAGTGCTGCGCAAGCCAGTCCATCCCTAAGATAAGATCATAGTGCTCGATGCCCATAACAATAAGGCCAACATAGAGGGTTCTGTCCCCAATCGAGATAACATTGCCCTGGACTACACGACCTGACTGCATACGCTCTCCTGAAGGTAGCATCACACTATACTCGCATTCTGCTAACTCAGGTGCAAGCCTCAATCTCGACACACAAGCGGTGGAAACAAAAGAATGCGTAGCCCCCGTGTCTAATAAAGAAAATACAGGAATGCCAGTAACCAATATAGTACCTGCTATCACGGCAGGCTGATCCTCGTTATCAACATCACCAGGCTCGATAAAAGTGAAGATCCTGGGCATAACTCTCCTCTGATCACTGGCAGGCTGATCTCGACCCCGCTTCGGGCAGTCTTTAGAAAAATGGCCTGGTTCTCCACACCAATAACATACATTCGTGCCCATCCTGCACTGGCCAGAGTGTTCCTTCTGACATTTAGGACAAACAGGTACCTGAGAAGCAACCTGTACTTGTTTCCCCTTTCCCCGGTCATTACCTCCCTCAAGAGGTCTCTTCACACCCCTCTGCTGCTGCTGGGGCTGTGCTCTGGGCTGCCAACCTCGGTTCAGTGACTGAGGTCGAATCTCTCTGAAGAAGCCCTTAGATGGCTCCCTCGGTCTCGAAGAACTCTGATCAACTGCCTCAATATCCAGCGCCCTGGCCACAATCTCATCATAGGATACATGTTGTACCCCAGATATAGTAAGACGCATCCGGAACTCCTGGCTAAGTCCCTGTAAGAATCGGCGTACCTTATCCTCGTTAATGCTGACCTGGCGTGGTGCAAATCGAGAAAGGGCTTCGAACCTCCTCACATACTCGGCAATAGAACCAATCTGCCGTAACTGCATAAATTCAACCATCTTCGCCTCTCGTACGGTATGGCTGAAATATTTGTCGTAAAATAACTCTCTGAATCTCTCCCAGCCCATAATAGTCACATCGGTGGTCGTCTTCACAGTGTCCCACCAGAATCGGGTATCTAAAGCTAGGTGGTAAGTCACCAACGCCACCCTCTCTCCATCCTCTATGCTAGCATACGCCAGCATGTCCCCCATAGTACGAATCCACTCCTCGGCTGAAGTGGGATCCGCAGATTGCCCGTTGAATATCTGAGGCTGGAGCTTCTGAAATCTCTCCATCCCCCGATTGACCGGAATGGCTGTCTCTCGGGCTCTAACGCCCTCACGGTCTATCAAAGTACCCATCTGCTGAGTCTGTCTCTCCATCTACTGAGCCTGTCTCTCCATAAGCTGAGACTGCTGGGCGATAAAATCCTTGAGGGTGTCAATCGTATCGTCGCGGTCATCTCGGTCGTTTCGTGGACGCACCATATTTATAAAATTCCTATATAAAAGTTAAAACAAATATTCTAAGAAACTAGAAATCAAATAAAACTATAAACATACTTTTAGTTGATGAATAATTTCCGCGTAGTGGCTGTGCAGTCGAGCAGTCTACAGAACCGATTTTAAAACCCGAGGGCTCTGATACCATAAATGTAGCGACCCTCATACTGTATCCGTACTCCCCGTACATATTTATTTATTTTTTTTACACTCTATATTTTAAATACACTCTAAGCGGAACCTAAACCGATATCGAAACCAGAATCGAAATCGGAATTGAAATCTAGGTTTAAAACCATTTAAAACAACCATAAAACTATTTAATAAAACAATTAAAAATTATAAAACAATTAAACAGAACTTTAATTAAAATGGGAGGGCAAAACTGTCAGCCCGTGACAAAAAAGGGGCACCGACCAGTCGCTACAGCATGCAGCGACTGATCGCTGCATTTGCTGCAGCGTGCAGCGATCAGTCGCTGCATTGCTGCAGCAACTGATCGCTGCATGCAACGATCAATTGATCGCTGCACACTCCGCAGAGTGCAGCGATCGCCTACGCGATCCACACTTCCTTCAATCGCCTTCATATGCTTTATCCTTTACTATTTCTCTCTGGAATCCGATTCCAGAGAGCAACTCTTCACCTATTTAACACCACCACATCAATAAACACAATAAACTTACCATATCCACTCAACAACTGCATGGATATGTTTGAAATCTAAACAAACCCACCTGTTTTCAAATCACCCAAAACAGTTCTAAAACGTTTAAAATGTTAAAACGTAACCTATCAACTACCAGAACCAAGCATCCTAATATGTCTATATAACCAACAGCCCAAAATGTCCCAAAACCCTCAAAATCTATACATACTGTCCCCACGGGTCAGAAAAGCCTCGACTACGCCAGCACACCATCGCAGCCATCCTCCGTCAACTGGACTCAAGTCTCTGGAGGAGGAATCCCATCCTCACCTGGTTCCTCGATATCTAGATCACCTACACCATACAATACACTATGAGATGAAATCCCAGTAAGCTCTACGTAAATGCAATGCATGTTGTGCATATGAGTTCGATAAATCATGCTTTATTTTCTTGACTATGCAATACTCAATAGGTGTCACCGAGATCCTATCCCTCTAACCAGAGAGAGCTCATCCAGCGGGCGGACTACTCTTTCCAGCTAGAAGCGGGACCATGTACATTTTTTTCATGAAAACGAACTGCATGGATATGTTTGAAATCTAAACAAACCCACCTGTTTTCAAATCACCCAAAACAGTTCTAAAACGTTTAAAATGTTAAAACGTAACCTATCAACTACCAGAACCAAGCATCCTAATATGTCTATATAACCAACAGCCCAAAATGTCCCAAAACCCTCAAAATCTATACATACTGTCCCCACGGGTCAGAAAAGCCTCGACTACGCCAGCACACCATCGCAGCCATCCTCCGTCAACTGGACTCAAGTCTCTGGAGGAGGAATCCCATCCTCACCTGGTTCCTCGATATCTAGATCACCTACACCATACAATACACTATGAGATGAAATCCCAGTAAGCTCTACGTAAATGCAATGCATGTTGTGCATATGAGTTCGATAAATCATGCTTTATTTTCTTGACTATGCAATACTCAATAGGTGTCACCGAGATCCTATCCCTCTAACCAGAGAGAGCTCATCCAGCGGGCGGACTACTCTTTCCAGCTAGAAGCGGGGGGTGCACGCTTACAACACGTACAGCCGTGCCTGAGCCCCACCTCGCGTGACCAATACGCCTTTCGGCCAATACACCTTTCGGCCAATAAGCCTTTCGGCGAATGCTATGCTTTACGTTATCTTTAAAACTCTGTGCGGAAGTTCATTTTCATGCTTTTCTTTAAAACAAGTGATGCGTGAACAGTTCAATATCTTAAAGTAAACAAACAATAACATGTACCATCAAGACTGTAAAGCGTAAACTATAAACCCCTAAAACCTAGCTACCCAAACCAAGTACAATTAAACAAAAAGCATCTCCAAAACTCCTCGAGACGACACGACGTACGGTGTAGGCCAATCGGCCAAAGAAGATCACGAGAACTTACCTCGTGTCCAAAGCAGCTCAATCTCCGTCCACGAGCGTTGTTTGTCTGAAGCAAAACACAATATTCGCCGTTAAAACTAATTTAAGCTACTTAACGTCCAAATAAATAAAACCTTAACTAAGGAATCTTTCTAAAGTTCTAATCCACTTTATTGAGCTATTCATTCGAGCAATTTATGCTCGGCACCTCAATTTCCAATTTACGAGTTTCTCCTTAAAAACCCGAAAATCCCTAATTTTTAACTTTTTCACAAATTGGTTTCACTTCGTCCAATAACATCAAATACGTGCA
The DNA here is from genome assembly GCA_022432975.1 of Begonia masoniana. NCBI lineage: Eukaryota > Viridiplantae > Streptophyta > Magnoliopsida > Cucurbitales > Begoniaceae > Begonia > Begonia masoniana. The sequence continues at coordinate 6,366,157 of CM039508.1, read as the reverse complement.
ATATATACTTAAGCACGGCTAACCTATTAATTACGAACCCTAATTCTCGTTTTTAACGAAAAGTATCGAAACCCTAATTGCCTAAAACGCCATAAACATCGACATAAAAAGCTCTAAGATTGTAGGCTCATACCTAGAACGTCGATTGGAGGAGAAAGCGCGAAGAAAACGAAGCGAACGGAGGTCGGATCGGAGAGATTTGTCGCGGGCAGAGGAGAAGCCGAGAGGGTTTGCTCTCTGGAAATCGCAGAAGGAAGGAGAATGAAGAAAAGAAATAGATTTAGGTTATTTTATAAAATTTGATTTGGCAAATTACTAAAATGCCCTTATTTGATTTTTATATAAGTTTTGTCATTCGGTTCGTTAATCGTCTAGCTGTTCGGTTTCACCAAATCTCCCTATTCCACCAATATGTCCAACTTATTATTTGGGACTTAACAAAACTGTCCGTTCGCAATTTAGACCACGTTTACTATTTTTACTAAAATGTCATTTACATTACGATGGAGGTAATTACTCGGAATATAGCTATATTATTCTAGAAATTCTCGTAAATTCCTTAAAATTCCTATTATTCGTTAGGATCGTAATGACGCTTTCTTTTCGTGAAACGGACCTGATTTGACATATCTGCAAAAATGTCATTAAATAATATAATAATAATATTTTAAAAAAAATCCGTACGAGCCGGATATTACAGATAAGGTTTTGAAAAGATTTGGCATGAAAAAATGTAAACAAGGAGATACCCCTTGTTGCCAAATGAGACAAAATAAATAAAAGTTAATGCCCTTCAAGTGACTTTGAAGTGAAAGAAATGCAAAAGATTCCTTATGCTTCGACTGTAAGAAGCTTAATGTATGTTCAAGTATGCACGTGTCCGGATATTGCGTACATAGTTGGCATGTTGGGTAGATACTTAAACAATCCTGGATTGGATCATTGGAAGGCTGTAAAAAAGGTACTCAGATACTTATAGAGAACCAAAGAGTACATGTTCACATACAAGAAATCAGATCAGCTCGAGATCATTGGGTATATTGACTCTGATTTTGCTGGATACCAAGATAACTTGAAGTTAATGCCGGACTATATTTTCCTTTTAACTGGAGGAGCTATCTCCTGGAAGAGTTCCAAACAGAGACTTACGCCCTCTTCTACTATGGCAATTGAGTTTATAGCATGTTATGAGGTATCCAATCAGACATTATGGCTGAGTAATTTTGTCACGGGATTGTGAATCTCGAATGGTATTGAGAGATCACTTCGGATTTTATGTGACAATCAGTCAGCTGTGATATTCTCCAACAACAACAGAAGCTTCTCAAAGTCTAAGTTTGTAGATATCAAATTTCTTGTTGTGAAGGGAAGGGTCTAGAGTGGTCAAATATCTATAGATCACATTGGAACAACATGATTGCGGATTTGCTAACCAAGGGATTACGACCCAAGGTCTTTCACGAGCATGTTGCTCATATGAGGGTTGTATCTCTTGGAGATATTGAAGTTTAGTGGGAGTCTGTATTTTTTTATGTGATTCTATTCTATAGATATTTGTAACGAATATTTTGGTTACTGCAATATTCATTTTATGAGGTATTCATTTAATTCACTCTGGCATTTGAGTTTTAATGATCTCAATAAAGTTTTGGTTTGACCAGTTGGAAATAGACATGTTAAATCACATTACATGTAATTTCCATGCTACATGTCCATATTTGATATATGTCATTTGATTATGTTGGTATTTGTAATCATTGATAGGTTTAGTTACGATAATTGTAACGAAAGCTGCTTTGGTTCTGCATTTGATATAATCGATGGACGAGATTGTTTTAGTATATTCTGTTTAGATGAAAACAAAATGTGATATTATAAAGATAAAATTATAATGGGTAATAGATTAGTTTATAATTTGATTCAAGTGAGAGATTGTTAGAATTATAAGGATTTATAATTCTATTTAGATCTAAATTGTTAAACTATAAATTATACATTATGTTATCATTAGGTTTAAGTCCATATTAAAGTGATTTAATATGATTTCAATGGACTTTGAAGTATATTAAATATAATATGGTTATATTATAATGTGTAGAGACATCATAAGTAATTTACCAATTTGTGATGGGCAAACTGGTAAATTACCCAATTAAGTGGGTTATGGTTCTCAATTCACAATCGAAACTTTTATCTCTTGGAACCTCATCCCTCTAGAGAGCGTTTGAGAAGGCGATTGTCGAATTCGGAATATCCACGTATCCGATCTACGGTATTTTGCATTCAAACAATGGATCTGGTATGTCTTTCTTGCTTTAACGATTTACTTGTAGAATTTCTAACGTATCGATTTAGAAACTGGGCTCTCGCTCTTTTTCAATTTTGGAATTCATTTTAAATTTAATTAATTTGGTTGATTTTATTGATTCTATCAATATCCTCTGTTTAAGTTGAACTAACCCCAAATATTAGTATTTATTTTGTATTTTGCCATATTTTTTAAGCATATAATTGCTATAATATATATAGTTGATATTGATGGAGAGATAATTTGTTCATGCTTATTCGAGATCATCAAAAGTCTCCAAAAGAATTGATTCACGTAGAATTACAGATCTGAAGGGTGTTGAAAGAAACTAAGATTTGATGAATTTACAGAAACTTCAGAGACTGTTAAAAGCTTCTGTTCATGGCTGACCATCATCTTCTCAAGGCTTCTCACCGGCTCCATCGTCTAATTCTCCCACAATTTTCTTCCAGAACCAGTGGTTCTGCCATAGAAGGTACACTTCCTCGATCGGAACTTGCTTCGTTTCCGGCAAGAGGAAGAAGATGAAGGCGCTCATGATTAAAATCAAACCAGCAAATAGCAAGAAAATTCCATATCGCAGATGGCAAAGCGATACGAGGAAACACTGAGCTATCAACGCCGTGAAGAAGAGGTTGACACAGACGACCACGCTCTGCCCGGACGATCTCATCTCCAACGGAAAAAGCTCGCTCGGAACTAGCCAACCTAACGGGCCCCAAGACCTTCCGTAAGCCAACACGAACAGGCAAATAACGATAACGAGGAAGACGCCGACGCCCTTGGAAAGTTCTACTCCTTGGCCGAATTTAATGGCCAGAGTTATGGCCACAGCTATCTGCAGATGAAAAATCTTGTAAGTTTTTATCTTTAATGGGGGGGAAAGAAACAAGAGAAGAAATGGGTTTACCATGCAGAAAAACATTTCAGTGCCGGCTTCCAGAAAGAAGGCTCTTCTGCCATATTTATCCACCAACGCCATTGAGATGAAGGTAGCAAGAACAAGAGCTCCACTTGTAATGACAGATGAATATAGAGATGCCCCTGAACCAAAACCCAAGCTCTGAAATATGACTGGCGCGTAGAAGAGGATCGAGTTCATGCCAGTGAGCTGCTGAAACGCCGGAATACCCAGTGCTCCGATTATGAACTGGGGTCGATTTTTCCTCTTCAGGAGATTCTTGAAAGGACTCTTTATCGCACGGGCTGCATTACTGGCATCGATCAGATCAGCAAACTCGGCATCTACATTCGATGTTCCTCTAACTTTTTCGAGAATCTTTCGCCCTTCCTCTAATCTACCTTGCTCTACCAGACTGTTCGGTGTTTCCGGTAGAAATATCCCGCCGACAAACATGAGAGTTGCCGGAACGGTAGCTAAGCCGAGAGAAAGCCTCCATCCCCATGGATGAATCTTCTCAGTTCCGTAATTGATTAAGTTTGCTATCAGAATCCCCAAGCAAGTTGTCAGCTGGAAGAGCTGATTAACTGCGCCTCGAATCTTTGCAGGTGCCATCTCCGAGAGATACAAAGGGACTGCCTGCATTTTTCATTTTATCTTCAGTTTATCAGATAAATTAACTGCTTAAATACTGTATTTTTCATTTTATTTTAAATTCTAACATCATCTCTGTTAATATTTAATTAGATTGGAAAACGCGGTGATGGTATAAAAATGTTAGATTTAACACATAAATGACAAAATACAATTTGCATCACGTTGAAATCGAACGCTAATAATAAAAAAATAAATAAATAAACGTAGAAAAATAAGTTTGAGGCTTTACCTGGTTTCCGAATCCTATGCCACAACCGAGCAAGATTCGTCCGATGATCAACATTAAAATGTTCACTGCAGCAGCATTAAGAACTGCTCCCATGAAGAAGCAGATCGAACCGACAATGATGCTGGCTTTTCTGCCCTTGGTTCTTGTTACATACGAGGCTGCAAACGTGGAGACAAGGCCGGCAAAGTACAGAGACGACGTAAAGAGAGTGAGGATCTGGCTGTCGTATTTACAGTAATCAGTTTCGTTGAGATGTTCTTGCTTCCTCCGATAAACTTTCGGGAAAAATTCCTTGAGAAAATCGTCCATGGAAGTTACTCCACCTGAGAAGTGAAAACATCCGAACAATTATCGAAACCCATCTGTAAAAAAATGACTATCAGACAAGAACCGATGTAGATTACGAACAAAAATAACGTTAATATTGATGTTGTGATGAGTTAAATCTTTCAGAAAACACAGAAACTCCATTGTTGAAAAATGCAAGAACAGTTTTTACAAAAAACCAGATCAGACAACACAATTTTCTGCATAAAATCGATAGAAAACTCACCAGAAACGCCGAGATCATAACCAAAAAGAGATCCACCAAGAGCAGCGACAATGCAAGCCGTGATGAAATACCCAGTAATCCTATACTCGTAAAGATGAGCCCTCTTCAGAGTAATCTCCATCTGTAAATCCTCCCCCAGCCATTTCTCTCTCTAAAAAGCTGGACGATGGTTGTACTATCTCTTAGGAGCAAGAAGAAAGAGTTGCAGAGGGTTTGCAATGGCAGAGGTCAACGAAGAAAGGTCAAGAGTAATGCTGATTTTCTAGCAATCAATCGATGCTTTAACATTTGTTAATTGTCTGTATTACAGACAGAAAAACTGGAAATTTGGGATAAGAACAACTTGACATTTTCAACGGATAAGATATCCTTCTTAATTCAGCCTGTTTTGGTTAATCTTCAAAGACCGTTTCAAACATGGTTAAATATTTATCTAATATAAGTAATTTAGTTGTTTTTAAAATAAAAAAATTTATAGAAAAAACAACAAATTTGGAAAATTTAAAATTTTCAAATTTAAAATAGTTCTAATAAGTCATTGATTGCATCAAACTTACGTTTGACATGTCAATAAATAAGAATGAAGCGTATAAATTCAGTGTAACATTACATTACTTTAAAAGAGATAAATATAGGAATAATGTTAGGAGTGGATGTAATCTGTGCCGGTTCGATTCAATGGACCTGGAACCGAAACCGAACCAAATCGGGCCAAACCTTGTTTCATGGTTCGATTTCAAATTATTTAATATTTTTTGTTGTTTGTTGACAAATTCAGAGTTTGGGTTGAATTTTGAGCAGACTTTTGAGTATGAACATATTTTTTAGAATTTTGAATCTAATATTTAATTTACGGTCCCATTCGATTTTCACATTCATTGAAAATTTGGAACCGGAACCCATGACTGGACTGCACAATTCTTGAAAATCCAAAACCCGAACTAAAATCGTGGATGAGTAGAACCGATCCGAATCGAAACCAAATTGTTTGTCCACCCCTAAATAAAGTATACTCACAGCTCACCCTAGTCACTACTGGGACTGAATATAAACAATAAAGGCTGTCTGCATCCTGATTGAAAATAATTCCTTAAACAATTGGACTTGTCCATTTATTTATTATAATTTCTCAGCCAGAAATAATGTCACGCTTGATATTAATTAATTATTATAAATAATAAATAAATTTTTTTGATTGAGTAAAGCCAAAATTGAGAGGATGACAATGACATGTCATTTATTTATTTTTAAAATAATTATAATAAATAGGATTAATAAAGAATACATAAATGTCATGCTACAATATTATAATATAAAATTAAATTAATATTATCATTTTTTATGTTGTACGAGTATTTTTAAACGACGTCGTTATGGAGCTCCCCCTCTCTTTTCCTTGGGCTTCAGTGAGGCCAATGGGAAGTGGCGGGACGCACTCCTCGCCATATTTAAGGCGGGAAAACGGAATCTCGCTACTTTTTCTTGATTGAGATCTAGCCCTACAGCCAGGTGAACGGTCCAGATTTAATTAAAGATTGCATAAACATTATAATAATAATAGCAGAGGATAATTGCCCTGGACCAGGTACGTGCTTTCGTTTATTTGTAGGGAATTAGGGTTTACGAATCAACGAAGAGATACTTGGTCTAGGCTGCGAGAGGAGAAGTCTTTGCCTTTAATCGGGAAAATCTCCAAGAAACTTTTACCTCTGCCGTCAGAGGGAGAAGAAAGGATGGGCGAGAATTCAAGGGCTGCAGGAGAGTATCCTGATGAACTCAGGACGGACTATGGAGCTGCTCTGCTGATTTCTAGACTGAAGTACGCAATGGTCAGTGAAGAAGAATTGAAAGAACTAAAAGAGAAAAATGAGATTTTGAAAATGGAGATGGAAGCTTCCTCTGCAGATCAAAATCCCTCGATTATCTCTCGCCATTCCTCGCCTCTGGAAGGATATGTGCCGCCGTTGATCCCTCCTGTTCCATCTATCCAGGAGATCATCGGAAGGTGTAGCAAACCGTTCGAGAAGCAGTTGACAGAAAGCGATGTGAGAGACGATCAATCTAGGGTTTCTCTGAACAAAGAATACGTCGAGAGCTGTCTGGTTCCATTTTTTATCGACGGGGAGAGTCTGGAAGACGGGATTCCGGTCAAAGTTTACGATAAAAACGGCACTGAATTTCCAATGATGTTCAAGATTTGGTCCGGAAAGACTTACGTTCTGAACGGGGGATGGAAGAAATTCTGCGCTGCACAAAATCTGGTAAAACTTCAAGATTTCATGACTGTTTGGATGTTCCGCCATGTTCAAACCATGAAGCTTTGCTTCGTCATCACTACGAGAAGGTTGATGGTGTCTGAAGCTTTACGTAGGAAAAGAAATGGGAAGAAAAGTAAACAGGTGATGGAGCTTTAGGTTAAACTTTCTCGTCTAGGGTTCGTGATTTCCATTAACATTTCTTCAAGATCTTTTCAGTTCAAGAAAAAATTACAAGTAACAACGTTAGTTTCAGGCTTGTTTTTCAATATGTTGATGAACAATTTAAGGCAAACTTTGACACTTCTTCTGAAAATTCCCATATCTAAATTCCAACAACGTTAATTGTGTTGGAATTTAGTCTATTTCGTTTTGTGTTCAGCCATTAGTCACAAACTTGCAAGGTTTCTTCAGTTCATTTAAGGTAGGATTGAATGATCAAATTGAAGTGAGGGAAAGGCCGTGGCTTTGGTTATTGTTTTCCGTAAATAATAGGGAAATTACCAAAAACAACACAAACTACAGTTGTTTTTCAAATTCAACCACAAACTAATTTTTTTAACAATCAAAACCACAAAGTATCGAAAATGTGCCAAAAACGACCACCCCGAACGGACGCAAAAAAACACCGTCCGTCCGGGTCACGCATGAACAGTGACCTGTTTACGTTCGTTTTTCTTCGTTTTATAAATTAATTTTTAAAAAATAATAACGATATTGGATTTACTTAAAATTTTTATCACGTATTCCCAACGTTATGAGAAGATAATCTGAAAAGTTTCGTGATTTTACAATACTTGTATAATTTATTATAATTTTTTTACATATGTTTTATAAAATAATTCTCTAAAATTATAATAAATCGTACAAGTGTTAGAAAATCACGAAAAGTTTCTGATTATCTTCTCATAACGTGGTAAAGATGTGATAAAAATTTTAAGTAAATTCAATATCATTTAGTATTTTTTAAAAATTAATTTATAAAACGGAGAAAAACGAACGTAAACAGGTCACTGTTCATGTGAACAGTGACCCGGACGGACGGTATTTTTACCATCCGTCCTGGTTACAGTGCCGGACAGACGGCAAAATTTACCGTCCGTCCGGGTCACTGTTCACGTGAACAGTGACCTGTTTACGTTCGTTTTTCTCCGTTTTATAAATTAATTTTTAAAAAATACTAAACGATATTGGATTTACTTAAAATTTTTATCACATATTCACCACGTTATGAGAAGATAATTGAAAACTTTTCGTGATTTTCTAACACTTGTACGATTTATTATAATTTTAGAGAATTATTTTATAAAACATACGTAAAAAAATTATAATAAATCATATAAGTATTTTAAAATCACGAAACTTTTCAGATTATCTTCTCATAACGTTGGAAATATGTGATAAAAATTTTAAGTAAATCCAATATCGTTTAGTATTTTTTAAAAATTAATTTATAAAACGGAGAAAAACAAACGTAAACAGGTCACTGTTCACGTGAACAGTGACCCGGACGGACGGTGTTTTTTGCGTCTGTCCAAGGTGGTCGTTTTTGACACATTTTCGATACTTTGTGGTTTTGATTGTTAAAAAAATTAATTTGTGGTTGAATTTGAAAAACAATTGTAGTTTGTGGTTGTTTTTGGTAATTTCTCTAAATAATAAATCTCTCTCTCTCTACCCACGTTAACGAGTTTGATTCATCCATTTTCGCCTTAGATTTGTTTATTGAGTGGGAGAGTGTTCATTATATGGAAATGCTTGTTTGTTTTCGTGATTTAATGATGGGAAGTGAAGATCTAGGTTTCCTTGTTTGTTTACTCAGAAATTCCAGGACATCCACGTGCGAGAAAATCTCTATACTTTTTTTATGAAAATTTCAATTTAATAAATAGACGTCATTATTTCAATTTAATGATTAAGTTGACATGAATTAATTAACAAATAACTAATACAGAAAAATAATTAATCATACTATAAATGCAATTAAGACAAAAACATTTTCCAATGGGATAATGCTAAGTTGACACTCTGATTTTGCGCTCTAATTTCACACCCAATGTGACATTTAACGGAATGAGAGAGATAAAACTCATTCCAAAAACTAGTTTATGGATTAAGGGAATTCCCTCTTATTATATACAGGATCTTTAGTCATCTCTCTGTCGATGTGGGACAACACCAGCCCACACGTCTAACGTGATAGGTTTTCTTTTCTTCACGTCTAGCGTGTTTAATCGATCATCAAATCGTACAGAGTTTTTAGCTCTGATACCATGACAAAATGAGGGGATAGAACTCATTCCAAAATCTAACTCAATGATTGAAATCCTCTCCTATTATATACAGGACCTTTAGCCTTCTCGTTGTTAACGTGGGACAACAACATTTTGGTGTGGCTCACTCATCGATAGAATTGTTAAAATAGTTAAAATAATAATCAATACGTGAACCAAGTGCTACATCATGATGTGGAATTAAAATATAAAATTAAAATATCGACATAATATTATTCTTTCATAACCAAGAATTTTCGTAATTAATTCATTATCATGTCTTGTTTATATTAATTACTACGTTAATGCCTCAAGTTGATCAATGGACTATGAACAATAAATTAAAATAATTAATAATAGTTTAATAATTTAGAGTGAGACGGTTAGACCCTTGTTCCATGGGAAGGGCGAGGGTCAACCTGTTCTCCACCCTCGGTTGTACACTGTTTGGGAGATTTAGATAATTAAATATATTAAGTTGTGAATGACTCAAATTTTGATGTGCATGTTTAGATATAATGCACGTTTAGCCCTTGCCATGATTCAATTTGGTTCTGAGTATGGGACCAATCTGCATCATACCGAAGTCATCGGCTTTCGATTATGCTACCAAGATCGAAATTGAACCGATCGCTTAGCATGAACCTAAACCCCTAAATTAACCGAACCGACCTGTGGTGGCCTCGATTCGGTTATGCCAAGTGCCAACCCTTGTGCAAGTTATATAATACTAGACTTGAATGGAGATCCTCTTATAGGAGGGATAAAACCATGAGACAACTTCAATCAATTAATTTTACACGAGTCACTGAGTCGCCTCTCTCTTTCCTAAACAAAAGAATAAAGAAGAAATTTAGTACTAGTTAAGTAGTTATAAAGTCGGGCTGGATTGTATGGATTGACACATGGAAATGAGATACACATAAAAGGACTCAGTTTGTGTCACCAACCTAGGCTAGACATTGTTACAATGCTACTGCTCTTTTTGTGACTAAGTTTCATTTTTTACACTATTATCAGCCTCTTGCAAGCGATATTGTATCGCACAGTTTTATTTATTCTTACACGTCTTCCCTCATAGGGTTTGAGTGGAATCGGTTCGGGTTGAATCTGGTCAACTAAACCTATTATTTAGGTTCGGTTGACTTCAATTATTGAAAAACCAATTTTGGAATCGAACTCAGTGAAATCAAAGTTATCGGTTCCTTTTTCTAAAATCGGTGAGAACTGAACCGAATAATTATATATTTTTAATTTTAAAAATTAGAAAAAACTAAGCCTAAACCAAGTTCAAACTGAAAAAATCTAGAATTGAAAAAATAGTTTGGTTCTCGTTACTATTGAAACCGAATCAATTTTCAATCTGGATCGGGGAGGAACCGACTCAAACCGGGATGATTCGACAGGGGTGTTTGTCACATACATTGTTTGTCATGCTGTCAACTTATGATCAGCTATTTCATTTGCTTTTGGTCATAGAATTATGATGCGAAATTATAACAGAAAGCAGATTTTCGTAGTTCAATCCCTATAAAATACTATAAGATAAATTGATGACGAAGATGCAACAACAGCCACTAGTCTGATATGAATTTGCACGTCAAAAATTACGTAAATAATTTTAATTTCACGTGTAATAATTAGGGTAAAGTGTAACTTATATTTTAACGTTTGAAATCATTTACAGATTAAATGTTAAACTATTTTTCTGGGACACGTGAAAGTTCAACCTTTCAGCTATCAACAATTTAGACCTTATTGTCAATTTCAAACTCTATCGTGAGGTTGATAGAGTTCGAAATCGCTACGTATGAGATCAATAAATTTTGAAATCATGTTAAAAGTTACTATAATAGTTAAAAATCAGATTAAAATAATTTATTAAATGAAAAATAAAAGATAAACACGATAAAATTAACGGATAAATTAACGATATTGTTTAAATTGACGATAGCTGAAAATCCAATCCTTCAAGAAAAAGAAACTCTTTGAAACAGAAATCAATAAAAAGCATATCTTGTTTCTTATAAAATCTTGTCTCCTCTTGTGCTTTTTTCCAAACTTGGACATTTGGATTTCCAAGAACCAAACAACGTTTAATAAAATGTGGTCTTCTTCCATTGTTTTTGCCTCTTTGGCATAAACTAATGTACCCTCCAAACGCAAAACGACAACCCAACCCTGCGTTTCTGTTTCTCTTTCTTTGACCTCACTCTTATACTTATTCACTTTATTTATTTTTAAAAAAAGAGGTGGCAACGTAACTGAAAGCACGCTTCATGTCGCTTCGACGAGTGACGTAAGATGTAATTTATTTAATTAATTATTACTATTATTGGCTTTTTTGTTTTGCCATATTCAGACCCTGAAATTTAGGCATTGAATTTTGTTTTATATAATTATGAGTAATCATATTTTTACTATTTTATTAATTCTCTTAAAATACTCATTGATGATGTGTCAAATAATAATTAGTATAATTACGATACAATTAATGTAATAAACTATAAATAGTTAATTTATCAAATTAATTACACAAATTATTGTTTGACATGTCATTTAATATTTTAGTGTTCAAACACCGTTAATATTGTCGTATAAGTATAATCACTTTGGGTGCTCATCAATTATGGGAGTTGTTAAAGTGATTTAATTCTATCAAATCAATTAATAAAACTAAGTTGAACCTAGGGAATAATTATCTTGTCAAAGCCAAACAATCAAATAAATTAAATACGATGTTAAAGTTCTGTGTGACCGAATTCTATTTGGGTCGTGGACCTGAATTAAAGATCTCATTTTGATTTTGTTTTATCTATAAATTCATATAAGATATAGTTGTAAAACTTGTAACTGTATTTCAATCTTTATAATGATATTATTTTCTGTCCATAGTTTTTTTTGTAAAAATTTTTCATGTAAATCTCGTGTCACACATTTGTATGTTCTTTTTCTAGTTATAAATCGATTTCTAAAATGTAGAATCAGAGCCTAATTGAGAGAGAGATTATAGTCTAGGTTTCAAAATTCTTGGAGACATTAATTCTCACGTGTCGTTTCTCATCGAACAAGATTTTTTATAATTTTCTATAGAAACATACAATTTTTTTTAAAAAAATTGTTTCCACTGCCATTCATCTTCTTCGTGAATTTTTACACAAATAGTGGCTGCTAGTTGTTCTCGATCAGCCTAGCCATCTATTCGCTCATTGAATATTGACGTCCGTCCAACGATTATTCGCAATCTCTAGTTAGTGCTCTCCCTTATGTAGGTTGCCTTTCTCATGGAGAAGAAACCCGGTCAGGTCATTTTGAGCTGGCTTTTGTTTCAAAGTTTTGATTTTTTAATGTTAGTTTTTGATTTGTTGTTTGGTCTTAGATGCAAGAGATTTGTTGGAAAATTATGATTTTTTGGGGAAAATCTAATGTTTTTTGGATTAGTTTTAGTTACAAATTCACTCTATATATTATATATTATTGTTTGAATAGCAAATCTTACTTGCACTTTGTTTTGATAAATTTTTCATCTGCTCGTGATTTTTTCTGAAAATGATTTTCCACATAAATCATTTTGATTTCTCATTGTCGGGTATATTTTTTTTTGTTCCGCATTTGATTTTCAAAGCACGAAATATTGAACACAATTCTCAAATAATTTTAATGTTGATATCTTTTAATTAATTGACGAAAAAATGTTAACAATTCACTCAAAATCAATGATATCATATAAATAAAAAAAACCATTTTTAATTTAATAACCCTCTTCAATTAAATTACAAAAAAAAAAAGACCAAATCAAACCAAACAAAACAAATCTAAATCATCAAATCACTAAAAAAGACCAACAATTAAATAAACAATTTAACTTTTTTGGATTTCATAATCCAATAATTCTTAAAACAACTGATTTTTATTAATTTATTGATTGATTTATAAGTAGTCAAGTTGATGTTTTATAAGTTGTGTTCCATATTTTATCTAAAAGACCCCTGGATCTTGATCCTCCTACCTGCTCCACACGGTTCTTATTTTCATTTTTTTAATTAAATATTACCAAGGATTAACACCACTAATTCTGAGTTTACCCGTCTTAATTAAATATTACCAACCCAATTTCCAAACAAGTTCTTTCTCACTATTATAATATTTGATCGTCATCTCATGCAGACAAAACCAGAAATCAAAACTAAAATAATAAAATAATATTATTAATAATATTATCTGTCAATTGTATCTGTAATTTTTGAGAAACTTCTCTATTATTTATTTGATGATCAACCCCTGGATTCCCCCGCAAAAATTTCTACTTTCAAAAACTAAAATAATTTTTTTTTTTTTAAAAAAGAACTACAATAAACTAATCAAAGAATATTTGCTTAATTTTGAAGTAAACTCTCTATTATTTGAGAATCAAAGCAGGGATAAAACTATCAAATTCAAAGTTTTTGGTTTTATCCACGTGAAATAAGAATAATTTTATGTTTACTCTTATATTCTACTCTCTTAAAACATTTGATGACGTATTAAACGATGATTGAGTGCAATTAATATAATAAATTAAATATTTATAATTTATTATAAAAATTACACTTTTATTACACTAATTATTATTTGACACGTTCGGGAATGTTTTAAGATTAAATAATAAGAAAGTAAATGTAGTATTATTCCTGAAATAATATTAAACTAAGATAATTAAAAGTACTCATCATATTTAAAGACATATTTAAGATAAAAATTAATTTTTTCCGTCATCCATATAAATAATAAGAGTAATGTTATGTTTGCTCTCTTATTCTACTGTCTAAACATACTCATAATAAATAATGATTGATGCAATTAAGGTACAATTATTGTAATAAATTAATTATTATTTATAATTTATTACAATAATTATCACGTCAACAAATATATTAGACAGGGGTGGGCACAGTTCTACCGTAACCGTGGGCCCCGGTTCTAGAGCCAGGATAGAACTGCATTTTGCGGTCTGGTTCCACGTTATAAAATAAAGTATTTAAAAAAAACAATATATACTAATTTTTTGTTTTAAAAAAACTAGTAAACATAATAAAAAAATCATATATATACCTATTTTTTTTAAAAAAACCTATGTGAATCACAGTTTGATTTTCTCACTGTATGTGGGTATTTCGCCTTCGAGACCGCGAATCGGACCGTGGCCTACACTTCTAGAGGGACTAGGACCGTTCGCGGTCCTTATACGTGGGAGAATGGGGACCGAAACCATGGTTACGATCCGATTTGCGATTCTGTTCCGATTATGTCTACCCTTGATGTTAGAGATAAGAGATTAAAAATAACATTATTCAAATAATAATAATAATATAATCAATAAAGGCATGTTTCTTGAGTTTTTCCTTATTTTTTTAGTTTTCCTACAAATTACTAGCCTATCTTGGGCAACAATATAACCATTATTTAAAAAATAAAATAACTTAGACGTGACAATATAAAAGTAGATTTTTTATTACAAGGAAGAAACCCTAAAACAACCTTACTCATTCATGTAATCTAAATTTCAATCCTTGTTTTATTTTCCTCTTAAACAAAAATGGCTTCCCAAGTTTCAAAGACAATCTAAGAACAGACAAAGCCTCTTCCATGAAGAAGTTCATCGTTTTGATCTGTTTTTATCTCTTTTCTTCTTTCTTCTGCGTTCAAGCTCAGTTTGCTTCTGCTCAGTTTGCTTCTGCAAATGAAACTCCGAGATTTCAGCCCAGTCTTGGATTGGTTATTGGCATTCTCTCCGCCATGTTCTTCCTCACTTTTGCTCTTCTCGTCTACGCTAAATACTGTCACAGCCGAGCTTCCAATCTAAACGGACTCCCCGTCCACCATGGATTTCCCAGATCGAGCTCTCGTTTTTCAGGTTTGGACAAAACGATTATCGAATCGCTGCCGTTTTTTCGATTCTCCGCTCTGAAAGGATCCAAACAAGGCCTCGAGTGCGCAGTTTGCTTGTCGAAATTTGAAGATATCGAAATTCTTCGATTGTTGCCGAAATGTAAGCACGCTTTTCACATCGATTGCATCGATCATTGGCTCGAGAAACAGGCGAACTGTCCGCTTTGCAGGCAACGGGTAAGCTCCGAAGACGTGAAAAGCTCCAATTATTCAAACAGCATGAGGTTTTTACTGACCGGTCAGTCGGAACTGAGAGAGGATTCGAATATAGAGTTTTTTGTAGAGAGAGAGGGAGACGATCGAGATCGGAAGTCGTCTTCTTCGAGATTTAGCGTCGGAAATAGCTTCCGGAAGTCGGATAAAACCGGCAACGAAAAGGAAATGCTGATCGAAAAGGTAGATGGTGAAAATGACGACGAACAACAAGTTTTGCACAAACATAATCACAAGATTATCGTGTCGGATTTCGTCTTCCAGAATCGGTGGAGCAATGTCAGCTCTTCCGACCTCATGTTCTTAAACACGGAAATGCTTTCTTCGGTCTCAAGCAATAGATTCTCTTCAATGGCCGCCGATCAAACGAAAGTCCAAATGGTTGTCGAAAACGAACAAGTTTTGAAGATCAAGGAGGAGATGGAAATGAAAAGATCATTCGAGAGTAAAATCAGCAATATCAACGCGAATCTATCGAGTTCGATCGAAAATCGTCCTTCTTCATCCAGTTCGAATGAGAATTCGAGAATTATAAACACAAAAGAGAGAAGATCGGTATCGGAAATCACGGGTCTTTCGAGATTTTCCGATTTACAGACGATCAAGAACCGGCTGGGAAATTCTTGGACGGGGGAAAGTAGTTTGAAGGAACAGAAAACGAGGCAAATTTGGTATCCAATTGCAAGAAGAACAGTCCAGTGGTTTGCCAACAGAGAGACGAGATCTCGCCAATCTGAAAATCCAGAAATATAAATCTGAAATTCATATTTCTGCAAATTTTCCCACCTTTTTTCATGGATCAAGTGCTTCAAATTCCTCCATTTCATAGAAAATTAGCTAGAAATTCGATGAAGCAACTCTTTGTAGATTCAATACAAACATGCATACTTTTGTTCCAACTCAAATAAACATTATCTTCCATCTTTTCGAACAATTTCTTCCTCTGCTCCTGAATTTAATTAACAGTCTAGAACTAAAATGCTAATACCCCTGAGTTCATCTTCTTCATCGTGTTCTTACCCTAAACTTTACTTTTTTTTAATTTGTAGAAAGGATCATGAATTACGTCTCTGTAAATTTACAGAATTATATTAATGGGCAACACCCATCTAAGAAACCATCTGTACCGATTGATATTTTATAATTAAAAAAAAAAAAAACAGTAATTCTCCAGTTTGTTCCAAGTCAACGAAAGAAGCCAGCCATGTTCAACAAAATAAAGCTAAAAAAAAAACAACAAGTTTCAGAGTATTGCGTGCAATTTGTCGAATAATATTAAATGTTTTGAAGGAGATGAAGTCGGTTGGAAATGAATAATGTAGTATTATCGTCCCCTGGCCTTATTAACGTAAGTGCTTAGACCTGTATTATTTGTCCTGGAATACTGGGTTTGCAGGTTTTCTGTGAAGTTTTGTACATCTTGTCTTGTCCTCTTTGTCTTATTTTAGTACAACTCTCTCCATTCTCCAAGACCATCAAAATCAAAATGGCTGTGAAGCTGCGGCAACTTATAATTATTCCTCTGTTTTTCGTCATTTTTACAGAGATCACTCCACGTTCTTCTGGTTTTTGTATTTCTTTTTCGATAAACTTGATTTTCCAACCTTTTTTTTAACACTTGTCGCGTTAAACCTTTGGCCATGATAATATTATTAATAAATCATTTTTGTAATTGATTTTTAATCGCCAAATTCCGAGTTTTTATCGATAAGTTAGATTTCCGTTGTGTAAACTATGAGAAAAAAGGTATATATTCGTATTGTCCTTGAAATGTCTTGGTATTTCTCGTAAATTGTCGTGCTTAAAGCGTTAATCCAATGTCGTTTTGTTTTCGAGTCTATGTGAAAGCAAAGAGAGTTTAGCTTATACTATTGAGCGTGCACAATCATGCTGTAAATGCAAAGATTTGCATATGTGTTGACAATTGTATTTTTGGCAATATATATACATATTTATGGAGATAATATGTTAATTTCATTATTTTCCAATTTGATGATTTAATTCTTGGCGATCAAGAAATAGCCGATTTTGATTATTGGATGGCATCCTAATATCAATGATGAAGATTCTGTAGAAGAGAAAAATAAGGAAACTTGATTATTTGGAAAGTTATTGAAAAAGGTATATGCACTTGTTTTTTGAAAAAGTTTTATTTGGAAAGCCGATTTGCTGTAGATTTGGCATGATTTGCTGGGCTCTGAGTTCCCATGTTTAATGGGATGCTTTCCTAAATTTTTGGACGAATATCCGAGTAGTTATAGAAACTTTCCTAAAGTGTCACACGTGGTGTCACACAACCGAATTTGTTAAGATTGTGTTTCCTTATTCCATGCGGCGTTAAATCCGATTTGGTAACTGAACGAATTGAAGATATGGAAGTTACCAAGGCTATTTAAGGTTTTCGTTTTCTGTGAAAACCGATTGATGACGGAGTTTTGATTTTCGTGGGAAAAGCTTTATTTGTTTCTTGTGCCGTCGGTTTTCTTTCACTCTCATCGCTTCTGCGTTTGAGTTAGTGATTGTTTTATACACTCGACTTAATTTGTGGATTTCATCGTTCTACTGAGTGTGTTGTGTATTGCATCCGAGGACTTCGATCTGGTGTTCCAGGAGGTGTCCCAGGAGGCAATATTATTTGTTCTTCATTGAAGCTCAGTCTTGGGAGGAGGCTGCATCCAAACTCAGGAGGAGTTCTGTTTCTTAGACAAGGGGAGCTTGTCGTTCTTGATCGTGGGCGAGGAGATCTTGCCATAACACGGGTTTCGGGAGGAACCAACAACAAGGGGATCTTGTTGTTATCTAGATCTCGGGAGAGGTCGTTCTAAAGTCGAGAGGATCTCGCAAAAACAGTTTCCTTGGGGAAGTTAGCTAGAGGCGGTGACAAAGATAAGAGGGAGTCTTTATTTGTATAAGTCTGATTGTCTTGTAATTTCGTGAACTCAAAGAAATGTTTTTATATCTGGGCGTGGCCCCGCAGACGTAGGCTGGTTGCCGAACTGCGTTGCCAACCTCCTGTGTCATTTATTTTCGCATTTTTAAATTGTCTATCATTGCATTTATCATCGGTGTCACACGTAACACCCTGTGTGACACCGCAGAACTAATCGTAATTTTTTAATTGGTATCAAAGCGGGTCGCTTCTGTTTCTTAAGCGAGATCAGCGGGACAAGACTCTAGTTCGTGTGCGATGGATTCTATGAAAGAATGAGGTTCTACAATGCGTCCACCATTATTGGATGGGAGTAATTATGCTTATTGGAAGGCAAGGATGAGGGCATTCATTAAAGCTATTGACGAGAAGGCTTGGAGGTCTATTTTAACAGGTTGGAATCCCCCTATGAACACTGATGCAGAAGGAATTGTATCTCCAAAACCCGAAGAAAATTGGACCGCAAATGAGGATGCCTTGGCGAATAGTAATTCAAAAGCTTTCAATGGCATCTTCAATGGCGTTGATCCAATTCAATTCAGACTCATCTCTACATGTGAATCGGCAAAGAGGGCATGAGAAATTCTTCAAACCACCTATGAAGGAACATCTACAGTAAGTTGTCTAAAATGCAAATGCTAACCACTCGATTTGAGAATTTAAAGATGCAGGAAGATGAGACTATTGGCGAGTTCAACGCAAAGTTATGTGATATAGTCAATGAAACATTTGCTCTCGGCGAGATGATTTCCGAAGAAAAACTTGTTCGAAAAACTCTACGGTCTTTACCACAGAGATTTGCCTATAAAGTTACTGCCATAGAAGAAGCCAAAGATGTGTCTAAAATGAAGCTTGAAGAGTTGATGGGATCTCTTAGAACTTTCGAGATGAATCTTGGAGGAGACATCGAAATAAAGAAAGCAAAGGGAGTTGCTTTAAAAACAGAAGTCCAGAATTACAGCGAGCATGATGAAGATGATTTGGAAGAATCTCTAGCTCTGTTTTCGAAGAATTTCAGCAGAGTTATGAAGAGATTTGGAAGGAATACTCGCGGTGTCAAGCAGGGTGTCACACACTTCAAAAATTGTTCTTCAAGCAACAAGAAGCACAGAGAAGAAAATTATGTGTCTGATCAACCTGTAAAGAATAAAGGTATTCAGTGCAGAGAATGTGAAGGATTTGGGCATATACAAGCAGAATGTGCTAACACCTTGAAGAAAAAGAAGAATTCTCTGAATGCAACATGGAGTGAGGATGAGTCACAAAACGAAGATGAATTTCAGAGCAACCATGTGGCGCTTGCTGGAAAGATAGAACATGAAGAAAATGGCAGTGTTATACAGGGTGTATGGCAGTGTTATACAGGGTGTCACAGACGGATTTTCTAGTAATAGTGATGAAGATGAAGAACCAGTCACAGAAGAAGATCATATTGGAGAATATAAGTTTCTGCATGAGAAATGGACCGAGCTTGTTAAAATAAATCAGCTTTTACGCACACAGATTAGAAATTTGAAGGATAAGAAGAACAATCTTCAAAATGTTATTGATGATTTGGAGACAAAGTTGAAAGCAAGTCAGGATGAAGTTAATGATTTAACAAATGAGATAAGCCTCATGAAGAAGAATGTCAAAATGCTGAATTCGGGTTCTTCTAATCTCGATGATATTTTAAATGTCGGCAAATCAAGCGTAAATCGGTCTGGACTGGATTTCAAAGGCGAAAGTTCAGGTTTAAAGACTGTTGCTGTAAAGAAAAATCGTTCTGTGATAAAATTTGTGAAAGAAAGTCCGGTGTCACAGCAGGTGTCAGACAGGGGAGTAGATTACAAAGGAAAGCAAGTTGCAAACAGAATGCCAAGAACTGACAGAAAATCAAATTCCTATAGTTTCTATCATGCGTCCAGCAATAAAGGTAACAAATATGTTTCAGTATGTCACTATTGCCAACGTCGTGGACATATTCGTCCTAAATGTTTTACTTATCTTGCGGATCTTAGACTAGGAAATGTTAGAAATGCCTCTTCTTACAGATTTCCTTATCAGAAATGGGTGATGAAATCAAGTATAAAGTGTAATGTTACACATCTTTCACTAAAGGCAATCGGAAACAATGCATGGTATTTTGACAGTGGCTATTCTAGATATATGACAGGTGATGAGAGACATTTGATGGATATTATATCTGAATCCATAGGAAAAGTAACATTCGGCAACGGTGTCACATCGGATGTCATTGGCAGGGGAACGTTGAATGTTTCTGGTTTACCAAAGTTGAGTAATGTTTTATTGGTAAATGGTTTGAAGTCCAACCTAATCAATATTAGCTAGCTTTGTGATCAAGATCTGAATGTGCAATTTACGAGAGAAAGATGTGTTATGTCCGATCAAAACAAAAATTGTGTTATTGAAGGAGTTAGATCATCGGACAATTGTTATCTTATTTATTCCTCGTCTACCTGCCTTCGGTCGAGTATGGAAGACACTATCTTATGGCATAGAAAGTTGGGACATGTTAATTTCAGAATGCTAGAGAAGCTTATTTCGAAAGGTGCTGTTCGAGGAATTCCTGAATTAAAATTTGATGAAGACAAATTATGCGGACCATGTCAAATCGGAAAGCAAACGAAGGTGTCTCACCTGGTGTCACAGGGTTCCACAACTACCCGGGTTCTTGAATTACTTCACATGGATCTAATGGGGCCGATGCCTGTTGAAAGTATTGGAGGAAAACGTTACGTATTCGTTACTGTTGATGATTTTTCACGCTATACATGGGTGGAGTTTCTAAGAGAAAAGTCCGACACGTTTAAAGTTTTCAAATCAATGTGCACTCGTCTCCAACGGAAAAAAGATTGTGTTATTATGAAGATCATACGTATCCGAAGTGACCATGGAAGAGAGTTTGAAAATTCTGAATTCTCGAATTTCTGTAAACATCTCGAAATTGCACATGAATTCTCGGCACCAAAAACTCCTCAAAAAAACGGAGTCGTTGAAAGGAAGAATCGTACGTTGGCAGAGATGACTCGAGTAATGCTACATGAAAGAGATGTTCCTCAAAAATTGTAACGACCCCGTTTCCCAGCAGATATTGTCCGCTCTGGGGATTGGGCCGTAGCACAATATCCTCCCTTCACGGCTTTGTTTGGCGAGAACTTCCCAGAAGGTCACCCAACCTGGGATTGCTCTCGCCGAAGCACTTTTAACTTCGGAGTTCTTATGAGATCCGTTGTCAATCGTGCTCCAAAACGCGTCTTACTATCTTGGGAGGGTCTCTTTACATATGTTTCACTTCCACATACTTCCCCAAGCGATGTGGGATTATGACGACCCCTTTTTTTACGACCTATCACCTTCCGGTTCGCCCGCGCGGACGTACCGCCATCTGGGTTCCGGTTCGTGCAGTCATCGTACACATACTTACATATTCGGGTCATCACAATCACCCCTCCTTAGGGGCCCAACGTCCTCGTTGGCCACATTTCCGGTTGGGTACAGGCTCTGATACCATTTGTAACGACCCCGTTTCCCAGCAAGATATTGTCCGCTCTGGGGATTGGGCCGTAGCACAATATCCTCCCCTCACGGCTTTGTTTGGCGAGAACTTCCCAGAAGGTCACCCAACCTGGGATTGCTCTCGCCGAAGCACTTTAAACTTCAGAGTTCTTATGGGATCCGTTGCCAATCGTGCTCCAAAACGCGTTTTACTATCTTGGAAGGGTCTCTTTACATATGTTTCACTTCCACATACTTCCCCAAGCGATGTGGGATTATGACGACCCCTTTTTTTACGACCTGTCACCTTCCGGTTCGCCAGCGCGGACGTACCGCCATCTGGGTTCCGGTTCGTACAGTCATCGTACACATACTTACACATTCGGGTCATCACAAAAATTATGGGCTGAGGCTATGAATACAGCTTGTTATACCATTAATCGGGTGTATCTCCGCGGCAAAACTTCTATGACACCCTATGAGATATGGAAAGGTAAAACTCCAAATCTTAATTATTTTCATCCGTTTGGCAGCCTCTGCTTTGTGTTGAATGACAGGGAACACAGGGGGAAACTTGATCCCAAGAGTGATGAGGCAATCTTTCTCGGTTATGCTACAAATAGTCGTGCTTATCGGGTTTACAACAAAAGAACTCGAACTGTCATCAAATCTGCAAATGTTCAAGTGGACGACTCTCTGGACATAACTCAGAATCCAAAAGATGATGCAGACCACATTTTAAATAATGAAGGCGCTAGTGTTCCACCCGGTGTCACAGAGGGTGTCTCAGGCGGTGTCCCAGATCAAATAGAGACTATTGATGAAGTAGAAGCTGATATCACATGCCACAGACAACCATCTACACGTGTTCAGAAGAATCATCCTACAGATGAGATTATTGGTGGTCTGAATGATGGTATGCGAACCAGAGATAAGCCGATGTTGAATTATCGAGACATGATCCAAATGGCATGCTTTACTTCAACGATCGAGCCAAAGAATGTGAAAGAAGTATTGCTAGATGAGTACTGGATATGAGCTATGCAAGAAGAACTCAGTCAATTCTCCCGAAATCAAGTTTGGGACTTAGTACCATGTCCTCCCGATGTTAACGTTATTGGTACTAAGTGGATTTACAAGAACAAGACCGATGAACATGGCAACATTACTCGCAATAAAGCTCGGCTAGTGGCTCAAGGGTATTTTCAGATTGAAGGAATTGATTTTGATGAAACATTCACTCCAGGTTGCTAGTCTTGAATCTATTCGGCTTTTATTGTTTAGTGCTTGCGTTATGCGGTTCAAGTTATATCAAATAGATGTGAAGAGTGCGTTCCTCAATGGGTTTCTAAATGAAGAAGCTTATGTTGCTCAACCAAAGGGTTTTGAAGACCCTCATCATCCCGAGTATGTTTATAAGTTGAAGAAGGCGTTATATGGGCTCAAACAAGCCCCTCGTGCATGGTATGAACGACTCACGCAATATCTATTAACCAAGGGATATGAGCGAGAGGGAGTAGATAAAACCCTTTTTGTCCGGCTTGCCAAAGGTCAGTTTTTACTTGCTCAAATATATGTTGACGACATAGTGTTTGGCTCGGTGTCACAGGCGATGATGGATGAGTTTGTTGCTCAAATGACCGGTGAATTCGAGATGAGTATGGTTGGAGAACTCACGTATTTTCTTGGGCTTC
The DNA here is from genome assembly GCA_022432975.1 of Begonia masoniana. Classification (NCBI taxonomy): domain Eukaryota; kingdom Viridiplantae; phylum Streptophyta; class Magnoliopsida; order Cucurbitales; family Begoniaceae; genus Begonia; species Begonia masoniana. The sequence continues at coordinate 6,342,719 of CM039508.1, read as the reverse complement.
AAATTCAGCAAGAAAAGAATGGTATTTTTATCTTTCAAACCAAATATGCCAAGACTTTATTGAAAAAAATTCAAGCTCGAGAATGCACGCCCTCGTAGAACACCCCTTGGGACACACGAGAAAATATCTAAAGATGAAAAGGGAATTGCTGTTGATCCGCACTTATACAGAAGCATGATTGGAAGCCTATTATATCTCACTGCCAACCGACCAGATATTTGCTATAGCGTGGGTCTATGCGCTCGATTTCAAGCAAATCTGAAGGAGTCACACCTAGTGTCAGTTAAACGAATTCTGAAATATGTCAGTGGAACAACTGATTATGGCATCTGGTATTCTTTTGATTATAATGCTAATCTGGTGGGTTATTGTGATGCTGACTGGGCAGGAAGTTCCGATGACCGAAAAAGCACTTCGGGTGGATGTTTTTATGTTGGACATAACTTAGTGTCATGGTTTAGTAAGAAACAGAATTCTATTTCTCTATCTACAGCCGAGTCAGAGTATATAGTAGCAGGTAGCAGCTGTACGCAGCTTCTTTGGATGAAACAAATGATGAAAGACTATGGTGTCACACAGGGTGTCATGACCCTCTACTGCGATAATTTGAGCGCTATCAATATTTCTAAAAATCCTATTCAGCATTCACGGACAAAACATATTGATATACGACACCATTTTATTCGATCTCTTGTGGAGGACAAAATTATTAATTTGGAGCATATGGTGACCGAAAAGCAAATTGCCGATATTTTTACCAAGGCGTTGGATGGTGTAAGGTTTGAAGAGCTGAGGTCTTCCCTAGGCCTTTGTGTTATGTAAGCTTGTTATTGCTTTTATTTATTTTAAAAAAAAAAATTCGCCACTTGCATTAGGCGTTTGTTTTTATTTTTTTTGGCAATCTATTGTGTATTGCTCATCCTCTGCTGAACTTGATCATTTTGGATATTATTCTGTGGAGCAACACCGTATGCGACATGCAAAATTCTGACTATTCTCATGAAATATTGGAAGTCTATTTTTAATGAAGTTTGGAGCATCATTATTATATTGGGTTTATTTCCCAACTTGCAGAGACCTGAATTATTATTCAAAGATTCATTATACTGGTTTATGGAGGAGATTAGGAATAGCTACAAGCTTTTGGCAAGTGATCGGGTTAATGTTCTGGAAAGTGTTCCTGAGGGTGTTCCAGCTTTTGACAATATTTCTAATTCTGAAAACCCTTCTGATTCTACATTGTTATCTTGTTGTATCAAGTTTCTTGAAGGTGAGATAGAATTTTTGAGTAATCGGCAAATGGTAATCGAAAATAGAAAATGCAAAGATAGTTGTTATTAGATACTTGATGACCTTGTCAGAAAAATGTCTGCTAAAGAAGCTGCTGGCGATATTTTTGAGAAGAAGAAAGTTACTTCTGTGAAGGAACAGGTTAAAGAGACCAAAATTGTTGAAAAGTCAGGAGTTTCAACTGATGTCACTGGGGGTGTCAGACGCATCTTGCCCCATGGAAAAGATTTTCTTGCTTCACAACTTACGGATAAGTATGAGATTCTAGATGCCGATTTCTCATGGAACTGATGTTAACAAGACAATAGCCGCCTTGCTGTTCAAAATTGAAAATTCAATATCTTTTGATTTTATTTGACCAAATTATCAAACATGAAGATGGCAAAAATGCACGGTTAGCTCTCTCATTTCCCTCTCTTATATATGGCGATTCTGGTGCTTATCTGGATATTATATATTTCTGATTTTGGCTATCTCCCTATGGTGATTATGATGCTTTTATAGAAGTTGATATTCTCTTATATACATGTTTGTCTTTTTATAGCAAAAAGGGGGAGTATTTTGGATTTATGGGTTTATGGTGATATGCTCTGCTCTCTGATGATGATATTATGAGTGATATATTTTATGATGATTGAACTCTTAATTCAGGGGGAGTTATTTTCAGGGGGAGTTCTTGAAATTATTGATTATATTGATTTTGCCAAAAAAATGTCAAAGGGGGAGATTGTAAATGCAAAGATTTGCATATGTGTTGGCAATTGTATTTTTGGCAATATATATACATATTTATGGAGATAATATGTTAATTTCATTATTTCTCAATTTGATGATTTAATTCTTGGTGATCAAGAAATAGCCGATTTTGATTATTGGATGGCGTCCTAATATCAATGATAAAGATTCTGTGGAAGAGAAAAATAAGGAAACTTGATTATTTGGAAAGTTATTGAAAAATGTATGCACTTGTTTTTTGAAAAAGTTTTATTTGGAAAGCCGATTTGCTGTAGATTTGGCATGATTTGCTGGGCTTTGAGTTCCCATGTTTAATGGGATGCTTTCCTGAATTTTTGGACGAATATCCGAGTAGTTATAGAAACTTTCCTAAAGTGTCACACGTGGTGTCACACAACCGAATTTGTTAAGATTGTGTTTCCTTATTCCATGCGGCGTTAAATCTGATTTGGTAACTGAACGAATTGAAGATATGGAAGTTACCAAGGCTATTTAAGGTTTTCGTTTTCTGTGAAAACCGATTGATGACAGAGTTTTGATTTTCGTGGGAAAAGCTTTATTTGTTTCTTGTGCCGTCGGTTTTCTTTCACTCTCATCGCTTCTGCGTTTGAGTTAGTGATTGTTTTACACACTCGACTTAATCTGTGAATTTCATCGTTCTACTGAGTGTGTTGTGTATTGCATCCGAGGACTTCGATCTGGTGTCCCAGGAGGCAATATTATTTGTTCTTCATTGAAGCTCAGTCTTGGGAGGAGGCTGCATCCGAACTCGGGAGGAGTTCTGTTTCTTAGACAAGGGGAGCTTGTCGTTCTTGATCGTGGGCGAGGGGATCTTGCCATAACACGGGTTTCGGGAGGAACCAACAACAAATGGATCTTGTTGTTATCTAGATCTCGGGAGAGGTCGTTCTAAAGTCGAGAGGATCTCGCAAAAACAGTTTCTTTGGGGAAGTTAGCTAGAGGCGGCGACAAAGATAAGAGGGAGTCTTTATTTGTATAAGTCCGATTGTCTTGTAATTTCGTGAACTCAAAGAAATGTTTTTATATCTGGGCGTGGCCCCGCAGACGTAGACTGGTTGCCGAACTGCGTTATCAACCTCCTGTGTCATTTATTTCCGCGTTTTTATATTGTCCATCATTGCATTTATCATCGGTGTCACACGTAACACCCTGTAACACCTGTGTGACACCGCAGAACTAATCGTAATTTTTCACATGCAAAAAATAAATGATTTACAAATACATTTTTCCACACCTAATACAAACGTATTTTGGACTAACCTATAAAACAAAAATGTTCGAGTTTCGACCTAAAACAACTGAAAATGTTACAGTATTGTAGAAAAAAAAATAACGAAATCAATAGAGAATTCTACTTACCTTCGATGATTCTCTATGTATGTTGCCATACTATGCGCCGACATTTGCTATCGCCAACCATGTATAAAATCTTCGCCGTTTTTCATTTTATTTAGATCAAAGTAATATACAATACGTCTCGCTATATGCCGAACAAATTAAATGGTTCGAGCCCATCAATCATTACACCTGCTCCAAATCGACTTAGGAAAGGCGTAAGTCACTCACTCAACTTTTGAAATCGATGTTTACGACGTTGAAAATCAATTAATTTCTATATAATCACACTTGGATGCTATTGTTAAGAATGAACTTATACATTCAACAATAACACTAGGAAGTTGTAGGCCAAGCTTTGTGAAGGAGAAAAGAAACCCTCCTATCATATACATTGATTTCTATACAAAACTGGTGAATTTAAAATAAATAAACGAATAAATCTATTCCGCGACCAGCTGCTAAGCTAATCAGACGGCAGCTATAGATTCGACCCGTTTGATCGGAATAAATCATACATTATACCTTTTTTTAGCAAATTCGCGATGAAACTTTGCAGCTCCTTCATTAACCCCAAAGATGTCTTTGTTCGTGTTTAATGAATCTCTGTTCGGGTTTTGTGATTCTACCACCCTTCTATCCAATCGGCGCCGTTAATTTCTGGATCGTAAGGTTGGTTGAGTAAGGAAATCGAATCTTCCATGCGATTATCGAGATGTTGGGCCATACGAGATAGAATCAAATCAGGAACAGGACAGCTACATTCTCTAATCCCATTCCAATCTACACCATCAAACCATGGGTGGCTTTTGACAGAAGTTGAACCTTCAGCTCCAAGCCTCAAGCTTTCGTCAACTTCCAGCAACTGAAGCATACCCAAGTCGAAAAAGTGATTAAAGATTAAGAGGGGGTCATGAAGAACACAGAAAAAAAAAATTATTTGGCTATATTTAAGATTTATTTATTAATCTTCTCTAACTTAGACACTATTTATTTTTGTTAATTACTCTCCCAGGGTCGTAATCTCGTATCGAGTTCTGCATTAGTATGAAAGTTGAGAAGATTGAAAAACGAAATGAGCTACGATTAGATGGTACATACCTTGGAGATGAGATCGATGACTTGAGGATTGAATATCTGGGGAAGATTTAATTGCCCTTTTGCAATTTTGGCGTAGGTCTCGAGTTCACTCTCCCTCCACGATCCAAATGGCTTTTCACGTTTTAGCATGAAATAGATCAAGACTCCTAGGGCCCACCTGCATGTTAAACTAAAAGTTCATATAAAAAGTTTTGGATCATGATGCTTCTTAGACTTTTGGGTGACTCAAACTCTATTTGGATCGGATCGGCTGAGCCCGCATTGTGAATCTAAATTTAGGATTCGAGTTCATGTTATAAATGGTTGCTTGAATCGCAAACACATTCTACCTTAATTTTGAGCTAATGAATTTTCTTATATGCATGTAGTTTTTTCCCCTTAAAGTTTTCTACGTAAATTTTGGAGTCTCGTTTGCTTTTTTTTTTTGTGTTAATTGTTTCATTTCTGACAATTGATAACAGTGCTCATTGTGTCATAGTGGCAATAGGTTAGTTGTAACGTAAATTAAAAGACTTGCTCTCGCGTTTGACAGATGCAAAATTTGATAACGAGAAGATACGAGGTTTGTTCTCAATGCAAAATCTGAAGAAAATATTGATTTTCTTCGTATTCAGATAACGAAAACTTGATGTATTATCGTTTCTTATGAATAATTTATTCATTTTCGACGAAAAACGAGCAGAACTCATGAAGTTCAGAATAAGCATAGATAAGAGGTAGAGCACAGTATATTTACCAGTCAGCAGCAAAAGTATGGCCTTTTCCTTGGACTATCTCAGGAGCTAAGAAGTCAGCCATTCCACATGCAGTGAATGTTCTCTCACCAGATATCTTCTTTCCAAATCTGAAGTCCACCAACTGCAAGAACAAACCCTAATCATATTCAAAACACTTTCTTTGTTCTTTCTGTATCACTTCATTTTTACATAAATGGAGGATAAAATCTTCCCATGAAATCAGAGAAATGAATTAGGTCAAGAGTTATTTACATATTCGAAGGAAAGTAAAGGACGAACCTGTATACGCCCCGTTTGGTCCAGCATTATAACATCAGGAGAAATTCCTCTGTAGATTACCCCATGCTGAAATTCAAATAAAAACAGGACAACGGAATTATCAACTTTTTGGATTTAAATCCAAGCGAAGGTTGAGCGTTGAAAGCTTTGGCCTTCAAGGTGTAAGGTTCAAAGCCTATTTCGAGCGAAAAAATAAGGTCTGAACATAATCCGATCATATCGTACCTGGTGCAGATCTTCTAAGGCAATGACAATAGAGGCAGCAAAAAATCTAGACGAAGATTCATCTAGAGGAGAATTGAGTATTGAAGACAAAGGACAAGCAAGGCATGTACTCAGCAATATGCCGGCATGCGTTTGATCTACACGAGTGCAAAGGATCTGTGGAATGAAATTTGATCGGCTCAAACTTTTCAAAAGATTCTTCTCCTTTAACACTTGCTCTTCCTTTCCAAGCTTTTTGACTTTATGCTTGGAAAATCTCTTCAAACTGAGCAGAAGCTCTGGTATTAATCAAAGAGTTTTTTTTAGCTTCATGAAAAAAAATATGGCATTTCATTTATCATTCACGCTCTTTATCCAATTTTTTTGCTCGAATAAAGAGATAAAACAGTGACTTGGCCTCCTAAGTGTAAGTTCTAATTGAAAGTAGGGGATTTGGAATGAAAAAAGGAAAATTATCTATTCACACATCAGTGTAAAGTGCAATTTAAACCTGTAACTTTAAAGATCTTGACAGCCTACATCTTAAACTATTATTTTTTTGCATATCGGACCTTAAGTTGGACCCGTTAACGTTAAGGGGGAGAGAGAGAGATGCTACCCATTCGGCGGGTGACACGTGTAAAGTAGAGAGTGATTGCACTGTCACATGCAGTGCACATATTAATTTGAACAAATTTTTTGATATCATAGTCTTGTTTGGTAACGCGTCTAACTTTAAGGTCCGATTTGTCAAAAAAAAAAAAAGTTTAGCTGCAAGATGATCTTAGACGTTGGGACTTGCAAAGTTCAGGGTCCGAATTACATCTTACCCTAATTAATACTAGATGGCAAATAACTAAATCAGGGACCAAATCAAATCTGACAATGATAAATTTCTAAGAAGGGAATAAAAACAAACCTGCACTTCTTAATAATACAATCCCAATCTCACTGCAGTCATTGGAATATAAACACGTACTCCATTCCTACATCGTAAAAGTTGATCAGATGCGTAGTGCGTACTCATTTCATCGTCAAAAGCAAGCTCTTACCAGATCGGAGAGTTCCACGTCATCAAGAGCTGAAATGTCAATACTTTTGGAAGGTTCCTTGAGAAAGTTTGAAGAATATTCTGTCATCCTGCATGATGGTATAATGACATTCCCAAAAACTTATGATGTAGAAATTGGAAAGCAGGAAGAACTATTGTCATTCAGCGAGATTCTTTAAGGAAACAAAACAGACATGAAATTCTACACTCGGGTACTAAAAAATACTTACCAAAGGGAAAACAGCATGAAAATCACAAGATTTTACCAATAAAACAACAAAAAACATATCAAAATATAGAAATTAACGAGAGAGAAAACATACTTCTGATCGTCTTGGGGAAGCTTCGTTAAAGGGCCAATGACCGAATCAAAATTTTCCTTTGTTAAGACAGCACATACAACATTACCCACAGCTACTGCGCTAAACGATTCAATACGCTCATCGAGAAGTGCCCATTCACCGAAATAACTCCCTTCCGACTTAACCAACGAGATCTCTTTGCTGCTCTGTGGTTTTTCATCTTCTTCATAATTGCCAGATTTCAGGCTGTATATGTTAGGACTGTTCATCAAGTCAGCAGCAAAAGTAATCCTAACTTGTCCCTTTTGGATGATGTGCAATGCAAGAAGGCAATCTCTCTGCAAATAAATACTCAAATATAATAATATTAGTATTATTGGGTATTTAATATTTGTCCTCTGCATGGAGGATGAGAAGGCATATGAATGTTAAGGAGAGAAACAGAAAGGCTACCTTATCAATTATCACCTGCCCATCTGAAAAGGAAACTTCAGAAAGACTATCTGCAATGTTACTTAGCTGCAAGATAGTCAACGTCGATAAAAGATCAATCGAGCGAAGCAGCTTCAATGATGACAAATTTGTAAACTCTGACATGAGAATTCCTCGAAAATCTTCTCTTTTCAAAGCCCACAGTGTTCCACTTGTCACAGCTCGAACAGATGCTTGGAGTGGTTTGTTAGACCTGTAAAGAGAAAAGATTCCATGAAAATGAAATTAAAATTAAAAAAGAAAATGATTAATTAACCAACATTTTCCAGATAGGATTCGGTCGCTTAGAGTCCGCTCTCGTCCCATCAATTCAACTGAAAGAAATAGAAACAACTCACATTAATGCCAGTTCTCCAAAAGACGATAACTTTTCAGCCGTGTAGTGCTGCAGAACTCGAGGAACCTCTCCATTTATCTCTTGCTGCAGTTGAAGAATCCAGCAACCACCCATTTTCACAATTAAAACTTTATTCAAGAAAATTAAAAGGAAAAATTTGAACTTATACAATGAAATTCATAAAATAACCTGGGTTGCCAAGACCTCAAATTCGCCGCTCCCAACGACGTAAAAACAATCACCTTCGCCACCCTACAGAAACAACATGATTACACATAGCTAATGTTTATAAACACCTCCCTCCTCGAATTTCTGGTGAACAATCGAACAAATACAGTCCTTTATTTTATAAACAACATTTTAATTGGCTCTATAGTTCGCAAAGAAACAAAATTTTAGGAACAAAAATTACCTGTTTAACTACAATTTCTCCAGGTTGGACCTCTACCCTTTGCATGCAATCTAATAAAACGTGGCACTGAGAATCCGTCAACTTCCGGAAAAGGAAGTGGTCATGCAGGGCCCGTTCAATGTGAGCCTGTAGGATATAAAAAGCAATAAACCAGTGCCAAAGTATAAGAATTTTCTACATTACAGACTACGATGTCACAAAAATCAAAAGCAAAGATATCAAAATTTTGTTTACTTCTTCTTCCCAGGTCTTCCTATGGGCAGGAGATGGAGGAACCCAGATCTGACCATTCTCCAGAGAAGTTTCAATAGCACGAAGGCGAGCTTTTGATAAATCTTGTCTCACACGATGATTCCTTGAATTCCAACCAAAGGTCGCCGGTGATTCTGAACCCATCACTTCAATTACTTGAGGAATGGGTGATTGAATCAAACCACCATTATTTTCTGATTCATTGACACCAGTCTGATCAAAACCACCAATCTTAGATTACTTAACATTTAGAATAAAAACATATTAATGAATTACATAAAATTAGATCATCCTATTCTTCTTACATTAGTTAGGCCATTAATATGCACAACAATCACAGTAATATCATCCGTCCGAGTTTCGTACTGCAGCCAAAGTCTATAAGACTCGGCTACAATTGCGGCACAAGCATCTCGAGGATCTTCATATTTTACAACCTGAAACCATTGATAATAATGAAGAATACGGAATAAAATATTAAAGAAAGGAAAAGGTAATATCTTTAACAATATATAACATACTCAATAGGTTAAAAGATAGTATATTCAAATAAATGGATTATTCCACTGTAATATAATTGAATTCAAAGAAGAGATAATGGTTACCAACGTGTCATTCTGAAATAGAGTAAAGAAAGTTAAGTTCAGCCCGAAAGAAATGAAAAAAATATAGTTTTTTGAAACATCGGAAAAAGTTATCCATTTTCTTATTTATACAAAAAAAAATCATCTAATTAGTTAGAGCTCAACGAGACCTACCGCCTCTTTTTTTTTTTTTATTCTACGGCGATCCCGTTGAGTTATTATGTTTTCATGTTTACAACTCAACTCATCCGATTATTACAAAGATGAACAAAAAAAGAAAACACCGATTAAACCATTCACTAAAATATCACTTACAAAATCTATTATCCAAAGAGAAACCCTTCCAGAAGAGATAAAGTAACAATTTAGGATTTCTAAATTGAAAATTCAAATTCGAAATCCTCAAATCAAACCTAATGCAAGATTTAGACATTCTTGATAATTTTCTAATAGTTTTTATCGATGACATCCTCCTCTACTTGAAGAATAAGGAGGAACAAGAAGAACACTTTAAGATTGTTTTATCAACGTTGAAACGTGAGAAGTTATATGCAAAATTCTCCAAATGTGAATTTTGTACCGAGAAAGTGACTTTTCTTGACCACATTGTTTCAAAAAAAGGTTGTATCAGTGGATTCAGTGAATATTGAAGTTGTTAGTAAATGACCACAACCGGAGTTTTCTTGGTTTTGCGGGATATTATCGGAGATTTGTAGAAAGATTTTCAAGATTATCCAACCCGCTTACAAAACTAACAAAGAAAGGTGTCAAGTATTTATGGATTGAAGAGTGCAAACAAAGCTTTCAGAAGTTAAATAATAGATTGATCTCGACACTTATGTCTACTATACCATCTGGATCAAAAAAATATGTGATGTACAGTGATACTTCAAAGTATAGACTGAGATGTGTTCTCATGAAAAAAAGAAAAGTTGTAGAGGTGTCAAGTATTTATGGACTGAAGAGTGCGAACAAAGCTTTCAGGAGTTAAAGAATAGATTGATCTCAACACCTATACCTATTATACCATCTGGATCAGGAAAATATGTGGTATACAGTGATACTTCAAAATATAGACTGGAATGTGTTCTCATGCAAAAAGGAAAAGTTGTAGTTTATACCTTGAGACAATTGAATGATCACGAGAAGAACTACTCAACTCATGACTTGGACCTTGCAGCTGTGGTTCATGCACTGAAAAGTTGGAAACACTATCTATATGGAGAGAAATGCGAAATTTATATTGATCATAAAAGTTTGAAGTATTGTCTAACTCAGAAGAATCTGAATATGAGACAACACAGATGGTTAGAATTAGTAAAGCACTATAATTGCGAGATCATTTACCATCCTGGCAAAACTAATGTTATAGCTGATGCGTTGAGTAGAAGAGCATCGTAGCAAGTTTCATCGTTGCGGCGGATTTCAGGAAAGTTAACTGAGGAGATGCAAAAATCTGATATCGAAATTGTATCGTTTGGATTATTGAAAAGATTCTCTGCTATGACGTTTCAGCCAAATTTGCTGGAGCGAATAAATGATAAACAACGCGGCGATGCATTTACTTGCAAGGTGAAAGGTGAATTAGAGGCTGTAAAAGTATCTGAATTCTATATATCGGATGATGAAATTATCCAGTTCAAAAAGAGATGGTGTATACCTGATAATGCTGGATTAAAAAAGACTATATTGCAGGAAACACACTCAACCCTATACTCGGTACATTCTGGTTCAGCCAAAATGTATCAATATTTGAAACAATATTATTGGTGGCGTGGATTGAAAGTGGATGTAGCTAAATTCGTCGAAAAATGTTTCACTTGTCAGCAAGTCAAGGTGGAGCACCAACGACCTGCTGGTACTTTGCAACCACTTATGGTGCTTCAGTGGAAGTGTGATCATATCACTATGGACTTTGTGGTGAGACTTCTTAAGACAGTTAAGGGTCAAGACTCTATTTGAGTTATGATTGATTGACTTACCAAATCGGCATATTTTCTTCCGGTAAGTACTACTTATACTATGGATAAGTATGCTCGACTTTATGTTCAAGAGATTGTGAGACTTTATGGTACGCCCATTTCTATCGTGTCTGATCAAGATACAAGTTTTACGTCTAAATTTTGGAAGAGTATGTAGCAAACGATAGGTACTTAGTTAACTTCAGTACAACTTTTCACCCACAGACAAATAAACAATCGGAAACGACAATTCAAACCCTAGAGGATATGCTATGAGCTTGTGCTATTGATTTCCCAGGGAATTGAAGTAAAAACCTGTCACTGGTGGAGTTCGCCGACAACATCAATTATCAAGCTTCAATTAGAATGACACTTTATGAAGTTTTATATGGCAGAAAGTGCAGATCTCCTGTGCATTAGGATGAAGTGGGTGAAGGAATATTTGTTGGGCCGGATATTTTGAGGCAAGCTGCTGAGATTGTTGCGTTAATCCGAAAAAGATTTTTTACGGCCCAAAATAGACAGAAAAGTTATACTGATCGGAGAAGAAAGAAGTTGGAGTTTGCAACAGGGGATCAAGTTTTCTTGAAAATCTCGTCAATAAGAGGCGTGATGCGCTTTGAAAAGAAAAGAAAGTTGAGCCAAAGATTTATAGGCCCATTTGAAATATCAAGGAGAGTGGAAGAAATAGCTTATCAGTTGGACTTGTCGGATTCATTCAAGCACGTGCACATGTATTTCATGTCTCGATGTTGAAGAAGTATATTCCTGATTTTTCGCATGTCTTACCAATGAGATCTCTAGACTTTGCAATCAATTTCAATCTATCATATAAAGAAGACCGATTTAAATTCTAGGTTCAGAGGAAAGAGAACTAAAAAATAAGAGGGTCTCGCTAGTCAGAGTGCTATGGAGGAATCAAAACATAGAGGAAGCAACTTGAGAAAGAGAAGAGAACATGAAGAAGGCTTATCCGGAGCTATTCAGGTAACAATTTAAATTTCGAGGATGAAATTTATTTTAAGGAGGAGAGATTGTAACAATTTAGGGTTTCTAAATTCAAATTCAAATTCAAAGTCTCCAGATCAAATCTAATCCAAGATTTTAGCCCTAAAATCTCTAAAAAATCAGAGGAAATCCGATTCAACCCTCTGTTTCACCCAGATCAGTCTGAAAATCCGATTGGGAATCGAATTTCTGTTAGTTGTAGCCCAGAGCCTCTAAAAATCCGATTGGGAATCGGATTTACAACCTGAATGACAGGCAGGTGTTCAACTCTGAAAATTCGATTGACATCAAATTTCCAGAACTGAAAATCCGAGTGGAATTCGGATTTTGGGGGAGGTTGGATGAAAACCCCATCTATAAATTGAGAGGCTCGGTGTGGATGGAAAGCACACCAGAGCTCTCTCTCGATTTCATTCAGGAAGCTCTTCCTCTCTCTCGATCAGAGGACTTACCTTTGACCTTCGACCTTCGGTCTCCGAGCACTGCCCAGTCGTAGCAACAAGCTCCACTCGAGCGGCCGAGCTTCCTCTCTCTCGATCAGAGGACTTACCTTCGACCTTCGATCTCCGAGCACTGCCCAGTCGTAGCCACAAGCTCCACTCGAGCGGCCGAGCTCAGAAGCTCCACTCGAGCGGCCGAGCTCAGACGAACTGCTCTTGGTCAAGCTGCCGCCGTTCTTCAAAGATCGCCCTCTCGAGTAGGGCTGGGCACGGTCCGGTCCGGGCCGGTTCTGGGCTGGAACCGGACCGGACCGTGGGTTTCGGGAAATGAATTCCCGAAACCGGAACCGGTTCCCTCCTATACATTTTAATTTTAATTTTTTAATTTAAAAAGAAACAAAAATTTAAATGTTACTACCAAAATAAAGTTTACCTTCTGTACATGAAGTATTTAACATGAAATGACATATTTCTCAATCCTGTTGTCTTATTTTACAAAGAAAATTCATTTCAATTAACAAAGAAAAGGGAAGACGAAAGAGATATCCAAAGCTTTGTCAGGATCAAACTCGGCGCGGAGTTTTGATTTGGCCTTAGAGATAGAGATAGAAGAAGCAGGGGAGATGGTGGAGAGGCGGCCGAGATGGGAGATCGATATGGAGGAGGTCATTTCTAGGGTTTTTGAGGATTTAGGGACGGAGTAGAGGCAGATGGTGAAAGAAAGGTTAGGGTTTTCTCTTTTGGGCTGTATTTATGACATTTTTAAAGATTGTAAATTTACAAATTGACATTTCGCGCAAAAAGCAAAAAGCAAAACCTGGTCAATTTTGAAGCGTCTGCGTTGTCTTCTTCCATCGGATCATCCTCCTGAGAGGCTGAGTGAATCTAGGTCGGGTCGGAGACAGGTCGTCGGTGCTGAGCCACTGAGGAGTGAAAGCAAATGAGGGAGTTCAGACTTCAGGGGCGCAAGGCTCGCTCGCTTGTCGCTGGACGTGAAAGTTGAAATGAAATTAGTGTGTTTTTTTTTTTAAGTTATCCGACCCATGAGTCGGATAATCCACCGGGCCGACCCATGGGTCGGTTCTCCCATGGAATTTCCCGAAACCGGCACGGGAAATGGAGAACCGGACCGCGGTTCCCGGTTCCCCAATCAGTGGAACCGGAACCGGTCCCACGGTAGGCAAAACCGACCAAGAACCGGCCCGGACCGCCGGTCAGGTCCGATTTTGCGGTTCCGGGCCGGTTCTGCCCACCCCTACTCTCGAGTGTTCTGGTCTGCACAGCACGAAGAAATGTGAAGAAGAAGGAAGAAGAAAGAAAGAGTTTTTTCCTTTAAACCCTGAACCAGTCCACTTAAGAAGGTCCAACTGAACCAGTCCAGCAAATTGAACCAGCCCAGCTAAACCAAACTAGATCTGATCCAACTAAACCGGACCGGACCCGATTTCGACCAGAATCGCCTTGACCAAACCAGATTGCTTTTGGACCATCAAATTTGACCAAAAGCTATCAGAAACGATCCAAATCCGACCACACCGATCTAAGAATAAACCGGTAAGAAATTTCTGCCTAAATCCTTTTGAAATTGATTTATTTAAGTAAAAATTTAATACTAAATAATTTATTCAGACATGAAATTATTTAGAATCTTGGAACAATCCCGACAAACCTAAACTCTCGGAATCTAGGTAAGTGAAAATACCACATTTTCAATGTTTTGGTTACGACCTTACATCACAAAATTTATGTTATTTTCTTATGATTTATATGATTCCGATATTTGAATTGAACACGCATGTTTAGACATTGACATAGTATCGTTTTGAAAAGATAAAATTTATAAGACATTTTGGAATTGACGGAAAATATGTGATAGCAAAGCCTGAACGACAATGAGATGACTAAGCTTGAACGAAAATGAGATAGTTACGCCTTAATAACAACGAGATGGCTATGCCTAAACGAAAATGAGATGACAAATGGCTATGCCTAAACGAAAATGAGATAGTTACGCCTTAATAACAACGAGATGGCTATGCCTAAACGAAAATGAGATAGTTACGCCTTAATAACAACGAGATGGCTATGCCTAAACGAAAATGAGATAGTTACGCCTTAATAACAACGAGATGGCTATGCCTAAACGAAAATGAGATAGTTACGCCTTAATAACAACGAGATGGCTATGCCTAAACGAAAATGAGATAGTTACGCCTTAATAACAACGAGATGGCTATGCCTAAACGAAAATGAGATAGTTACGCCTTAATAACAACGAGATGGCTATGCCTAAACGAAAATGAGATAGTTACGCCTTAATAACAACGAGATGGCTATGCCTAAACGAAAATGAGATAGTTACGCCTTAATAACAACGAGATGGCTATGCCTAAACGAAAATGAGATAGTTACGCCTTAATAACAACGAGATGGCTATGCCTAAACGAAAATGAGATAGTTACGCCTTAATAACAACGAGATTAATAACAACGAGATGGCTATGCCTAAACGAAAATGAGATGACAAAGCTTGAACGACAATGAGCTAGTTAAATCTGAACGAATGTTGAAAAATAAGTTTTAAACCAATATGTAACTGTTAAGGCAGGATTTGATAAAAGTAATGTTAATGTTGCATCTGCACGTGTTTTCGCTTATTGAGTTAGTCTCATAGTTTATAGTTTTGTGGTGTAGGTAAGTTTTTATCAGAAGAAGAATTGAATGTGATCGAGAACCTTCCAGAGGTAAGCGAGCATACAGAAGAAGACAATGTTTTTTCATAGGAAAAAATTTAAATTAGTATGTTTTAGTTTTCAAGAACATTTCGTAAATTATTTCGATTAAAATTTTGAATAATTTATGTTGACTTCGTCATTGATAAAGTATTATAGATGATTTTAATTCTGCATTTATTTTAATTTTGACCAAAGCTATTTAATGATTGAATATTGTTTTAAACTTCTACGCATTTAATGTTTTCATTCAAGTTTTTTTTTTTTAATTTTAGAAATTATAATTATAATGCTCGAAATTAAATCTGATTTGTAAAATCAAATTGAGAAAAAATTTAAGATTTTCACATTAGAGTTTTAAAATTTGGAATTTAGAATTTAGAATTTAGAATTTAAAATTTAGGGCGTTCTAGATAATGACCACCCACATGTCATCTTTAATGCAAAATTAGCTAAAGTTGGATATAACAAGACAATAACAAGGTTACTTACCATGTCAATAACTGTTTGGCTAGAGAGAAACTCGAACACCCCATCACTAGCCAGCACGAAGAAAGGATTATTTGATGTAAGCTCAAACACAACAATTTCAGGAGTGGCAACAACCCCAATTGTCTCAGCAAGTGAATCACCTATACTTCTCGTAAAAGCTGTGCCAGGATACATCCCGTTTGGGACCCACAACCTTGGGGGATCACCATCATCGCCTTCTTCCGCTCCCCAACATTGCACGTCCGGATCTTTTAGACCCTCGATTTGATCCAATGTGAGAACTCTGGCCCCACAAAACTTAACCCGTTCTAGCTCATCAGTCCTGAATGGAGTGTGATCGTTCGAAAGGTCCACAGCCACTGTATCTTTTCCTCGTTTCTCTGCAAGAACTGCCCTTGAATCACCCGAATTAGATACGTATATCTTCCTGCCCCTAACCAAAATTGTAACAGCTGTAGTTCCACTCATGCTGTCATCTAAGAGATCGGCGTGAAGTTGTGAATTTGTCGCCAGGAAAGCTGCATGGCATGCCTTAACTGCGTCCGTTTGGAACTCACTATTCCTAAGCAAATTTTCACATATTTTTCTCTTTGCATATTGAGAGCATTGAGCTCCAAATTCTCCATGACCATCAAAAATCCCAAAGACATGATCATCTGTGTTAGTTCCAAATGGAGTATGGATGCAAAAGCTGTCTTGGTTGGCCTTGTCAAGAGCATCAGGATAGTATCCTCTTTGTGACAAAAAGGAATACCGTAATTCATAGTTTCCATCGGAAACTTTCACTGTTCTAGATCCTTCCGGTGGCAAAAACTGTGATGAAACCCTGGATAGTCGTCTAATTATGGCCTCGGAATCTCTGTTGGCATTTAACTGATTCAATTGGTCTCCCACTTCTCCATTTTCGCCATTGGAAGAAGAGGGAGAGAGTATTCCAACTCCAGCAGGAATTCCTGCATTCTGAGTCTCTGCTGGTTTAGAAGTTTTAGGGGTTGAAATCTCACCTATACAAACCCTTGAATAGACGCAACCCATCCCTATAAACTGAAAACCAACATAAACTCAGATGGAAAAATGGGGAAATTCATCAGCTTCAAATTCAACTACCAAATCCAACAACAGCAGTCTGCTTCTAGTGTCAACTATCTGACTTCAAGGAACTTCCAGATGTGGGAATCAGTTCTCGGATGATCTTGGATTATCAAACAGCCAGGCCTAGAATCTCAGAAGAACTGCAGAAAATGCGAGAAAATTTGTCAGATTTCACAGAGACCTTATCGTTTGGCGTCGCCAACAAGTTGCATCTTTTATAACGACTGCGGATAGCTACAAAAGAAATCACATCCACGATTTCCAACCGATAACAATTATTTATTGGCTTTTTCATCCCAATGCTTGATTCTGTTGAAATCGATTTGAAAATGACGTTCCTGATCTACCGCGCTAATTGACCGTTACAGAAAAAAAGAGAAAACATAGATTTCCAAACCATTAATGCTACACTATTAATTAGTCATTGACGATCATGTTCACAAACTTTCCACCGGAAAAGATAGAGAAGAAGACGTGGAAGTCTAAGAATAAATGAAAATTTCAAAAGGGCGAAAAGAACAAAGAAACCAACGAATGGAGACTGGAGAGAGACCCAGCTGATGAAGAAGAATACCCAGATGAAAAATCACGAATCCACCAAGAACAAATAGCCAGAAAAGAGCGCTTCATCAAAATCTCTCCTCTTTTCACTCCGTTTGTGCTGCTGCATTCACTGTTTTTGAATTTGAAGCTCTAGGCAGAGGCTCTGCATCTGGCTTAGCAGATTAGACTGCGGAGGTATAAGTTTGGTTAGGACAGTGGGTCAGTCGAAAAGCCTTCGCCTTTATCACTTTCTGGCCATTGGAAAAGCACCTTAACCCACTAAAAGAAACTCAGAAAATAGGACACATCTGGATTGAATTTCATGTGGGTTTTGCATTATTACTTGTTTATGTTTCTCTTGGTTTGGAATAATCTCTTCGACCCATTTGAGTTTACCATCAAATCTTCTGTTCTAAAGTGAAGAACTTGAATATACAGACAGTAGCTGACAATCTCAAAAGAGACGGCAAAAGCCACATCATTTAAGGTAGCCAGAGTGTAGTTGTACCGTGGACGAGACAGAGAAATCCAAGAAAAGAAATCTCTTTCACACTAAAGACTTTTCGAAGGAGAAAATGAAAATCCCTCCTAAAAATTTATAGTAAATTTGAATATTCAAAAGAATCAACCACCTAATTCTAAATCTACCTTTACACTTTAATTTTCGCTCTAATCTCATTCCATAACGTGTCATTTATTCATTCATTCGTATAAACTACTAATAAGCAAATAACATATAATCCTTACGTTGTGCAGTAATATTATAATCTAAATGTAACATTATTACCGTAACATATTATCCCTAATTTTATCGAACTCGTTTACCTCAATTCCATAAAAACGATCTGATTAGGTAGTTCCAACTGTAAAAACGGATCCGAATCATCCCTATCCATGATCCACAACACTTAATATTTATCTCAAAGACACTGAATAGTGGAAAAAAAGCCACCCACGTTCACTATTTATCACCAAAAGCTTTTCATGTGGTCGGTGGTCCCCCCACCTTTACTCCCTTTGCGGCCACCCAATGTCCTCTTCAAGTATTGGCTTTCCTTTTCCATATTACTCCTTTAATGACATTCATTTCAACATAAAAAATATTATTAAAAATATTAAATTAATTTAAAAATAATATTTTTTTCATTTTATTATTCTACTCTAAAATAATAATTGAAAAATATATTAGTAATCGACTGTGATTGTCAAATCAAGGGGGTTCATATCATTGCCACGTAGACTCAACTCCCTATCCAGTATCCAGTTGTCTATTATTTTATTGATTATTGGAATTGGCCGTGGGCCCCGGTGGAAAGGAAGAATGCAGTGAAAGTGGGCGCATCTAACACTTGGTTGGGAGCCTTGGGACCCATTTTTTTGTTCTTGGGTAGGGTCCGCATGGATAATGAATTGATTAATCACATGTACTTTTATATGCAATCTCATAAAACTCCTAAGTAGTATTCTTTTGAAAGTTGCCTGCCTAGTGCCTACTCTAACCAAAGCCCTTAGAACCAATATAATTTCGGTCCACTTTTACGGCTGAATTTAGGGTTTGTTTGGTATTGTTCTTTTTTTTTTCTGATATTAATTATTATAATAATATTATATTTATTTTATAATTAATATTTATTGATATGACAAATATTAATTTATACATTAATATAATAAACTACAAATAATTAAGGAAAAAGTTTAATTTAGCTCCCAACGTATGGGGTGAATGGTCATTTGGTCCCTAACGTTTATTTTTGACCTAATCAGACCCTATCGTATACACCGTTTGTAATTCAAACCCTCCCGTTAAATTTGACACATGTTCTACACGTGCGCTGCTAAAACCTCAAAATACACTTCTTTCCTCCCGAAATCCCTAAAGTAAAAGTTAAATTCACCTTAAAAACATACACTAAACTATCTCTCATTATTTCAATTTGAATTTACGGTAAGGATTTCAGACAAATTTAACTTTTACTTTAAGGATTTTGAGAGAAAATGAAGATATTTTGGGGTTTTAGCAGTGCACGTGTAGAGCACGTGTCAAATTTAATGAAAAATTTAACGAGAAGGTTTGAATTGCAAACGGTCTATACGATAGGGTCTGATTGGGTCAAAAATAAACGTTAGGGACAAAATGACCATTGACCTCATACGTTAGGGGCTAAATTGAACTTTTCCCAATAATTAAAATAAACAACTAATTGCAAGTATAAATATTTTATAACGTTAAAAAGTAAGAATAGAAAGTAACAATAGAGTGTAAGAATAACGTATTCTTATTATTAGTTGTGTTTTCAAGATAATAAGTACTTAAAAAAATAGTAAAATGTGGTCAATTACTTTTTAATATAGATTTTTAATTTTAATTATTTGATATATTATAATTTAAGGTAATAAGTACTTAAAAAAAATAGTAAATATGTGGTCAATTACTTTTTAATATAGATTTTTAATTTTAATTATTCGATAAATTATAATTTTTGATTGCTAAATTACATAAAAATGAGAATAAAATAAAAGTAACGTGAGAAAAAGTATGGTTAAATGTCATTATTTAAAAATTTAGACGATCAAAATAAAAAAATAAATTTATTTTATAACGGCATTCTAGATTATTAAAAAAAATAAATTGTAAAAACTACATTTTCGGTTTTCAAAATTGTTGTAGCTTTTAGAAAAAAAATTACTTATTTTTTTTAATTACCGAAAACTAAATAAAAATAATTATAATATAATAAATCATAAATAATAAAATTATATTGATAGATAAATAATTTTTGACAAATGAGCTTGAAGTGCTTTTCGGAGCAATAATAGTACATTGGGTGTGTATTCATTAATTTGGGCTATTTAAAGGCCCATTAAGTTCTGCTGCGATAAAAATAGGCTTCATTGTTCTCTTTTTAACCTACTGGCTCTTTCGATCCATTACATCTTCCTTCGCTCAATTATATATATATTCAGAGTAATTATCTATAAAAATTCTAAATTACATGGTCATTAATTAATTCGCTCATAAATAATTTTTTTTAACAAAATAAATCTAAAACTATCATTTGTTAATAAAAAAATATATTAAATTATTATTTATAAATAATTCAACTCTTTTGCGGGTGCTTGCGATTTAAATGCAGTCGTCCGTACTTGAAATGAGTGCAAAATACGTTAGAGAACGAACAACATTAGCTCAACCTGGGCTTATCTGTGGTCGCATGCACTTAAAATGAGTGTAAAACATGCTTGGGAACAAGCAACCTTGCCTCAACACGATCTTCTACAGTTAAAATTCGGTCGCCCACACTTGAAACATGTGTAAAATTGTAACACCCGGTTTCTATTAACCGATTTACCTTTTTCATTTTTTTGAGAATGCTTTAAAAGTTAAATTTGGGTGATTTAGTGATTAGGTTAATAAGTGAATGAGTAAGGACAAAATGGTAAACTGTAATTTAATGAGGTTTAGCCGCCACTGCCCCCTCATTTTTCCTTTCTCGGTATTCAGCTCAAGCTCATCAGAGCTCCAGGAGATTTTCCCTCCAACTTCTCCAGTGATTTCTCCGACTTAGGTGAGTTCCTTCATTTTCTTTATGACTCGACGGTTAGATAGCAGAGGGAGTGTAATGTATGTGTTTTTGGGAGTGTTGTGAATGTGTGTAGTTTCGGGTTTAGTGCAGAATCGAGAATGCACGAAGATCTGGGCTTCCAAATTAATTTCCTTAGACTCCTGGATAGTTTAGAATGAAATATAACTAATACACTGTCTATGGTTTTAGGTTTGAGCTAAACCCGAAGTGGTAAGCAACCAAACAATTTCCAGGAATTCAGGTAAGTAAAGTATGCATGTGCCTTCGGGCCTACATCACAAAACATTAGGATTAGGTATTGTGCGAATGAGTTTGTATGTCATGCATCATGTTTTTGTGAAAGATTACGAAAATGAATTTTCATGTAAAGAATAGTAAGACATGAACCGATTGTAACAAACAAGCTATTAAGGGAACTAATCCACCCCTTAACTTATGAAGGGATTTATAACATTGAGAGAATTGATCCCATTCCCAAGGGAACTGAGGGATCAGATCAACTATTAAGGAAATCCATCCGTCCCTTAATCGAGTAGAGGATGTATAACATTGAGAGGATTGATCCCACTCCCAAGGGAACCGAGGGATCAGATCAGTTTATGAATGAATGTGAATGCAACTGAGATGAGAAAGTAGAAATTGCATGTTTAGGAATTTATGTTTCAGCGTTTCAGCATTTCATTTCATTACTGCTTTACTTACTTAGCACTAGGCTAATAGTTGAGTTTTGTGATGTAGGTGCTGAGGTTACTGCAGGTGATTTCCCTGAGTTCACAAATGAATAGATGATGTTGGCGGAGCGCATCCAGGCCACGACTTGGTAAACTGATGAGGCGGTTTAACCAGTGTTTTGTGTATGTGCATTGTAGTAAACAATTGGATAGCTGAGTTGTGTTTGAGTTTCGTTGACAGAACCAACTCTTAATGTTTTGATCTTGGGTTTGAAAACTCTCTAGTTCAGTCGACAATATTTTCACTTAAGTATGTTGAGTCTTATAACAGTAATAGTTTTTAATGTTTTGAACACATTACTTCTAGATTTTCTGATAATAGTACTCTGCTGATTTAGCGTTGGTTTTTACTGGATTTTGAGTAATGTAGGGATTGAAGTTGTTTCTAAATGGTTTCATTGAAGCGAATAAGTCTTTTCGTAGTAGAGTTGTTTTTATATGGAATATGAATTGTGGAAAAGTTGCTCTGTTTTCTATCTGCAGTTGTAGTCTATCGGTAAAAGACATTGTTCTTCTATCGGTAGAAGATGGATGTTTTCTACCGGTAGGTATAACGTGTTAGATCTATCGGATGACGTAGTTTATTTTATCGGCAGAAGTTGGATGAAAGGGATTCATCCGGCTGACGTCATCGGTAGAAGTGTGATAGAGTTTTGTTGTCAGCAGAAGTTGGATGAAAGGGATTCATCCGGCTGACGTCGTCGGTAGAAGTGTTAAAGAGTTTTTTCGTTTAGCTATCGGTGGAAGCAGGATGAAAGGATTCATCCGGCTGACGTCATCGGTAGAAGTTGTGAAGTTTTGTCGTCTTGTGAGCAGAAGATGTAGTCTTTTTATCCGCCGTTGGAACAACTTATCTTCGCCTCTTCCGTTGACTTTGTTCATCGGTAGATGCGTTTGACTTTTCACAAGGTTCTAAGTATTTCACATTCCATGCCTTCATTTCTTGACCGACTATTTTCTTAACACTTAAATTAATTATTCAACATTGTTTTATAGTTTTGTTTAACTCTATTTTTCCCCAAATAATTTCCGCTGCAAGTTTTAATTGATTGAGTTTCCAGTGAACGTCAAATTTGGATTTTTGAGCGAAGTTTTAAATTGGTCAAAATTCCTTAGTTATGTTCGGGTTTATGAGTAATGAACCGGGCTCAGAAAACTCGGGGCGTTACAATATGGTATCAGAGACATTCGGTTAAACCGTTCAAAAGATTACTCATCAGTGCCAATCGTTGCATGGAAGTGCTTCAACAACTGTAAGTGTTTATGTGAACATTAGCTAATAGATATTTAAGAGTGTAATTACCCTGTACAGGACTTTAGTATAATGGCTCGATGCCCAGGGAGACCTAGAGTGCCAAGGGAAATGCCAAACCTGAGTGGTGGAGAGGAGCCTAGTGTGATTAGGCAGCTGACAGAGTTGGTGCGTCAGCAAATCGATTTAGTGCGCCAGCAGTCTGATCAACTAGGAGTACTGTTGAACCGAGAGGTACAAGGAAGTGCCAACTCGGGTTCTAGCAATGAACATTCTTGAGATAGATTCCGGAGACTAAGACCACCCACGTTTGATGGACAATCATCTGATCCAGTTATTGCTGAAGGGTGGCTTAGGAAGATTGAAAGTATGTTTAGGTGCGCCAACATAGGAGAAGGAGACAAAGTCACGTTAGCGACATTTCACTTGGCTGGTGAAACTCAACTCTGGTGGGAAACAATAAAGACCACCACTGATGTCTTGGTGATGCCTTGGTCGCAATTCAAAGACATTTTCTACGAGAAGTATTTCAACAGTACTGTCCTAACTGCAAAGAAGTTAGAATTTCTAAACTTGAAGCAGACAGGGTCTGCAGCCGAGTACAGTAGGCAGTTCGAGTCCCTGTCCAGGTTTGCAGGACATTTTGCTCACCAGGACGAGGATAAGGTGTTCAAATTTGTGCATGGACTGAAGCCAGAAATCTATAGAGGAGTTAAATTTTGCGGTATTAAAGGCTTGGTATTCAACGAAGTTGTGTCCACTGCTCTGGAAGTGGAAGAGGCTGAAAGGAAGTGTGCTGCATCAAAAGAGGTCCCACAAAAGTTTATCCAGCCACACCAACAAAGAGGAATGAAGAAGCCTAGCGAGGGCCAGAGTGGCCAAGGATCTGGAAAGAAGGTACCGAATACCAAGAAGTTTCCTCAGTGCCCGAAGTGTTTGAAGAGTCACTTGGGCGAGTGCAGATTTGGGACGGAAAAGTGTTTCAACTGTGAGGAGTTTGGACACACACACAGGGATTGCCCAAAGCCTAGAATCACCCGATGCTTCAACTGTAACAAGGTTGGCCACGTCATTAGGGACTGTCCAGCTCCTAAGAATGGCCCTGCTATGATTAAGCCGAGGATATTCTCCATGATGGAGTCGGGCGATGATGAGCAGTCTGCTGTTGTGTCAGGTATTATATTGGTCAACTCTATACCTGCTTTTACATTGACAGATTCTGGTGCAACACATTCATTCATAGCATCTACTTTTGCTGTTAAGTAAGATGCACAGTTTACCCCTTCTATGCATGTGTTTAGTGTTGCTTTACCCTCTGGTGAATGCATGCACTCTAACCAAATAATGCTTGGCAGTGATGTATTAGTAGGGAACGCAAGTTTGCCTGCTGATCTCATTATTATGGACATAATGAGATTTGATGTAATCCTAGGAATGGATTGGTTATTTAAACACCACGCCACAATCGATTGTAGGACTGGAATAGTCAGCTTCCAACCCCCTGGTAGTTTGAAACATACCTTTCAAGCTTCAAAGAAAAGTAAGGAAATGTCTGTGATGACTTCTGTTAACACAAGACCTTCCCCATATGGAGAGTACTTGTGTTTCTTATCTAGCATTTTAGACACACAGCTTGTAGGAAAAGCAACTCCCCAAAATGTCTTAGTTGTCCAAAATTTTCCGGAAGTGTTTCTAGATGACCTTCCTGGCTTGCCGCCAGATAGAGAAATCGAGTTTGTTGTAGATGTTTATCCAGGCGCGGAGCCTGTGTCTAAGAATCCCTATAGACTTGCACCTACGAAGCTTAAGGAATTAAAGAAGCAGTTGGAGGACCTGTTGGAGAAGGGGTTCATACGCCCAAGCTTTTCACCGTGGGGTGCACCCGTCCTTTTTGTCAAAAAGAAAGATGGATCAATGCGAATGTGCATTGATTATAGGGAACTGAACAAGTTAACTGTTAAGAACAAGTATCCACTGCCTAGAATCGATGATTTATTTGATCAGCTTAATGGTGCACGTGTTTTCTCCAAGATTGACCTTAGGTTCAGATACTACCAATTAAAAGTCAAATCTGAAGATATCCCAAAGACTGCCTTTCGCACAAGATATGGACATTATGAGTTTTTGGTTATGTCCTTTGGTTTAACAAATGCACCAGCAGCATTCATGGATCTTATGAATATGGTGTTTCATGAGTATTTGGACAAGTTTGTCATTGTGTTTATAGATGATATTCTAATCTATTCTAGTACCAAGAATGAGCATGCAAGGCATTTGAGTTTGGTGTTAGAAGTACTTAGACGGCACCAACTTTATGCTAAGTTTTCCAAGTGTGAGTTTTGGTTGGACAGAGTTCACTTTCTTGGTCATGTGATCTCTGGAGATGAGATATCTGTCGATCCAGCTAAGGTCCAAGCAGTTAAGGAGTGGCCTTAACCAAGGAATGCTACAGATATACGGAGTTTTCTTGGACTAGCAGGATATTATAGAAAGTTCATTGAAGGATTCTCGAAGATTGCTACCCCCCTTACTAGGTTAACAAGGAAAAATGTGAAGTATATATGGATTGACGAATGTGAGCATAGTTTTCAGACCTTGAAACAGAAACTGACCAATGCTCCAATTTTAACCCTTCCAGTTGAAGATGGTAAGTTTAGCATTTACTGTGACGCTTACAAAATTGGTCTTGGTTGTGTTCTAATGCAAAATGGAAAAGTGATATAGCTTATGCCTCTAGACAGTTGAAAACACGTGAGAAGAATTACCCTACGCATGACTTAGAGTTAGCTGCTGTGGTTTTTGCTCTAAAGATTTGGAGGCACTATTTGTATGGACAATCTTGTGAGATATTTTCAGATCATAAGAGCCTGAGGTATATCTTCACACAGAAAGAATTAAATATGAGGCAACGTCGATGGTTGGAATTTGTAAAGGATTATGATTTCGAGATTAAGTACCATCCCGGCAAAGCAAATATTGTGGCAGATGCCTTGAGTAGAGTGACAACATCGGCCTCAGCCATGATTTTAGACATGCCACTAGCTTTGGAGTCTGAATTCCAAAAGTTTAATCTAGAAGCAGTATCTAGTGTATCAGCTATGCTCTCGGCCATATCCTTGAGGCCAACTATTTTGGAGAAAATAAAAGAAGCTCAAAGGAACGACACTGAATACAATAAGTATAGTCCTGTATGGATTCTACAGACAAGTCAGATTTTAACTATTCTGCTGATGGAATCCTTAGGTTTAGAAATAGATGGTTTGTTCCTGCCATTAAAGAACTTCGAGACGAGATTCTCACTGAAGCTCATTCTTCTAGGTTCTCGGTTCACCCCGGGAGTACGAAGATGTACAAGGATCTTAAACAGCATTATTGGTGGCCAAGTATGAAAAGAAGTGTAGCAGAGTATGTAGAATCATGTTTGTGTTGTCAGCAGATTGAAGCTGAGGATCAGAGACCCTCAGGAACATTACAACCTTTACCAGTTCCCGAATGGAAATGGGAACAAATAACGATGGATTTTGTTGTGGGATTACCTAGAACAGCAAAGGGACATGATGCAATCTGGGTGATAGTTGATCGTTTAACCAAATCTGCCCACTTTCTGCCAATGAAGATGACATACTCGATGGATCAACTGGCTGAGTTGTATGTGCATGAAGTTGTTAGACTGCATGGAGTTCCAAGCACCATAGTTTCAGACCGAGACTCTAGATTTACATCTAAGTTTTAGAAAAATTTGCACAAGGCTATGAGAACACAGCTTAGTTTTAGCACAGCTTTCTACCCTCAAACTGATGGACAATCCGAAAGGACTATTCAAGTATTAGAGGATATGCTCCGTGCATGTGTATTAGACTTTCAAGGTTCATGGAGCAAACACTTGTCCTTAGTTGAATTTTCTTATAACAACAGTTTTCAGACAACAATAGGCATGACACCATACGAGGCATTGTATGGACGAAAGTGCAGATCTCCATTGTACTGGGATGAAGTTGGAGAGGCATGATTGATTGGTCCTGACATTATGCAGCAGACAGTGGAGAAAATTACCCTCATCCGCCAGAGGATCTTAACAGCTCAAAACCGACAGAAGAGTTATGCCGACAGGAGGCGTAGAGAATTAGAGTTTGAATTAGGTGATGAAGTTTTTCTTAAGATATCACCATTTAAAGGAGTTGTGAGATTTGGAAAGAGAGGCAAGTTGAACCCCAGATTCATTGGACCGTTCACGATTCTAAAGAGGATTGGAAGAACAGCTTACCAGTTACAACTACCAACTTCTATAGAAGGGATACATGATGTATTCCACGTTTCTATGTTGAAAAAGTGCATAAGGGATCCAAACCAAGTCATGGAACAACAAGACTTTGAGATTCATCCTACCCTTGCCTATGAAGAGAAACCAGTAAAGATCTTAAATTATGCAGTGAAGGTATTGCGCAACAAGGAAGTTCCATTGGTAAAGGTATTGTGGAGTAACCAGAATATTGAGGAGACAACTTGGGAGCGCCAACAAGACATGATGGACCAACATCTAGAATTATTCAGGTATTGAATTTTGAGGACAAAATTCTTTTAAGGAGGGTAGATTGTAACACCCGGTTTCTATTAACCGATTTACCTTTTTCATTTTTTTTAGAATGCTTTAAAAGTTAAATTTAAGTGATTTAGTGATTAGGTTAATAAGTGAATGAGTAAGGACAAAATGGTAAATTATAATTTATTATGGATAACATATTTAAGGGAGGGTTTAATGAGGTTTAGCCGCCACTGCCCCCTCATTTTTCCTTTCTCGATATTCAGCTCAAGCTCATCAGAGCTCCAGGCGATTTTCCCTCCGACTTCTCCAGTGATTTCTCCAACTTAGGTGAGTTCTTTCATTTTCTTTATGACTCGACGGTTAGATAGCAGAGGGAGTGTAATGTATGTGTTTTTGGGAGTGTTGTGAATGTGTGTAGTTTCGGGTTTAGTGCAGAATCGGGAATGCACGAAGATCTGGGCTTCCAAATTAATTTCCTTAGACTCCTGGATAGTTTAGAATGAAGTATAACTAATACACTGTCTATGGTTTTAGGTTTGAGCAAACTCGAAGTGGTAAGCAACCAAACAATTTCCAGGAATCCAGGTAAGTAAAGTATGCATGTGCCTTCGGGTCTACATCACAAAACATTAGGATTAGGTATTGTGCGAATGAGTTTGTATGTCATGCATCATGTTTTTGTGAAAGATTACGAAAATGAATTTTCATGTAAAGAATGGTAAAGCATGAACCGATTGTGACAGACAAGCTATTAAGGGAACTAATCCACCCCTTAACTTATGAAGAGATTTATAACATTGGGAGAATTGATCCCACTCCCAAGGGAACTGAGGGATCAGATCAGCTATTAAGGGAATCCATTCGCCCCTTAATCGAGTAGAGGATGTATAATATTGGGAGGATTGATCCCACTCCCAAGAGAACCGAGGGATCAGATCAGATTATGAATGAATGTGAATGCAACTGAGATGAGAAAGTAGAAATTGCATGTTTAGGAATTTATGTTTCAGCGTTTCAGTATTTCATTTCATTACTGCTTTACTTAGCATTAGGCTAATAGTTGAGTTTTGTGATGTAGGTGCTGAGGTTATTGCAGGTGAATAGATGATGTTGGCGGAGCGCATCCAGGCCACGACTTGGTAAACTGATGAGGCGGTTTAACCAGTGTTTTGTGTATGTGCATTGTAGTAAACAATTGGATAGCTGAGTTGTGTTTGAGTTTCGTTGACAGAACCAACTCTTAATGTTTTGATCTTAGGTTTGAAAACTCTCTAGTTCAGTCGACAATATTTTCACTTAAGTATGTTGAGTCTTATAACAGTAATAGTTTTCAATGTTTTGAACACATTACTTCTAGATTTTCTGATAATAGTACTCTGCTGATTTAGCGTTGGTTTTTACTGGATTTTGAGTAATGTAGGGATTTGAGTTGTTTCTAAATGGTTTCATTGAAGCGAATAAGTCCTTTCGTAGTAGAGTTGTTTTTATATGGAACATGAATTGTGGAAAAGTTGCTATGTTTTCTATCTGCAGTTGTAGTCTATCGGTAGAAGACATTGTTCTTCTATCGGTAGAAGATGAATGTTTTCTACCGGTAGGTATAACGTGTTAGATCTATCGGATGACGTAGTTTATTTTATCGGCAGAAGTTGGATGAAAGGGATTCATCCGGCTGACGTCATCGGTAGAATGTTATAGAGTTTTGTTGTCGGCAGAAGTTGGATGAAAGGGATTCATCCGGCTGACGTCGTCGGTAGAAGTGTTAAAGAGTTTTGTCGTTTAGCTATCGGTGGAAGCAGGATGAAAGGATTCATCCGGCTGACGTCATCGGTAGAAGTTGTGAAGTTTTGTCGTCTTGTGAGCGGAAGATGTAGTCTTTTTATCCGCCGCTGGAACAACTTGTCTTCGCCTCTTCCGTTGACTTTGTTCATCGGTAGATGCGTTTGACTTTTCACAAAGTTCTAAGTATTTCACACTCCATGCCTTCATTTCTTGACCGACTATTTTCTTAACACTTAAATTAATTATTCAACATTGTTTTATAGTTTTGTTTAACTCTATTTTTCCCCAAATAATTTTCGCTGCAAGTTTTAATTGATTGAGTTTCTAGTGAACGCCAAATTTGGATTTTTGAGCGAAGTTTTAAATTGGTCAAAATTCCTTAGTTATGTTCGGGTTTATGAGTAACGAACCGGGCTCAGAAAACTCGGGGCGTTACAAAAATGCACTGAAAACGAGCGACCTCGGTTTCACATGACATACACGCAGTAGCTCGTAGTTAAAATGCGATCGACCCCGCCTGAGATTAAAGACGATAGTTGACTTGCTGACATATGATACTTTAAACTTTAAATGAGTGTAAAACATGCTTGGGAACAAGCAACCTTGTCTCAACACGATATTTCGCAGTTAAAATGCGGTCGCCCAAACTTGAAACAGATGCAAAATGCACTGAAAACGAGCGACCTCGACTTCACGTGACATACATGCATAACCCGTAGTTAAAATGCGGTTGATTCCGCTTGAATTTATAGACGAGAGTTGACTTGTTAACGTATGATACTTTAAAGTTTGTTTTGTTATTGAATATAATTTAAGGTTTGTTTTGTTATTGATTCTGTAGTTTATTTTTATTTTTTAATTTTTGCCCATAATTTTATAATTAAAAAATAAAATATTTTTTGTTAAAATTCTGAGCAAAAAATAAGAAAATTTTATAATATACATTAAAAATTTTTAATAAGGAAATAAATAATATTAAAATTCCTATAATTATAGATTGGTTTATCGGTCTGATGTTTTTTACTCTCCCTCGCGCTTAAGCCTGAAGGCTTTGGCTCCTTCTGCCACACTGACGCAGACTGAGTGACCGAGAGATGGCGAGAATGATTCCCATGGCTTCCTCCATACGACCTTCTCTCCCATCGTTTAGGTCCGTCTGCGTTTCTCGCTTGTGTCTTTCCTTTTCTTCCTACAACCCCTCTCGAAGGCTTGCTTCATTTCATCTTGGTAGTGGTATAGCTCTGCTTCTTTTTTCTTGAATTATCCTGCAGTTATTTTGGAACCCTAGATTTCTTTTAGTTTTGGTTTCTTGGACTTTCTTTTATATTTTTCTTTTCGGATTGGAAGTGGTGATTCTGTTCATTTTCTAAATGTAGTGGTTTGATTTGTTTGATTATATTGTGATTGATTGCAGTTTTAGTATCATAAATGTTTTTCTGGCTTAAAAGCCTCATACTTTACAAAAAGAAGCTAATTAATTGAATATTCTTTCCTTCATTTCCAGGTTTGATTTTAAACTTACGTAAGTGAAATTAGAGTTGCGTACTGCATAATATATAGTGCAATTAATCTGAAATGAGTTGTTTATAATTTTGAAAATTGTAATTCTGACTACTAAGATTTATCTTTAGAAGAGAGCTGGAAATGCACAATTTTATCTCATGGCCAAATTTTGTATCTCAATGACAATATCATGTCCCAGGAAATGGACCTTCTAAGTTGATTTTTAAGTTACTAAATTCTTAATTCTAAGTATTTTATGTTGTTGTGCAGTTGTGCCACAGTCTCAATTTTTTGCTCTCAAAGCTTCGAAGATGTTAAAGAGAGAAAGTAATAGCTTGCAACTGCGTACAATTGGAAGCGCTGCCCAAGCTAGCACAACGACCCCAGAAAGTCTCTTGGAGTGGGTAAAAAATGATAAAAGAAGGTTGCTTCATGTTGTTTATCGTGTTGGAGATTTGGACAGAACAATAAAGTATGTGGGCTGTATATTTTTCTCTCAGATAACTATTATTAGAATCTCATCATCAGCTTATAACATATTAAGTATCACAGATTCTATACAGAGTGTTTAGGGATGAAACTACTCCGAAAACGTGATATACCAGAGGAGAGATACACAAATGCGTTTCTTGGTTTTGGTCCAGAAGATTCACAATTTGTTATTGAACTCACTTACAGTAAGCTGATGGACTGGTCTTTAGATTTATGCCTTAGTTGGGTGGATAATGCGGCATAGCTCTGTTGATCTAATTCGTCTCATTTTGATTGGATGATATTTGCAGATTATGGAATTGACAAGTATGACATTGGTGCTGGATTTGGTCATTTTGGTATTGCTGTTGAAGATGTATGTCTCATAATTAGATTAATTCTCATTGTTATATTACATGTACTCACATGAATCAGAAGTAGACTTGAGATTTACATTAGAGAAGGTAACTAGAGACTTTAGGAAGATTGAAAAGATTGAGATAGTAGAAACATAAGAGAGATATAAATAAAGTAGGGATAGAGAGAAAGAGAAAATAAGGGAAAATCAATATCAATTACTTATGGGGAGAAGTCTTCTTAAAGGATTTATGGGTTTGGGCGTTTTGAGCTCCCTCTTTTGATAGTAATTTTTCCCTTTGCTGACAAAAGAAAAAACATATATTATCAACAATCAGATAGTCTACCATTGATGCCTATCTATGGAAGCTAAATTTCAAGAATTCAAAATATCTAAATAAAGAAAATATAAAAAAAATTGTGAGATTTTTCAATAAAGATATTAACTATAACTTAAAGGAAACTAGTAATAATTACCAATTTATTTTATAATATGCTTAAACCGACATATTTCCTGTGTATCACATACACTTCTAATCTGTGAATAGTCTTTTTCAATATCCTTCATCAATTAATTTTTGTCCTGCTTGTACACATTGATGGTTTTTTTTTTCTTTCTTTTGTTTTAAAGTTTTCCTTTCCAATAGAATATTTTTAAATACGAAACTTGGCATTCTCATGCTCATCAACTAGGTTGCAAAGACCGTGGAACTCGTAAAAGCTAAGGGTGGGAAGGTGACCAGAGAACCTGGCCCGGTCAAAGGAGGTAAAACAGTGATTGCATTTATTGAAGATCCAGATGGTTATAAGTTTGAACTTTTGGAAAGAGGGCCCACCCCTGAGCCTTTATGCCAAGTAATGCTCCGTGTTGGTGATCTTGATCGGTCCATAAATTTTTATGAGAAGGTTAGAGTTATAGTTCAGTAAGATTGGCAAAGTTGGAATTTGTATAGTTATTTTTCTTGATAAGAGAGTGATGACTTTTGTTGATTGTGTTAATAAGTCAGATATTTGGTCATTAATCTATAAATTTTTTTCCTGACTTAGGCTTTTGGTATGGAACTACTTCGGAAACGGGATAATCCAGAGTACAAGGTAGACTTGGAATCTTTGCTAGTTAATATCTTTTATGCATATTCGTGTAGTGAAAAAAAAATTATTATGGGGATGACAGAGTATTGTTTTTTGTGCAAGAATGAGAGAAAAGATGGCATATTAATACCTATGAATGAGTCTGGCCTTGTTAAACTTGGGCATCAACTTAGGAAGAATCCACTTTAGATTTACAATCAACCGATGATCAACTTCTTTTTTTCCTGCCTTATCCTTGGAAGGCATATCCCACTCTTTTTGCTAAAATGGTCCCAGCTAGATCTAACAGCACATATATAATCAATTGCTTCCTCGAAAAATTATTTGAAGGCTTGTTCTGATCCATGAGAGATCGTGCTTTTCTCCTTCAATGGTTACTACTTCTCTCCTTTGTTGACATTATCTTATGATTCATTGTTTCTAGTATACAATAGCAATGCTCGGTTATGGTCCTGAAGATAAAAGTGCTGTTTTGGAGTTGACATACAATTACGGTGTGACCGAGTATGACAAAGGAAATGCTTACGCTCAGGTTCATCACTTAATTTTTTTATCCTTTTACTACTTCACTAAAATTCATTGGTGATGGTATTAATACCTAGATTAATTTTACTATTAATATTATAGATTGCGATAGGCACAGACGACGTTTACAAAACTGCTGAAGCGATTAAACTCTTTGGAGGGAAGATCACCAGAGAACCTGGACCATTACCCGGCATCAACACGAAAATCACTGCATGCTTGGATCCCGATGGTTGGAAAACGGTATTCGTTCTGATATTTTTCATACTCAGCCAACAGAATCTACTTTTGGACTTGTAGATGAAGATCTACTTTTTTGGCAAATGTCTACGATGGTGATTTATTATCTGTCTGGGTAGAGTCAACAAATTTGTTGAATTAAGTCATTAGACCTGAAGTAAAGCGGCTTAGATTTACTCAAAGATAGACAAAAAGAGAAAAAAGGAGGAGAGGGTAAATCATGTTTAATTAGTTGTTTCCATCTTAAGCGCCCTTTTCTTTCTTTGCAGGTTTTTGTTGATAACATCGACTTTCACAAGGAATTGGAATGAATTTTCGGACAAAGGATTGCACAACGATCGTGAGAGATCGAATAATATAAAAGACGGAATAATTCAATGTTGTTTTTGTTCAGCCAGAGTGTAAAAAGAATCCCATCTTGTAGATATATTTCTCTACGAACCTGTAATAATTATCTGTAGCAAATATTACCCTTCATCCTGTGAATCAAGCACAATTGATAGCACAAACAATTGGTATTTTTTTTTATTTTTTAATTTTTAATTTTTCTTAGAAATGTTATGTGCAAAACAGATTTTTTATGACGCGAAGAATCGATTTGTTAAATGTCTAAATTTCTGGAATCAAATTGATGAGGACATCATCGACGTTTTTATTATTTATGTGATTTTATTATTTATTCTAGTTATTATTATTTTTCGTGTTTTAGGGTTATTATGGGCCCGTTAGGGTTAGCCCAAGTTTAGTCTATTTAAACGCTTTTATTGTAATATGTTTAGTAGTTGATGATTTGAATTGAATTGCAATGTGTTGTTATTTTCCAATCCCCTTTTCTCTCTAGCTTCCCCTCTCCTTTCTCTTTGACTATACTCTTTCCCCCCTATTTCCCTCTAATTCTTCCCTTTTGAACTTATATTCCTTTCTTAATATTTTCCGCTGCATTAAATTGGTATCAGAGCAGGTTTTATTGTTTTCTCAAACAATAAAATTTTGGTTTTTATTGCCCTAATTTTCCGTGTTTGTGTTGTTGCTGTTTATTGTTCGGGATTACTGTTCATCGGCGCACTGTTCATCGACGTAACACTGTTCATCGCGGTACTGTTCATCGGCGGGTACTGTTCATCGGCGGGTACTGTTCACTTCAAAAAAAAAAAAAAAAAAATCATAACTTTGCTCCCGATTTTGTGTTCTCCTCAAGTTCCAACCGTCGCTGGATTTTGAAAATTTGAAACTTTGCTGGATTTGTTCTATTTTTGGTTCTCCAATGCGAAAGGAGTAAAATTGATCCAAATTGTTATCCAAGCTCCGATCTTTGTGATGAATTAGTCACTGTTATTTTGTGCAATTTATTTGGCCGATATGAGGATAAGGAGTGATGCTCAAAATAATCAATATCCAGAGGATAAGTGGCATAAAACTTCAATTGACCATTTTGATAAGGTAAAACCTTATACTATTTCGTTGCCTATTTTTAGTGGTCATTCATATGGTGTTGAAATCTTTGATTGGTTAGAAAGGGTAGAGGTATTATTTGAATGTGATAATTATTCAGAGAGAAGAAAAATCTTACTAGCTTCTTGGAGTTTCGACGGGTATGCTACATCGTGGTGGGACAAACTTACAAGAAAAAGAAAATTAGATGGCAATGGCGAAATTCGTACATGGGAGTTAATGAAGTGTCTAATACAAAAGGAGTTTTCCTCAAGACACTACAAACGGAGGCATGACTCTCGACAAGTTTCAGGGTCACAAAACACATGGAAGTCACCACCCTCTTTAGCACATGCACGTAATGAATTTGTTGAAGAGTCTGAAAAGAAAGATAAACTTGAGCAATTGGGTCTTAAGATTCAACAAGATCTTGAAAGGATTATCGAAACATGGAGGGAGTTCACTGATGAGCAATTGCGAAAGGAAGCAGCAGCTTTAAGAATTCAGAAGCATTTCAGACAATATCGAGCAAGAAAACCTTACCTTAGTTTACGGTCATTTGCAATCACTTTGCAAACAAGATTAAGCGCAATGATGGCTGGTGATTTTAATGTCGACGACCTGGTAGCTTATAAATGCCATTTTACACCATATGTTGATCCTTTTATTCCTCCATCTATTGATTTTGCTCATATTAACACTGTTTGCCTAACATGTCCTATCACAACACATGAGGATAAAATTGAGGCTATTTTAGGTGAACATATAGTATTTACTCATGAAGATAAGGTCCAGCACTTTCTTGTCTGTTGGATGGATCGACAAAACAGTGATTGTATGTGGATTTACAAAGAGACACTTCAGCATTTGGATCCAGACCTATTTGAGTTCTCTCATAGTCATATGGATATTTTTTTACCGGATTCAAAGCCAGTTAGAAAGATTTTTGATCCAGGCATCAGGTTGCACAAGTTTATGGACGTCGAAAGAAGATTGATCAACCGTTTAGCTCATGGTTGAGTGGTTGATCAGCATACTGCTTGTGGATCCGTCAACTTGACTGGGAGCCCTTCTTCTACCCCGGGAGAGTTGATGAGGACATCATCGACGTTTTTATTATTTATGTGATTTTATTATTTATTCTAGTTATTATTATTTTTCGTGTTTTAGGGTTATTATGGGCCCGTTAGGGTTAGCCCAAGTTTAGTCTATTTAAACGCTTTTATTGTAATATGTTTAGTAGTTGATGATTTGAATTGAATTGCAATGTGTTGCTATTTTCCAATCCTCTTTTCTCTCTAGCTTCCCCTCTCCTTTCTCTTTGGCTATACTCTTTCCCCCTATTTCCCTCTAATTCTTCTCCTTTGAACTTATATTCCTTTCTTAATATTTTCCGCTGCATCACAAATTGTTCAGTTGTTCATATCTCTTAGGTAACTTTCTATGATCCAGGAAGAAAAACCATTAAGGCATAGTCGAGAAGATGATGAAAGGTGATCCATTTTTATATTATTCGATATTTCCGATCATGGTATGAACTTGCTCAATGTATGAAGGTAGCAACGACGACACAGTTAGTTTTATGATAGTGATTAAGTACACGACATTGGTAACTCATTTTAAAAATAGATAATGCTAGGCTTAAATTTTAATCATATACTCTAATTTTATTTCATAGCTAGATAATTATGTGTTATTCCTTAGTTGACGATATACCCATAATTTAAATTTCCCTCTAGTGTTCTTGATATCAAAGCATGTTTTTAGATTATTAATTACAAACAATAAATTTGTAAATTAGTAACAATAAAAAAAATGATTGAAAATTTGTTAATTTTTAGCGTTAAAAATACTGTAATATTGTTTAAATGAAAATTTTGGTTATTTATTTTTATTTGATTTTATTTATTTATTTATAATGAGGGTAATATCAATTTTAACCATGTACTATGCATTTTATTTCAGTTAGCCTCATGTACTAAAAACACCAGAAACCAAACCATGTACTTTGATTCTGTTATCAGTTTTGACCTTCCATCAACAATTTTGTTAAATCCCCAATTAAAAAATTATCAAACGATATTGAATTCACTTGTAATTTTTGCCACATATTCACTATTTAATGAGAAGATAGTCTAGAAATTTTTGTTATTTTGTAATACATGTACGATTTATTATAATTCTATTTTAGTATTTTATAAAAATATTATAATAAATCATACAAGTTTTAGAAAATCACGAAATTTTTTCTATTATATACCCATAATGTGTGAACATGTGGATAAATTTTCAAATAAATCTCATATCTTTTGGTATTTTTTTAAAATTAGTATTAGTTTCTGTAATATTGTTTAATTGAAAATTTTGGTTATTTGTTTTTATTTGATTTGATTTATTTATTTATAATTATTTAACAACGCAAACCCCGAACCCTGTAAACACTAAAAAGAGCTTCTCGCTAGTCTCGGCCTCCTTACTTCTCTCTGTCGCTTAAGATTTCGCCAGAGAAACTTGGAAGAAAAGCCTTACTCATGGAGGACGGCGAGGAAACGAAGGCGGCGGCTGGAATTAAGCAGAGTAAAAGAAAAAGTAGAGAGGTTTTTCCATTCGGCAATTATCGTAGCTACTACGGCTATCGAGTAAGTTTTTATACTGCTTCTTCTTTTTTCTTTCGTTTTTCTTGTTCTCAATCATTCTTTTGCTTCCTTGTGAGATACAGTTCTAAAAGCTAATCAGGACTCTTTTTCTCGATGAAGTTCACTGTTAAGGAAGCAAAAATTACTCGGTTCATATTTTTCTGTGATTTTAGAGTCCGAATTTCAGTTTTCTTTTTTACTTTAATTTTGCATTTGTTCAATTAATCTCGTTTGAGGTCTGTGAAATAATAAGCGACCCATTGATGATCCTTAATGGCTGGCTGTCTGACAGTCCGAGGACTTCCCTTTTGAGCAAGCGTTTTTTTTTTTTTTTTCAATTAAATTTTCTTAAATTTAATGGTGAAATAATTTTACTGCTTTTATTATGGTGCTGCAGATAGGTCAAAATGAGGATGAAGATCCTAGACTAAAGGTTTTTAAGATGGAATGGTTTGAAGGAAAGGATTGCCTTGATATTGGTTGCAACAGTGGGATAATAACTATTCAAATAGGTACTGTCTCTCTTAGTTTGGATGTTGTTTCGTGCTTAATATTTTGGTGACATTGGTTATAATCTTCTTACAGCAAAAAAGTTTCACTGCCGGAGTATCCTCGGAGTTGACATTGATTCTTGTAAGAAATCTTTCAGCTCTGTCTATATTTCTGTGGCAAATTTTGTTTAAATTGTAAATATAGCTGAGACGAGCCTGAGCCTAACGTTGCAAAGTAAGAGATTCTGAAAGGTTTCACAAACAGATCAATTTTTTGATCGCTAATTAAGTATGTCAATTGAAAAAAAAAAAAGTACAAAAAGGTGAGCAATAAGAAAAAACTCACTCCCAACCAGAGATCAGTGTTAAAATTCATTGCAGTTGTGGCTGCTAAATGAATTTACTTTCAACTTATTGATTTGACGGTGGCACTGGTCAATCATGAAAATCTCATTGTTTAGTTGAATTTTGATGCATCATTAATTGTTTAATTTTTTAAAAATGCATCTTCTTTATATGCAAGATCGAATCAAGGATGCATACTCGCATCTCAAAAGGGATTATGAAAAGAAAGCACCAAACAAGATTTCTGAACTGGAAGTTGGTGAGTGCGCAAATGCTTCAAAACTTTCGACTAAGTTTCTTGAGGACACGACAAACCAGATTCTAAAGAAACATTCTTCTTCGAAGAATATAAATCTCTCCACCATTGTCTCATTTCGACAAGAAAATTTCATACATAGTCATCGTCCTCACGAGAAACATTATGGTGCAATTCTTTGGTCAGTCCTAGTTCGTTATTTTTGGCTTTTTTACTGTTATTAAATTGGCAACATAATTCTATCTTTTGGATTATAGTTTGAGCGTGACAAAGTGGGTTCATCTTAACTGGGGAGATGATGGGCTAATTGCATTGTTTTCAAAGATTTGGAGATTGCTTCAACCAGTAATTAGTCGCTGTTATATATTATTGATATCAGCTTGTTTTGCTTAAAATATTTGTGAAGAGCATTAATGTTCTTGGCATAAGTTATGGCCTAGTAAATACGATGCACCTTTTCTCAATCCAGGGTGGCATTTTTATTCTGGAGCCCCAACCTTGGAAGTCTTATGAAAGCAAACGAAATGTAACTGAGGTACTAAAACTTTTTTGCATTTTTTTCTTTGCTTTATAAGAATTTATTTTATATCTAGCAAACATTTGGTCATAAAATATGTGTAAAAAACTTGATTTTGGTATTTATAAGAATTTTGTTTCGGGTACCATTCAATTTCACAACATTGAGAATGGTTCGTATTGTTTTAAAAGTACTGCCTACATTTGATTCATGCTTTACAATTGTTCATCTTTTGAAGAAAAAAGACTTCTTTTTTTTTTGTTTTTTCTTTTAATCTCTTTTATAATTCATCGCATCTTATTTGGTTTAAGGACAGGAGTGGTTTTCTGAATATCGTATTAGTCACAGACATTCATTACCTATATGTTCTATCTCCCTTTTTCGTTTTAATACTCATCTTATGTGCGTCTAATTTTGCATCTCCTACTTGTGCAGACAACTTTAAGCAATTATCATAAGTTAACAATCCATCCACATCAGTTCCAAGAGATTCTTCTTGACAATGTAAGTGGTTGAAAACTTTCTGAAACACTCTAATAATAATTGGAATAGAGTTCTTAAGTCAGCCAACTAGTTTAAATACTCGTTGATTCTCGTGATTGCAGATTGGATTTAGAAAGGTGGAAGACATTACTTCCAGCTTATCGAGCAGCAAAACCGGATTTAACCGACCCATTTTAGTTTTCCAAAAGTGAGCACTTGACAGGAAATACTCGGTGTTTGTTAACCACAGTTTTGA
Organism: Begonia masoniana; assembly: GCA_022432975.1. Lineage (NCBI taxonomy): Eukaryota > Viridiplantae > Streptophyta > Magnoliopsida > Cucurbitales > Begoniaceae > Begonia > Begonia masoniana. Next base: position 6,302,825 of record CM039508.1, on the reverse strand, counting down.
CTCAGGTCAGTGTCCTGTAGAAGTTGCTTGAATTTCCTTCCACTAAGAAAGAGTTGAAAGGCATATTTTTCACCATCCTGAAGAGCTGGAAGAGTTGAAGAGAAGAAAGCCTTTTCAATGGAGATAATTATTTGTTTAACATTTGTTATATAGTGCTTCAACTTATGATTAAACTTTGGAAATCTACGTTGTGAAGTTTATTTTGATTTGGGACAACAAAGTAGAATACAAAAAGGTAGTGTCCTTATCTCCTGGTTGATTATTATTTAAAGAACAGGCAAATTGAGTTTAGTCCCACATGTATTATATATTAGGGGTGTCAAAATGTTGCTTTGGTTGGGTTCTATATGCGCACTCAAATCATTTGATTTATTTAGGTTCAAAATTGAATGAGCGTCGCCAAGGTTTTAAGGTATGGTTTTTAGGTAAGTTGACAATTTACACCGTAAATTTAAATAATAGGCAAGAACAACCTTAATGTATTGATAATGGGCAATATGGTTCTTACCGTCATATTTTCTATCAAAAAGTAATATTTTTTCACTTGTTTATTTTTTTTTTGCTGAAATGCCCCTTACTGGACCAAACCGGACCAGATCGGTTCGGCTAATTCCACTATGATTATTATTTTTTTTAAATCTTATTTTTTAGAAAAGAGAAGACAGAGGAATATAATTAAAAATAAAATAAAAAACCAAAGTGGAATTAGCTGCACTGGTCCGGTCTGGTTTGGTCCAGTGAGGGGCATTTTGGTAAAACAAATGAATAAGTGAAAAAACGTTATTTTTTAACAGAAATTATGATGGTAGAGGCCATATTGCCTATTATTATTAATATATTAATGTTGTTCTTGCCTATTATTTAAGTTTACAGTGTAAATTGTCTATTTGACCTAGTTGTAGGGGCAAATTACACTTTACCTTAATTTTTTGAACTAAAAAAAAAAGATTTAAATTTAAGTAATTATTTGTATCATTGAATTCTTTATTTGGAATAAAAATGTGGTATTTTATTTTAAAATATATAATTAAATTAATACTGAGAATTCGTCGCATCAGTTTCTCTCGGAACAAATGATCGGAGAAGTGGAGAAGATGATCGCCGTAGGCTTAGTCTGGGGAGCTACCAACGCCCTAATGCGGCGTGGTGCCTTGCTCTGGGACCAAGCTCTCCAGTCTGCTACCACTCGCTCGACCAATCGCTCCGGCAACAAGCTCCTTAACTCCATTACTAGCTGGTTATGGCTTCTTTCAATTTGGCAGTACTCGGTTCCTTTCATTATTAACTTATCTGCCTCCGCTACTTTCTTCGCTATCCTCAACCAGGCTCCCATATCGCTCGCTGTTCCGGTCACTAATGCGACGACTTTTGCCGCCACCGCTGTGTTCGGGGTGATTCTCGGAGAAGACACTCGAATGGGGCTCGCTTTGTTCGGTACGGTTGTTATTGTTTTAGGCGTTTGGCTTTGTATTGCTTGATTAGTGCTGTGCAGTTGTGGCCCTAAATTTTCATTATTCTCTCTCTTTTATTTTTTTTTCCCGAGCGATTTCGCTGAGGATTTCTGTTGATGGTTGTTCTATTTATTGAAATTTCGTGAGGTTTTTTGTGCCATTTTTGTGGTTGTACTTTGTGTTTGTTATTTGGTTGCTGAGAAAGGATGATAAAACTTTAGCTGGTTTGAATGGAGCTGTGTAAAATTCTATTTTATTTAGTAAGACCGGCACTCGAGGCAATGCCAGAATTTCTGTTCATATCAATTGGAATTTTTATTATTCCTTTTTTTTTTTTTTTGCAATAAAAATTCACTACGTTCATGACATGGAAGGTGCATGAATTTCTCTTTATGTCTAGAAGCACGGAAAATGCATTAGAAGAAAAGGAGCCTATGTCAAATGTGGTTGGGATTTTTGAAAAATAACATCATATTAGGACTGTACCTTGGCTGGGGTTGCAATTGCAGAGTGGGTAAAACTAATAGAGAAAGGCAGACTGGTTGTCAGCTGATTTATGTCTAATTTTATGGAATTATGTAAGAATTAATGACTTAATCTAGCGGCAGAAAAATCATGCATATGTCCTACTTTTATGATTATAGCTTCAGTGGGCATTCCATCAAACCAGACTCTCATCTCTTTTATAGAGAAAACTGTGTAATTATGGTATAGGACTTTCATTTGAAGATTTATGAGTTGGATGTGGAAAAAAATGAAGGAAATCAAATAAACTCAATTGACATTACATAAAAGTGTGGTTATGGCGAACAGAACCAGAGATGGGGTAAATAGTATCCCAAGCGAAGATGGGAAGAACATGTCTGAAGAAGAAGACTTCATTGTTTATCCTCAGCAGTAAACAGATGGGGTTGCTGTCCTAAGTTAGAACTGTGGTTTGTAGGTGAGAGTTGACCATAGAGCCCATTGACGTCTCATATTTTTCTCTCTGACTAACCAAAGCTAGCCAGTTGAGCAGCTGGCTAAAATTAGGGAAGTTCACCAGTTTGCAGGCGGAGGCAAGGCACATTGACTAATGCTTGGAGGTCCATTCCAATGGCAAGCCCTTGGTCTGAAGAGATGCGTTCTAGCAATGTATGGTGCACCAGGCCAGTCAATTTTACCTCATGAGTTGCCCAGTCATCTGCACTCCATAAACTGGTATATACCTTCATTTCTTGCTTGTTTGGATATGAACCTTCTCAGTTCTCATAATTCATAATTATGAAAACCAAGATCGGAACACTGTTGATATAACATATGATATGTTAAGTCATTGATTATTCACTGCTATGAAATATGGCCGTATATTACATTATTTGAAATCAGCTTAGAGTTTTGAATGGTTTGAAGATGGGTTCCAAATGAACGGTGTAGTTGTGGAAATCAGCAGTTGGGTCAGCTGCTCTCTGTTTCCAGCTCCTTGAGTGTTAAAGACAGTTCTGTGGATTGTATAAGGTTGTCCAAGAACATTCCCCAAGAATCACAATCTATCTCACCGTGTCTTGTTCCAGTTATGTATAAAATCGCCATTTTTGCTTAGAATTTGGGTATTTACTGGGTAAAATTACATGTTATGCTGTCGCTGTTCCTGCAGAGTTTCCAGGGACCAATTTAACGAGGGCCTAAAGCTTCCAAATAGGAAAGTTCTTTTGGATTGAGCACAAGAGCCTGAAAGTAATGAAGCTTTGTTCACGAATAAAATTAAAGGAGAGCTTGTAATTTAAAGCACTCCGTTCTCTCTCTATTATTTGATTGTTCGTTTCATCGAAGAACTGGGTTTGACTTTGCTGAAGAGCAAGGATTAAACCAATCATCCTCAAAGTCAACAACTGGGTTATGAAATTTCAGTAGCATGTTTTGATTGAAGAGCGACTTGAAATCTTTACGACAATGTTTTTTTTTTCCTCATTAAGATGATCGATTGTTTGAAAAATAAGAAGCCACAGTTTTTAATTTTTTTTCTTCATATTATTCTTGGAGGTGCTTTTTTTTGTTTTGTTTTAAAGACATGGAACTCCACCAATTTATAGAGTTTATGGGACAGCTCGCCCCGTGAAGATAAGAATAGTTTAAAATTCTGTTGATTGTGAAAGCCTAGTCTATTTTAGTGGGGGTGCACAATTCTACATTGAAAGTGAAAAATAAATGATTTATAAGCAGAATTTTTTTTTTATCTAGTACAACGCATTTTTAGTTAACTCTAAGAACGAAATCGTGTAGATTTTAGTTCAAAATTAAGAGACTTTACACTTAGTTACATCACTTTTCAAACAATGAACAAAATTATGATGCGACGAAAGAAGATCTATCGAAAGATGTTGACCATAAAACAAGAAAACTTCCCTCTTCATGAAAATTACTCATCATGATGAAGCAAGAAGACGGAAGATTTCATTCCTTTAAGCACCAAAATCAGTCTACCTTCAACATGATTGCTTTTGAAGCTCATCTCTTCATAATTTTTTTGGATCAAATATAAATCAAAAGTTAAAAACATCTTCACTGCTCGAACTAAATATTGTGAAAATGCCAAGCTTCATTTCATCAGATCGATAGTCGGAGCTCCAAATCTAGTTCTTGGGTCTCATTCAATTCCGAAATCTGATTGCTCGGCCACATCGAGTTCTTCCCATGTCTCTTGCTCTTAGTGATTTGATCCTGGAGATAAGGATAACAGTTGAATAGTTTAGTCTGCCACTTTGATTAATAATATTTAGTACATTATAATTAGAAGGAAGCATATAACATACATAAAACCCATATGAGGAGAAGCATTGAACATATTACCTCTACAAGTTTTATGTTTATGTTCTGTCTACCCACGTTTGGTTTTGCAAAATGATGGGCTTCTAAGATTCCATTGCTCATCTCCCATCTGGTTTGAAACATTTCAGTCATAAAAAAAAAGAGATCAGATTGGCTTGTCTAGTTTTAAATAATGGCTACAGATTTGGAGGAAAGTTATAAATTTGCAAACCTTGCTGCTGTGGTAGGTTGATGTTCTATATATCCAGCGCTTGATCTTTCGTGCTCATCTCCTAAACCCATCTAATATATTTGTTCATTGATTATTTTCAGGGTAACATAATTAGGGTTTGTCCAGATTGAGTCACAGTAATTTACTGATATCCATGAATAAATCCAAGAAAAGTTAGGGTGATTAAGGAGAGTTTTATGTTGCAGAATCTAATAATATCCAGCAAGAAATGAAAAATCAGACAAAACCTTGACATTTTGGAAGAAGTCATAGGAGGAAGGAGGAGAAGATGATGATGATGAGTAAGACAAGCTTGAAGGAGATGGTAGAGAAGAACATGACGTTTCAACTCTCATGTTCTCCTGCATTAAAACCCCATTAAAACCCCATTAAAACCCAATAAAAAACAAGTAAACTGAGAGAGAGAGAGAGAGAGAGAGAGAGAGAGAGAGAGAGAGAGAGAGAGAGAGAGAGAGAGAGAGAGAGAGATACATGGTTATAATTTGCAGAAAAAGGAGATTGAAGGGATGGAAGATAGGTTGAAGCCATTTGAGAATGTAATCTGATCTTCTCCAACTGAGCTACGCCAAGACCTCTCTGTGGTTGCCTAGGTTTATCTGAACCACTCTTCTTTCCTTTCCTTGAAGAAGATCCATTTCTCTCTCCATGTTCAAAGTAGTTACTTCCCATTCTCTCTCTACACGTAGTATGAGGAGAGAGAATGGGAGGGAGTAAAATTAGGGATCACTAAATACTCATTTGAAGAAGATGAAGCTGTCTTTAAGACCATCAATTATTGCCACGCTGTATCAGATTTGTATGAATTTTTGTGTCACAGATACTTAGATTTTATGCTCTTTTTTCCTCGTTTTGACAACTTTCATAAATTCATCGATTATTTTATTAATAATAATTATCTTTTTTTTAATCGACAAATTTCCTTTGTGCTCTGACAATTGTAGGATGCCACATGAAACTTTGTCTCTGATTAAACCCAATTAAATATGATTATTATTATATTTATATTATGCTTCAACAACTTGCTGATGTTAATAAGATCTTAATACAAATTTCTTGTGATTTTGATAAATGGATAAAAATCATTTTAACTCTAGAAGTATGGTAATTTTTTAAAAAAAAAACCCTCAAAGTATTAACCCTAACAAAATAAACTTTAAACTATAAAAAAACCCTAACGGTCAACCGATAACCCACCGTTCTGCATTTTCGGTCCACCGTTATGTTAGGGCGTTCTCCCCGTGCAACACACGTGGAGAACAGAGGATCGTTCTCCAACCGCAGTGCCCCATTCTCCACGCGGGAGGTGAGTTTGAGGTTGGAGACCCCCTGCTAGAATGGTCCCTGTTATAAGAACACGGGGGGTGGGGGTTGGGGGGTGGGGGAGTGTTCACCCTCAAACAGGAGACTGATATGCATTAGGATAAAAGCCGACAGCCCCCATTTGGACAATTTTTCTTCGTAAAACTGATTTTTCTCTTGTCTAAATCCTCAGATCAGAGCGTTTAGCAGCCAAAATTCTTAGATCCGACCATTTTTTCCCAAATCTGCAAAAAAACCTTCGAGAAAATCCCAAAACTGAGCCAAAATCTTAAGTCTGACCTGAAAATGGCCAAAAGCCCTCAAATTTTTTCGAGAAAATCTCAAAACCGAGGGTTTTTTCGCGTTGAAAGTCCCCAAATCCACTATGTTTTCTCGTCGAAAATCCCAAAAAACTCGAAAATCCAAAAAAATCCTCGAACCCGAAAATGGTCCCCCAAGATTGTTTATTGGTATTAAGGCTCCCCGGATGACAGAAGATGGCCCATCAAACTGGACGCCGGATCAAGTGTCGTAACCGCCTCCTGGTTATTTATCCATGGAATTTCGTAACCAGGGGTGTCAAGAGCAGTTCGAGGCGAGCGGGATACGAGAATCCGCTCGATTAGTTATGGGAAAACTGCCAACTTTAGCGGTTGAGAGTCTTTGGAGATCAAATAGATGTTTGACGTCATCTCCTTGCACGAGGTGTACACAGGAGGGGCGACAACTGCGGCAGAATTATTCGCTTATTTTATGCGAATTTGGGTAGTACCGAGAGGTCGGGCTGCTTGAAGACGTACCTATTCGGTACAAATATTGTCGTATCTCCAACTCTTATCAACAAATTGTTCAGATTTGCCGTAGAAGACACGGAGAGATACTATCACGCTTCCCGAGAGTATGATTTTTCCAGAACAGCAGAGGGACTAGAGTTCCTTAGGCAAGTCCACTGCAATTTGGACATTGCAGTGTTCGTGAAGTCGAGATCGAAGGCCTTGAACGTCAAAACTCGGGTTCGTCACAACCTGATTAGTCGCACCATCCTGCCGAGGGATGGACATAGAGATCTCATTAGCTGGATGGATCTCTATGTCATGGAGAAGCTCCACAGTGGCACGATATTCGACCTGGGATACATAATTATATGTCACATGAATGAGGTCGGCCGAACCAAGAATAAGAATCTGTCGTACGAGACTTTGATTTGGAAGGTCGTTTAGCGATATGAGCTTCATCTTCCCAGGGGAGAGCAGATGTGATCACACAGATCTATCGATGTATTTGACAGGACCCATTTGACTCGGATGGACCTAGTTGAAGTCGAGGGGTCTTATATGCTCAATGGAGATCCTGGAGCCTCCACATCTCGTGATGTTCTGATGGAGGATGCAACCGCCACCGAGGACCCCACTGCCACCGTCACCGCGCCGTCATTGTACCACCTGGAGGCTAGTACGTGAGAACAGAGGCTTGATAGAATGGAGCAGAGGTGAGAGTATAGGTGGGACATGATGGAGGAGAGGTGGGACATGATGAAGGAGATGATGAATGAGCTCAGATTGGCTCAGATACGGCTCGCAAACTCCTTCAAGTGTTGGCGTAAAGACGGTGACGACGATGATGTCCCATCCTTATATTAGTTTAGTTAATGTACTTTGTAACTTTATTTTATGTATGTATTTTAATGCACTTTACTTTATGCTTGTCATTTAGTTTAGGTTATGTGGTGGATCTGGTTGTTGGTTATTTAGTATCTGTTTGTCATTTTAGTTTAGTTTATTTTTGTTATGTATTACCATTTAGTTTATATTTGTACAGGATCTGGTTATTGAGTATATATTTGTGATTTAAATATGCAAAAATTGTTTGAAGATAGGTATAGGGGAATGACATGCCTAGGAGGCCGATCATACGCTCACAGACAAAGTCCGTTGCTTTACTTACCCATTTTACTGATGACTTTTTTTCTTTTGCAGGTCTTGATCTTTTAGAAGGATCCACTTGGGAGATTAGCTCATTGGATATGGAGCATCCCCTCCACATGCTAGTATGGGACACACAGATGGATTCAGAGCGTCATCAGACGAGAATTTGTCTTCCCGGCATCCTAAACGTGTAACCATTTATTTTATGCATATTTTCCTTTCTTTATTTTCTTTCGAACACTTTTGTATTTTCTCTTTCTTTGGCAAACATTTAGCCCTTTTTGTGAGAGTAAGGTATATCTATAAGCCTTACTCATATCATGCATTAGATTGTTGGTTAATGATAGATGAATGCATGGTGGTTGGTTTTGGGCTGACGACTAATGGGCTCAACCATCGAGGAGGCAGCAAAGAAAGGAATTAGGCACATGGATTAGAAGAAGAGCAGATTGCCATCTCCATCGTCGGATCTAGGGTGCGCGCGGGGACAAAGCTTGGCCGCCCAAGTGGCTACTCATCTTGGTTGCCCATCTTCATCTTTCATCAATGGCTCTTTTTCATCATTCTATCCAAACCTTAGCCGCCACCATTAGGGGTTATTTATAGGCATTGCTTAGTTGCATTAGAATTTTTTTTTTGCCACTTTCTCAAAACATGAGTCACCTTTATCTTCCAAAGAGAGAAGCATTGTTACATTTAATGGAGGTAAGCCACAAATTTTCCAATCCGTGAAAGGAGTAAGTCTCCCTTACTTACTAGCTCAAGGTTGCTAGAGTAAGCTCGTATTACCCTTCCTCATCATTCTTCTTTGGAAGTTTGATCTACGAGGGGGCCGAACCGGTGCCCGATAGTGGTTGTTTTCCTACGAGAAAACATGCACCCGTGAGCATAACATAAGATAGCTCTCGGGTCTGCTTAGGGTTTTTCATTTTTTTTTTATTTTTATCTTTATTTTATTATTCTGTTCTTCATATTACACACACTACCGCTCTTCATCTTTTTGTGGGTTTAACACGGGTCTTTTCTAGGTTCGGATCATATCAGGGAGTCATAAAACAAATGAAACTCTGCCTATTTTTTCAATTTTATTTTGTTTTTTTTAAATAAACTAAAGGAAATGAATAATTATAATTTGAATAACCTAAAATAAATAAGTATTAGCAAAATAAACTACAATAAATAATTATAATTTGAATAACTTAAAATATATATGTAATTATTTATAAATTATTTAAATATATATTTATATACAAAAGTAATGTATTCAAGCGAAATTTTTATAAAATTAAAAAAATGGACCCAGGAGCGATATTACAATAGTAAATAATTTCTGCCTCGGCCGCACGTCGCAGATTCCTATACATAATGAAAACTATATTAAAAAAGAATAATTGTGTTTACGAGCAAAATGTGTTTAACTGTACCTGCGTACCGTCAAATGTGTTGAAACCCATAAACGTGTCTTGAGAAGTAGTGCCTGAAGTGGATCCTCAGTGAGGACAAGTGCGACTATTGTGCTTCTTTTGCTGACATATACCGCACGACATCTTTGAGTTCCACCTACTAATTGTCGAACTTGACGGCTCATCGACATCTCATACTCTTATCTTTTTCGGCCTACCAAGTTGGCGATATTTTTTGGGCAGAATCAGTTTCTTCAGATTTGGTATTTACGGCCACATTTGGGGACCACTCACGGGTTTAATAAACTGTGAGTACATCTGCAGGTAAGTTGACCGGTGATAACATCGATGCACGTAATTTTTCGATGTCGGTCTCATGAAATGCATGTATGGAATGGAATGGACACACGAGATTCTAGTAAGCTCTCACTTGGTGCAGTTGCACACACTCGTATTTATGTCAACCACGTATTGTTCGTAGTTGTTGCTGACCTTAAATCGTATAGCTCTTGCAAACTGAACATTCTAATTTTGAGCTGCACTTTCTAGCTTTTCAAGTTTTTTCTTTATCTGTGGATATAGAAGGCATGTTGATTGGGCTAACTGCTCAAATTTTTTCACAATGCGAGTCATCAAGCACTTTCAGATCATCTCGAACATGGTCAGAATCGGGTTGTCCCTGGCCGGCAATAGAATTGCATTGAATGACTCGCACAAATTATTCAATCCCATTTCGTACTTGGGATTTGAAGAAAATGCATGACTAACCCAATATCTAGGCTCTTCTACTCGAAGCCATATGTGGGCATCCGGGCTAAGTTGGTGTAATTTCCTCATTTCTATTTCGAAATGCCACCTTGTGGTTGTTCTCGCCACATTCCACACCGCATCTCTGTAGGCTCTGCCCCGAAATTGGCATTTAAAATTTACATACATATGCCGGATGCAGTAGCGGTGTTCGGCTTCTTTAAATTCTTCTTCCATAGTCTTTAGCAAACCCTAATATTTGAAAGAAAAACAGATTCAATATAAAACAATATAACGTTGAGAGTACTGATCAGGATAATTTCCAGGAAAGACTGTACTAGACAATCTCCTAGAAAGAATTACATTTCTAAGTAAGTTCCCAGGAAAAGCTGGAAGGGTCACAAACGGTTCCACTTAAAATTCAGTCTCCTAGACAGAACTTACTTATACAATATAATTACACCACTAATATTTGAAAAGAAAAACATAGTCAATATCAAATAATATAATTACCACAACGCCTTTATTTTGAAATAACAATTGGAAATGTATTATACATTTTGTCGTTCCAAAATAATTGTCCATTCGGCTCCCGATCCAATGCTCAGATCTCGTTTCAAATATTGCAAGAACCACGTCCATGTGTCCGTGCACTCTTTTTCGACGTTGGCAACAACAATAGGATATATTCCATCTTTGCCATCAATACTAACAGTTGTGAGTAATTGGCCAGGACACGAGCCCTTAAGATGACAACCATCCAAACAGATAATAGGGCGACCTTACTGCAGCAAACCTACCTTGCAAGCAGCCATGCACATATACAGTCTTTGGCATACCAATGAATCATGTCTCATCTCGTAAGTATGTATTTGTAATGTGCTACTCGTATTTGATCTACATATTTCTGTTGCGTACGACCAGACTAGCTTGTATTGTTCGTCGCTCTTGCCTTCGTTAATTGTTCGAGCTACTCTTCTTGCTCTTCTGACAATACTGAGTGTAATGTTGACAGTCAAATCCTTCCTCACTATCTCGATAATGGAAAATTTTTTCCATATAGGTTGACTTTTGAAACTATCCAGATAATGATCTGCCACCCATTTTGCTCAGCGTGTCGATTCTCAATTTTCCTCGAACAACTGTGAGAATTGATCAAACTCTTTATTTGAAACGTAAGCTTGTCTTGCATCTGAGAAGCTTGCAGTCGTCACTCATACCCGTCTTCACACTCAGCCGTTAGTCTCCACTTGTCACTTTTGATGAATTTGATCCCATACCCGTCTTCACTCGATGAGATTTCTTCTCTTACCAGTATGCTTTCCACCTCATCATTCTTCGAATCGATCGGTGTTCGAAACTCCTCGTCTAGAGTTTTGGAGGTCGAATGCACCTCGATTTCTTCATTTTCATCTAAGTGATCGAATGCTCGAAGATCACCATATGCAGAAGTGGCGTGCAAATACCAATCTCTATCGACATCAAAAGTTGTTGGTTCGTCTAAATCAACTGCTCTAGGTGAATCAGAATCCATCGTCGTCGCTTATACAATGAAAATTCTCCAAAGCAAGATAATAGTGGAGATGTTTTAGAGAGTTAGAGAACATGGAGATGGTGAGAATGTAAGGTGAGCGGCTCTTTAAATAGGGCGAGAGAGCGGTCTCCCGTTCTCCTAAAGTGCACCCCGTGATCGACCAATAATTGATCACGGGAGGAAGAACGGGGGACCGCTCTTAGAGAATGGTCCCCCGTTCTTCTGCATCATAGCTCGTGATTTACCAATAATTGATCACGGGCGAAAGAACGGAAGACCGCTCTGGAGAGAACGGTGGACCATTCGCCCGCCCGTGATCAATTTTGGCTGGTCTCGGGCTGCGCTGTAAAATAATGGGGGATCGTTCTTCACGTGCGTAGCACGGGGAAAACGACCTGACATAATGGGGGACCATTCTAACAAGAACGGTCCCCCGTTTTATGTGTAAAATACAGAACTGGAAGTTATCGGTCGATCGTCTGATATTTTTTTTTTTGATAGTTTAAGGTTTGTTTTGTTAGGGTTAATACTTTGAGGGTTTTTTTTTTTAAAAAAAATATCATACTTTGAGGGTTAAAATGAATTTTACCCTTGATAAATTATGTCCTACTATTTAATATTGAATAATGCTATGTTTACCTTTTATTTTATCATCTTAAAATAATCGTTGACGTGTCAAATAATTATTGGTGTAATTAATGTAATAAATTAATTATTTATAATTGTTACATTAATTGCACCTTAATTACACCCTTCTTATTCTATCATCTTAAAATAATCATCAAATAATTATTGGTGCAATTAATGTAATAGATTAATTATTTATAATTGTTATATTAATTACACCAATCATTGATTGACACGTCAGCGAGTATTTTAAACGTGTAAAATAAGAGGATAAACACATCATTACTCTTTAATATTTTAAGTAAAACCATATAGATGTAGGAAGATCTGTTTGGAAAGTAAGAAGCTCCTTTGACATCTCTTCATCTGCAAAGAATTCTCGATGTGAAAACACAGAGAGCAATTAATTGCTATTAGGCCAATCAAATGACATTAATTACGTAGGGTTCTTAATTATTAATTTTTTCCCAAATTTGAAATCTGCATTTAATAATAATGCCCTGTTTAGAAATAATAGTCGTTAAAATTCAGTATGAATCTTATTGAAATCTAAAATTCAGATATAGTTAATATAATTGTTGCAAAATACGGACTGTGTAGTTGTAATTTTTATTTTCAATCAACTAGTAATACAAAAAATAATGTTATATTTACTCTCTTATTCTATTATCTCAAAATACTAGTTGATGTGTCTAACAATGATTAATGCAATTAATGTTAAAAATTAACTATTTATAATTAATTACATTAATTGTACTTTAATTGTATCAATCATTGTTTGATACTAGTAGTGGGCAAGACAAGACTGAGTATCGAGAACCGGACCGGACCGAAGGTTTCAGTCGGTTATCCACTGTTCTCGATCCGGGACCGGTCCTCCTACTACATTTACCGTGGGACTTGGTCTGGTCCACGGTCCAGATGCCAAAATCCCAAAAAATTATGGACCCGAACAGAGAATGAAATTAAAAAGCCATGTTGTTCGTGTTCCAGACTTCCACTTCCACTTCCAGCACCAAATCCAATCGCATACCGTGCTCGCCTCACCTGCTCGCTCGCTCTCAATCATCTTAGAAGGCAGTCCACTGAATTGAGGCTGTTGAATCATATGCAAGGTGTAGCACCCGGTTCCATTGAACCAACGTATCTTATCAATTAATAGTATACATTTTATGGAAGATATTGGGGGAAGTATTGATTAGGTTAATGAATGACTAAGTAAGGGCATAATGGTAAATTGAGATATAAAGTGGATAACCTATTTAAGGGAAGAGACTTTGTGATTAATGCACTGTAGCCGCCACTATTCCCTATTTTTCCTCTTTCGGTTTTCAGTTCAAGCAGCAGAGCTCCCTAGACGATTCTTCTACTTGATTCTTCTCCAATCTAGGTGAGTCCTATTTCGATTCCTTGCTGTACTGGTAGCTATCGATGATTGGGGAGGGTATAAATGTGAGTTTTGTGAATGTCGTATGGGTGAGCTAGTTCGGGATTTGTGGTAAATCAGGAATGCTCAATGAACTAAGTTTCCAAACTAGTGTCTCTAGAATTTTAGCGGTTTAGAATGGAGTTTAGAGAAAGTCTAATGTATGTTCTGTCTATGGCTTTAGGTTTGAGTAAGCTTCTGAGGTAGTCTTCCACCCAATACTTTCCAGGAGACCAGGTAAGTGAAGTATGCTTGTGCTTTCGGGCCTACATCACAAAACAGTAGGATTGTGTATGCTTGAATGTGTTTGTATGTCATGCATCATATTTTGAAAGTATGCGAAAATGAATTTACATGAAATGACATGGTAAGGAATGAACAGACTGTAACAGTTGTTAAGGGAACTAATCCGCCCCTTAATCAAGAGAGAGGATATATAACTTTGAGAAAATTGATCCAACTCCCAATTTCACAGGAGGATCTGAACAGTTGTTAATGGAACTAATCCGCCCCTTAATTGAGAGAGAGGATGTATGACTTTGGGAAAAGTGATCCAACTCCCAATTTCACAGGGGGATCAGATCAGAAACGAATGCATATGCAACTGAGATAAGAAAGTAGAAACTGCATGTTTAGGAATTTATGTTTCAGCATTCCATTTCATTATTGCTTTACTTACTTAGCATTAGGCTAATAGATGAGTTTTGTGATGTAGGTGAAGAAGTGACATCAGGTGTGTTCTCTGAGTTTACTGAGAACTAGGCAGGTTGGTAGGGTGCATGCATGCATTGATTCTAGCAACTGATGAGGCGGTTTAACTGGTGGCAGTAGATGAGAAGGTTTAGTGAACCATGATCCAATTTAAATTTGTTGAGAGTTTTTATGACAGTGATAGTTTTGATGTTTTGAATACAATTTGAGACTTTTCTGATAATGATACTCTGTTGGTTTTAATAGTGGTTTTTAACAAATTTTGAGTAATATACAGATTTAAGTAGTTCTGACGATTTCTAGTAAAATACTCAAGTTCTTTTGGTAGTCGGAGTTTTTCTCTGTTTAGAGTGAAATTGTTGCTATGCTGTTTTAGTTGAGTATTTTTGATCTATCGGTAGATGATGTCTATCGGCAGATGTTGAGTATTTTTGATCTATCGGTAAATGATGTCTATCGGCAGATGTCGAGTATTTTTTATCTATCGGTAGATGATGTCTATCGGCAGATGTTGGGTATTTTTGGTCTATCGGTGGATTTAGTCCATCGGTAGAAGTCGAGAATTTTGTCTATCGGTGGATGTAGTCCATCGGTGGATGTGAGTATTAGAATTTGTCGTTTTGTGACCGGGTGATGCCGAATATTATATCTATCAGAAGATGTAGGAAGAAATTTGTCGTTTTGCGATCGGTAGATGTGAATTGAGGATTTTTGTCGTCTAGTGATTGGAAGACGTAGTTTGTTCTATCGGTAGATGTGAGCTGAGAATGTTTGTCGTTTTGTGTGCGGTGAATGCGAGTGTAAAACATTGTCGTTCTGTGAGTGGAAGATGTAATTTGTACAGCTTCTACCGCTGAGACTCTTTTGTCTCTATATCTACCGATGGAACTATTCAACGGCAGATGTGTTCTGTTTTCTTTCTTTTCAACCAACTGTCTTCAATATTTTAACTATTTAACAAATGTTGTTCATACAAATGTTTTTCCGCTGTAAGTTTTAATGTTTTAAGGGTCAAGTCTTGATCATTGAATGAAATTTTAAAATTTTCTCAGAAAGTCATAGTTTGGTTTAGTATTATGTGTGGCGAACCGGGTTCAGATAACTCGGGGCGTTACACAAGGTGCCTAGCTTAATTTTAAAATTTGCTGCAATAGCCGGCTTCCGAATAGCTGAATGAATTCCGGATACAGTAGGTATAACGTAGTCCAGCAAGGTCCGGTCCTCAGCATTGTCTTCTCCATTATCTCCCATGATGACACGCGCTTGTTGAATAACTTCTCTTCTCTCTCTACGATTTTGTCGACACGTACGCTCAATCTCAAGATTAAGCGAGATAAAATTAGCGTCTCCTTCCTTACGCATACACTGGGAAGTACACACAAAAGCAAAACAAGAATAAACTAAATACAATTCAAAATAAAACCAAAAATAATTACTTTGATATCAATAATAAAGTCCCCGGCAACGGCGCCAAAAATTTGTTGTGAAAAATAGTTCGCAAGTGTATGAGTCACAAAAAGTAATAAAGTGGTAAATAGAGTAGCAAACCCACGAGAACTTTTTAATTAATAATCAAACAAAATTAATTTTAGTCTAATTTGAATAACGATATTTTAGTAAATTTGGATTCAAAATAAAGCAAGAGCAATTAATTAAATAACAGAAAATTAAACGAGTTTGAAAATATAATGAGAAAGCTCTAGGATTTTCGATTTCACCTAAATTAATCCTATTTAATCTTCCTAATCCAAATTATTACTTTCTATTTCTATGTGTTGATGGCAATTTCACAAAAGTATTTATCAATCTCTCTCGAGTAATGACAAACTTATCCAACTAACGAATTATTACCTCTAGGTCTCTAATTCTGAGAATTAATTGAATACATTGCGAACGAGAAATTAAAATACCATATAAACGCATTAGCTATCTCTAGTCTAACATCATTTTCATGGTAAATTATTCAGTGCACAATTATTTATTACCTCTTAGTCTCAAAACAATCATACGGACATGCTATTGTTGATCAGACAATCACAAGTTTTAAGAACAAGAAAATTTACTCAACACAATATTGAAAATAGAAAAGTAACAACTTGAATTAAAGGCAAAACTAGATAGTCATAATTCGGCTATATCGTAGCCCTAGAAAAGTAAACTAGTTCATGCTAGAATAAAGAGAAACAACGAAAATAATAAAGATGTTCATAGTTCAGAAAAGAAATAGACATAAAAACTAGGGTTGTCGATCCGAAATCTTTTTTCTCCCTTGCTCTCCTCTTCCTGATTCTGTCTTCGTCTCACTAAGGCTGATTCTGAATGATTCTCTCACTCCTCTTTTGCCACCTCTTAACCTAATCCAGAGGTCTGCTTGGATCAACGACCCAGATTAATATAATTAAACTCTTAAATTCAGATTAATAATTTAACTCGCACAGCCGATCGATCGCAGCACAAGAGCCGACTGATCGGCTTTCTTTCTACCAAATGAACGAACTTGAACTTTCCGCTTCAGCCGATCGATCGCCTAAATGTGGCCATGCTTCTGCTCCATCATCTTGTCATAGCTTCAGCCGATCGATCGCCCAGATTTGGCCGATCGATCGGCAACTTCTCTGCCAAAATATCTTCGTCTTTTCTTCAGCCGATCGATTGCCTGCACTGTGATCGATCGATCAGTAAGTCTTCTGCACAGGCTTTTTCTTTCTGTTCTTCTTCTTTATTGTACCGTATTGATCAAACCTGTAATTCTTCAATTTCTCTACACACTTACACCAAACTTGTTAGAATCCTTCACATACTTGAGTAAAACTCATCAAATCAAGTATAAACGAGTACAATAAAGTGTGCAAAATACACACTTATGACTAGTATAAGGCTCTTATACAATTATAGAAATTTTAGAAGAGGACTAATAATAGTACAATTATATGTACTAAAGAATGAATAATGCTGCATTTACTCTTTTATTCTACTCTCTTAAAATATTTGTTGACTTGTTAATTAATAATTAATTTAATTAATGTAATAAATTTACTATTTATAGTTTATTACATTAATTGTACCAATCATTATTTTATACGTCAGCAAATATTTTAAGAGAGTAAACGTAATATTACTCTTAAAAAAAATACAAAAATATTTTATAATACAAAGAATACATGTGAAGATATAACTCGATTAATTTTTTTTAATATTTAAATGAAACATAAAAAATAATAAGAAAAATAGAAAATTTCATATAATTATTTGAAACAACAGGATGTTTGGATAATTTAATTTAGAATTGGAAAAATGATAATTATAGTTAAAAACATCAAGCGTAGAAAGTAACGAAGAAAACAAGGGATTTTGCTGATTTGGTGAATGATGATAGAGTTGGTTGGGAAAAGAAAAACAATAAAAAAGAAGAGAGACAAAGTGAAGTGGAGAGAGATTGTAGAGAATATATGATTTGTCCACTGTTTTGTTTGAACACACACATGCAGACCCTTTTGTAAACTTTATAATATATTCCTCGGAGAATTAACAAACCCTAATGTGTAATATGTAGTCACATTGTCTGGTATTATCTGATCTAACCCTACCGTGTATGCAATAAGGCAATTTTGAAGGAAAGAGCTAGAGGCAATTGATTATGTCACGACCCCCTTGAGCGAGTCGAGATAAGAATGGAAAGACCGACACGATTTCAAGAAAGAGTCGGGTTGTTGGACTCCGAATTAGCGAATGTTTCGCAGTGAAAGACTTATATTTTGCCGAGAAGATTATATATTGCCATGTTAACAATGTATACCCACCCAATATAGAAAAGACAGCTAGATTTAGTGCAGGACTTCAAACATTAAAAAAACAAAAGAAATGAATTCTTTCCATCATAATTAAAAGTAATAATAAATATCAACACACAAGTGCAAGAAGCCTGTCTGGAACTAGAGATTTGTTTAAGGAAGTTTGAAGGTGAGATACAACTGTAATGACAAAAGCTTGCTCTGATCCACACACA
Source organism: Begonia masoniana (assembly GCA_022432975.1). Lineage (NCBI taxonomy): Eukaryota > Viridiplantae > Streptophyta > Magnoliopsida > Cucurbitales > Begoniaceae > Begonia > Begonia masoniana. The sequence goes on along the minus strand of CM039508.1, from coordinate 6,284,656 downwards.
TGTGGGGTTGCTAGACACACTTAAATCACTTGTTTTTATATTCTTCACATGCATGTAAAATATTAATGTCACTATATGTAACATCTTCGTCTCCTATCAACTACTATAATATTGTCTGTTTAGGGCCAAGACTTACACGTTTTGTTCTTGAGTTTTACTCAAAAATATCTTATACTAGTTGAAGATGTAATGTTACTTACATTGTATAATTCAAAATAGTAACAGTTCGACGTGACATTGTGATCTCATCATTTATTTTTGAACCTCAACAAAGTCCTCACAAGAATGAATCATCGCACAATAAACATTTTTATTTTCAAAAATGATACATTACAACATTGTTAGCTACCAAAAATTGTATAATTGTGTACATAACGTTCCTTATGCTTAGAAGGATAACCTCCAAATCGTTAAAAAAAAAAAAAAAAAAAAAAAAAAAAAAAAAAAAAAAAAAAAAAAAATACGTGCAAAGTAATTTGACGGGTAATGTATTGTTTAAGTATATTTCGGAGAATGGAAGAAGTTTCAAAGAAACTCTTCAAAGTCCCCACAATTGATATGAAAGAAGGAATGGAAAACCAACAATCTCAAGTGGGAATGATTTAATTTGTGATACTGTTGGTGTATAAAAGAAGGCATCATTATCTTAATCCACCACTAATTATTCTTATAAACATCCACTTTCATATAATCACCTTTCCATTTCTTAATCACATTATTATTTAATTCAAGATTCTTTGAATTATGTTAGCGTTGGGTGTGTATTATTATATAATTAGTATCTGTGACAGCTTTTAAGTTTAATAAAATAATGTTACAATTGGATCGAAGCCTTATTTTAAGCTGAAATTAGAAAAAGATATCTACTAAAGGAACAAATCACCAGGACAATCCTTTTTCTTTGGAATAAAGTGAAAATTAAAATAATTTTTTATTTTATTTTTTTAATAGCCGGAGAAACTAACCTTCAACATTGTAAGCCTAGAAACACAAAAAAAAAAGAGTAGTTATCGATGTGAACCCTGTACTATGCATTGTATTTCAGTTAGCCCCTTGTACTAAAAAAAGGGCAAACCGCACCCTGTACTTTGATTTTGTTATCAGTTTTAACCTTCTATCAATAATTTTATTAAAGTCTCATCTAAAAAATTACTAAACGATATTAGATTCAGTTGAAAATTTTACCACATGTTCATAACTTAATGAGAAGATAATCTAAAAATTTTCATTATTTGTTAACACATGTAAGATTTATTGTAATTTTATTTTAATATTTTATAAAAACATTATAATAAATCATACAAATCTTAGAAAATCACGCAAATTTTTCTATTATCTACCCATGATAGGTTACACATGTGGAAAACGTTTCAAATAAATCAAATATTGTTTGGTATTTTTTTAAAAATTAATTTATAAAGTAAAGAAGAAACTGAGATTAGTTTAAAAAAAATACCAAACGATATTGGATTTATTTGAAACTTTTTTCAAATGTTTACCACATCATGGGTAAATAATAGAAACATTTTCGTAATTTTATAAAATTTGTATGATTTATCATAATATTTTTATAAAATAATAAAATAAAATTACAATAAATTGTACATATATTAGAAAATAACGAAAATGTTCAGATTATCTTCTCATTAAGTAGTGAATATGTGGTAAAAATTTCAAGTGAATCCAATATTGTTTGGTAATTTTTTAAATGAGGGTTTAATGAAATTATTGATAGAAGGTCAAAACTGATAACAGAATCAAAGCATAGGGTTTGGTTTGTCGGTTTTTTTAGTACAAGAGGCTAACTAAAATACAGTGCATAGTACAAGATTCAAATCAATAATTACCAAAAAAAAAATTACATGGAGAACTTGTACTAGAAAATTGTCATGATTTAATTTCCTTATGTATGTCGTATTGCAAGTGTTTTTTAACAAAATCGAACGAAAGTTGAAAAAGAAACGTGAAAATATCGGACACTGAAATTCACGAAGAAAACTCAAAACAATAGAAAAATCATGGGTAGACATTAATATAGTTTGATTCATAAAAATCACGCGAAAAAATCATATGTTATGATATAGTTTGATTCATAAACGCAGTTAATTGGTGAAATTTTAATGTAATTATCTTTACCCGATAATTTGTGCATACCTTTTAATAATTTTGCAACATTTCTTTTCTAAAAAATTAAGGTTCATTGTGGAGAAATCATTATTTTTTCTATGTACATGAGGCAAATTATGAAGTATTAATGTTTTTGACCATATATATCCTAACTTTAATATTAAAGTCAATATGAAGACAGTAATTCCATATGCTATGGACAATGTTTCACTTGTTCCTAGAATTTCCTTCACAACAAGGAAGACCAACAATTCTTTGAGTTTCAGCACATCAAAAGAACTAGACAGATGCAAACTATATTTTCATATGCTAAGAGTGTATAATTAGATAGTAAACATAATATTACTCGTATAAAGAGCTCTGCAAGAGAGTGGGGGTAACATTGTTAAGGCTTGGGAGTTCCTTGGGAAGACAGGTTTAGCAAGTGTAGAGAAGAAAGCAAGCGGAACCACATCGGAAGGGAGAATAGGTTCCTATGTTGATGATAATAAGATTGCTTTTCTAATCGAGGTAAACTACGAGACAGATTTTGTCTCGAGAAGTGATACATTTATGGAGTTGGTAGATGATCTTGCTATGCAAGGATGATATCTTGCGACCGAGAATGTTCCAGAAGGAATTGTGAGCAAAGAAAAAGAGATTGAGATGCAGGAGGAGAGGATTATGGAAGGGAGGATAAGGAAGAGGCCGGAAGAGATGGCATTGCTCGAGACAAAATGGGCTCCTACAAAATCACTCTAGAATCTGTGTCCTTTCTGGGAGTTGGTTGACGACTCTGCGACAAATGGTGGCCTGTCCACAAGCAAAAAATGTACCAGAAAGTGTTGTGACAAAGAGAATGAAAATGAGATGAACGTTCGTTTAAACCCTAGAATATTAGAGAGAAAGTTGTAGACTGAATGGTAAGGTGTCAAAGAGACCTTTTATTAAGAAAGACACTCTGCTGCTAAAGGTAAAGATAAAGGATTTGATCAAGAAATCCTTTTCAGCTAGTGGTATATACCCGACTGTTAACATGCAATTTCGAGATACTGGCTCTACTCGGTCAACTAGTGAATTTTATCAACTTTAATCGAATAAATTAATGGTCGATATGAACGAAAAAATCAAAAAATTTGCCAATATATCATAAAAAAAAATAATGACACTTGATTACTTTTAAAAAAGAAGAAAAATGTTACTTCAAAGTATCTGTGACCAAAATTTCAGTAGAAAGTAGCAACGGGCCTAAGATTCAAGATCAACAGCTAAACTACTATAAGATCTTTCTCAGGCAGTTTAAATTAAAGTGCAAATCGATATGTATTTGAAATGCTAGCTTAAGGCAATGTTAAACCACATATCTATACGTCACATATCTCCCTGCAGTCTCACTAGGCCGAATAATCTTCACGACTTGGCCACGCTTTAGCCCATAATATCTGGCGACAGGGTCTGTCACTTGAATGCGTGGAAGCTGTGGAATCAACATGGCATAAGAAAAATGAAAACGAATAAATAAAATTATAGTCTATATGAGGAATGGTAAGGCTAGTAGGCTAACTGAGATTATAGTACGAACAAAATAATCTGAAACCAATTCAAATCCCATATCTTTAGATATCAAAAGTGCTAAATCTCAGTCAAATGGTTCATAGACGCATCCATCTTGATACATTTTAAAGAAAACAACCTCCTGTTTATATTATTTTGGCATCAAATTCCACTGAACATAACTGCAACCAGGGTTGCAAGTTTTTCCAATAGGCATGAAAGAATCAATCATTCAGTCGAAAAGTCAAATAGATTTTTCTTAAAAACTCCTCTATGATATATGCATCCCCTAATTGTAGAAAATTGTAAACAAAGAATCAATAATTACAATATATCAGCAAGCATATGTAGTCTAATCAGTACTGGTAAATGATTACTCACGTTTTTAAATTAGTAGTAAATTGGATTCTAAAAATCAAAACATATTTAACACTGACCTGCGTTTCTTTCACAGTGTATCTCTCTAGCAGGGTCTTCTTCTCCTCAGTGGTAAGAAGTTGATGCTCAGGAACGAGCACATGCTCTTTTATGTTGACCAACAATTCAGCCTCCTTTATCAATAAAATTTCGGGAAAAGTTAGTGTATTATTTTAGTAAAAAAATATTTGCATAATGATAAAGTTGCTTAAACCACCAAAAGAACAGAGAAATCATGATTGTAGTCAAGAGGCATTTGAAGATGTTCCACACTCCATAGGAATTAGTACCTTCATAGCCTGCATTGCAGTCCTAGACATCTAATGAAAACATCAATCTAACATCGAAATATGTCAGTAAGTCAAGATGACATGAACTTACTTTAAATTCCACAAAAAGTAATGTGACAAATAAGTTGTCTTCTTGGACTCAAAGGACGATGAGGTAGAATAACTATCAGCCTACTGAGATATTATAACTTATACTGATGTTTCTAGATGCCTAATATAATATGGTTAAATACAAATATAGGGTATCGACATAAAAAGAAAAATAAATAAAACAAAAATAACCTGGAAAACTTCCAAGTGAAACTTTGATGATATCTCACTTATACAGGTCCGAGCAAAAGGTGTTAAATTCTGTTGAACAACCAAGATTGCTCTGAAAACATTCTCTGATTTCATGCGGTTAGTATAGGTCTTCATGGTCTTAACCCCAACCTTCGGCTCCTCAGGAAAGAAAACATAAATCTGGTACACAAAATATCAACAATGAGGAAACAAAGCTGAAAAAATGCTTAAAAAGATTCAGAAGATGTGTTCCTCAGATTCCCCTCCACATTTACCACTGTAAAATTTTCATATAAATAAGTTTGCATGTATCTTATCATAGTTGTTGCCCTAGAAATTGATAAATTACTAACAAATAATAAGGTTTTAAGCCTATAAGTTGAGACTAATATAATCACTTATACTTCGTTCACGTGTAAGCCAAGTTCTTTTATTGGTCTTTTACTTGTGGATATCTTAATTTTTTAATGGTGTCAACTTTTAATCAGAAAAAGATTTGAACTCGGGATCAGCTATTCTGATATCATGATAAATTAGAACAATTCTAGAAACTTGAACTTCATGATTTGAAACTAATTTAATCATTTTCCTTATTAACTAAAAATAATGCTAAATCTCTAAGGAAATATAACAAAAACTTTGTATGAGAAAAGTAGAGTTAAAACTTTATTGATAGGAAGGTCAGAGCCCCATATGTCAATTCAATATCATCCTCAACCACTTACAAAGATTAAAGCTAATCCAAAAATATGCAATTAAGAACAAATTAACCACAAGAAAAACTAGGTACTGCCAGCAGCAGCATAATCCCCGTACTATACTTACCCATTATAAGGAAGAATCCATCGAATATATAAAGTAGCCAACACAGATTTATGTCTGGCAATCATAATCATAAGAACGCTTGTAATTCAATAATCTCTAAAATATACTACTAAACTATTAGAGCAACACAGGACATTGGCAATGAGAAAAGAGCTAAAATTTAGCTTATTCAGTAAAATATCATACAATCCCACATTAGGAATCCTTACGAATATCATCATAGAACCTCTGAGAAACTAAAAATCATGCCACAGCGACGAAATAACGAACGAATGATCATACCACGGCAACGAAAAATGAAAATGAAGTATTAGGAGAATCAAAATTCCAAATAAAAAGGAAGGAAATATGCCTGATCGGAGCTATCGCTTCTCTTAGTTTTATTTATAACGAGGTCCTCCCTTTTCATATTTTCGGAGTACTTGCGCTTGAACTGATCCTTCGTCATATCAATTTCGGAATCGGCAACAAGATAGTTCCTGTCTTTCAGCATCTGCATCACCGTCTTCCAGATTCGCAAAAGCCTAGTGACTTCTTCCTCCGACAGAATCATTCTTCTTTCCTAAATAAAATTCGAACAGCAAGAACCAGAGCCTGGAAAGGAAAAAGAAGGAGAGAGAATGAAGCAACTGGAACCTACAAGCCTGAGTGTAACAACATAGAGTTCAAATTCCAAATTCCCCAAATCAACGAGGTCAACAACCTAATCTCAGATTTTTCCTTAAAAATCAGCCTAAAATCTTACTAATATCCGATTTCAATCCCTCTAAACGAATCAGGTAGTCCAAACTTAGCCAGGAATTCGATTTAGAATTCGGGTTTGTTGATTTTCAGAAGAAAATCAGAATGTCGGGGGAGGTTGGTTCAGAACTTCTCCTATTAATGGAGAGGCTATGTGAGGGGGAAGGGCACACCAGAGCTCTCTCTCTCTCGAGTTCTTATTCAGAGAAGAGTTCTTACCTCGCTTCCCTCGGTCTCCGACCTTCGACCACCAGTAGCCGCCCAAAAATCAATCGCCAAGAACTCCTAAAGAATCTCTGCCGGAACTCCTCTCTGGCTGAGACCTCCTGCAACACTCCAACGATCCCTCTCGGGTGTTCTGGTGTGCGCAACAAAGGAGAAGCGCTCTCTGTGTTTGCCGTTCGGGAGGGCAACGAAGAAGTGGCTCGCGAAGGAAAGGAGGAAGGAGGAGGTTGGGGTTTCCTTTTAAACCCAGAACCGGTTCATTAAATGTGGTCCAGCCGAACCGGACACAACATCAAATCCGACCAGAATTGACCCAGACCGAACAAGATTGTTTCCGGACCATCAAATCGACTGAAAGCTATCCGAAACGATCCTAATTCAACCGAATTGATCTAAGGATAAATCGGTATGGAAATTCAGTCTAAATCCTTATGAAATGGATATATTAAAGTGAGAAATTAACATCAAATATTTGATTTAGGCAGGAACAAGTCCCAAGAGTCGTCCGGGTTGGTCTGGTTTTTGAAGAAACTAGGATCGGACCATTAAAATTCGGTTTTCAAATTTTTGGACCAATAAGCCCAAAATTTTTTTTTTGAACCGGACCAGAATCTGGTCTCGGTTTTGGTCCTCTCGTTTTTTTTTGTGCAAATTCATACTATTATTTTTTTTGTAGTACAGAATCAGATAGATGTGTATTAATCATAGCCAGAACCAAAAAACAAAAAAAAAAAAAAACCAAATTTTAATCATAGGAGGAATCACTGCATTTTGATTTTCATTCGTACTTTCTGTTTCCATCCTATAATAAAATACTATCAAACCAAGTACCTAAATCCAACAATCTAATAATCTTACAAAAAAATAAATCAAAATACAATTGATTCAGATTTTCATTTCAAGTCACGTTTAATTCATAGCAAACATAGCTAAACATTAAAAACACAGCAAACAGAGGGTCGGCCGAGAGAGTATCCCAAAATCAATAACAAAATGCACAAGCACAACCTAATTACTAAATACTAGGTTAGTAATCGGACCAGCACAAGCACAAACACCAATTACTAATCGGACCAGCACAAGCACAAAGTAAAACAGTCAACAAAGGGTCAGTACTCTTTCAGTTAAGCCAAAATCCAGAACAAAATAGCAGATTACGGTTCTGCACAAGTTTAACCTAATTACTAAATACTAAACACCAATTACCAACACCAATTACTAATCGGACCAGCACAAGCACAAACACCAATTACTAATCGGACCAGCACAAGCACAAACACCAATTACTAATCGGACCAGCACAAGCACAAACACCAATTACTAATCGGACCAGCACAAGCACAAACACCAATTACTAATCGGACCAGCACAAGCACAAACACCAATTACTAATCGGACCAGCACAAGCACAAACACCAATTACTAATCGGACCAGCACAAGCACAAACACCAATTACTAATCGGACCAGCACAAGCACAAACACCAATTACTAATCGGACCAGCACAAGCACAAACACCAATTACTAATCGGACCAGCACAAGCACAAACACCAATTACTAATCGGACCAGCACAAGCACAAACACCAATTACTAATCGGACCAGCACAAGCACAAACACCAATTACTAATCGGACCAGCACAAGCACAAACACCAATTACTAATCGGACCAGCACAAGCACAAACACCAATTACTAATCGGACCAGAGTACTAATGCGCTCAGCAAAAGTAAATAGTCGGTACTCTTTCGGTTAAACCGAGAGAGTACCCCAGAAACCAAAAACAGTTTCTAAGTCGGCTAATCTATAATTGAAGGAGAAGTCGGCTAAACAGTTTCTAAGGGCGAGCGACGCTGCGACGGAGGTTGAACGACGCTGCAACGGCGAGGGCGAGCACTTTGCGACGGGCGAGGGCTGACTGCTGATGGTAGAGGTGAACGTAATGAAAGGCACTCAGTGTCTCACTAGATATTTAGGGCCAGAGACTGGTCTAGGTTGGTTCCTCTGGCTTTTGTCTTCAAAATTGAGAACCGAACCGGTTTTTTTGGTCCAGCCCGGTTCTGCTCACCCCTACTAAAAGCACACGTAAGGAATTTCTGCTTAAATTCTTCTGAAGTTGGAATTATTTAAATGGAATTAATACCAAATATTTTTAGACAGGATATTGAAATATTCCCAATAACACTAACCTCTCGGAATCTAAGTGAAAATTCCACATTTTTAACGTTTTGGCTATGACTCTACATCACAAAATCTATGTTATTTTCTTGAGAAATTACCGGTTTTGACCTCGAAGTAACCGGTTTTTTCGATTCAAACCTTAAAGTAAAATTTTTCACGATTCAAACCTTGAAGTATGGAAAAAGTTACAAAACAAACCTCGGCGGACGTCCTATTGACCGTCCTCTGTTAATTTTGCCGTAGAACGGACGGTCTCTTGAAACAAGAGACAGTCCGTTCCACAGAACGGACGGTCTCTTGTTTCAAGAGACAGTCCGTTCTCTAATTTTGCCTAGAACGGACTGTCTCTTGAAACAAGAGACAGTCCGTTCTCTATTTTTGCCTAGAACGGACACACCTTCCACCGTCCTCTCTTTATAAATTAATTTTAAAAAAATATCAAACAACATTGGATTTAATCAAAAATTTTATCACATGTTCATTATAATATGGAAACATAATCGGAAAATTTTCATGATTTTATAACATCTGTATGATTTATTATAATTATTTTACGTATAATTTAAAAAATAATTCACTAAAATTACAATAATTCGTACAAGTGTTAGAAAATCACGAAACTTTTCAGATAATCTTTTAATTGGTAAAAATTTTAAGTAAATGAAAGATCTTTTACTGAACGATACTAAACGATATTGGATTTATTTTCATTAAAAGATCTTTCATTTACTTAAAATTTTTACCACATATTCACCACATAATGAGAAGATAATCTGAAAAGTTTCGTGATTTTCTAACACTTGTACGAATTATTGTAATTTTAATGAATTATTTTTTAAATTATACGTAAAATAATTATAATAAATCATACAAATGTTATAAAATCATGAAAATTTTCCGATTATGTTTCCATATTATAATGAACATGTGATAAAATTTTTGATTAAATCCAATGTTGTTTGATATTTTTTTAAAATTAATTTATAAAGAGAGGACGGTGGAAGGTGTGTCTGTTCTAGGCAAAAATAGAGAACGGACTGTCTCTTGTTTCAAGAGACAGTCCGTTCTAGGCAAAATTAGAGAACGGACTGTCTCTTGAAACAAGAGACCGTCCGTTCTGTGGAACGGACTGTCTCTTGTTTCAAGAGACCGTCCGTTCTACGGCAAAATTAATAGAGGACGGTCAATAGGACGTCCGCCGAGGTTTGTTTTGTAACTTTTTCCATACTTCAAGGTTTGAATCGTGAAAAATTTTACTTTAAGGTTTGAATCGAAAAAACTGGTTACTTCGAGGTCGAAACCGGTAATTTCCCTATTTTCTTATAATTATTTTATTACATGTTTTCGATATTTGAGCACGCATGTTTAGGAATCGACGTAGAATTGTATAAAGATAAAATTGGTAGGACATTTTGAATATGATGGAATTGAAGAAAAATATGTGATAACAAATTCTGAACGATAATGAGATGATTAAGCTTGAACGAAAATGAGTTGGCTACGCCTAATGGTGAGCAAAAACCAGACCGGACCGAAGAACCGGATCAGAACCAGAAATTTGGTACAGTTATGGGTGGTTTTGCTCTTTGAAAAATCCAAATTCGGTTTTTATGTAGGTGAACCGAAAAATTCGGTTCGGTTTTTGGGTTTAGTGAGACAAACTCAAAAAAACCGAACCGAATTAAGTGAAACTGTGGGCCGTGGCTCGCTCGCCTCTCTTCACTTCAGTCTTCACTCTTTAGAATCATCGTTATTCACTGGACAGTCGAACTCGAACAGGTGCGAACCCTATGCCCGTGGCCGTCGCCCAGCCGGCAACTAATTTCTGTCTCTTTCTAGAGAGACTCTCTGCTTGCACAGTCACAGTTCGCAGTCGCCGACGCCCAACCACTCGCTGTCTCTCTCTGCTCGCACTTCGCAGTTCCAGTTCACAGTCGCCCGACGCCCAACCACTCTCTGCTCGCACTTCACAGCTCGCAGTCGCTGACTTCCGACTTCGACGAAGTCACCGACTTCCGACGAAGATAAGCAGCTGACCGTAATCTGTTGGGGCTAAATTTTACCATCTTTAAAATTTGATTTTGGCTAAATTTTCCATTTATGATCCTCATTCACAGGCAATTGAAGATAACGTTGATAGTATCAACGAGCAAAAAATGTTGATAACAGGAAATCTGTTGAAGATAACATATTGGATTCAGTCATTCAGAGGGGGAATTTAGCTTTCAGAAGGTTACTTTTATTGCTCTACTTTTTTTGAAGGCTTCTTTTTTTGGATTCAGTGTGCAAAAATCGAATTTGGCTTACATATTGGATTCAGTGTGTGTTAGTTGATTTTTGTGTGCAGTGTATGTTTTCGATTTTTGCACACTACTAGTGTGCATTGTTGATGTTTGTTGATCTGATTTTGTTTGTCTTAGTTTGGATTCAAAAAAAAAAATTGAAATGGAAAAATTAGAACCAGAACCGAAATTCGATTCTGGTTACGGTCTGGTCCTTAAAAAAATTAAAACAATCCCGGTCTTAAAAATTAAAAACCGAATTTTGTTATTTTGGTTCCAATATTCCTTAAAATCAGACCGGACCGGTTTTTGCTCACCTCTAGCTACGCCTGAACGACAATTAGATGATTATGTCTGAACTAAAATGAGTTGATTACGCTTGAACGACAATGAGATGGCTACACTTGAACGAAATTGAGATGACAAAACTTGAAAAATAATGAGATGGTTAAGTCTGAACGAAGGTTGGAAATTCCAACCAGTATGTAACTGTTAAGTTAGGATTTGCCTACACTCGGCTTAGGTCCCGAGGTTTGCCCCGCAACCCGAGATTTTTCCCGCAGTCGTGCTCATACGTACACATACGAGTCATCACAACTATAATCGAGAACCTTCCAGAAACAGACAAACATACAAAATAAGAAAATATTTTTGACTTGAAGGAAAGAATCTAAAGTAGTGTGTTCAATTTTCGAAGATATTTCATATTTTTGTTGAAACTTTGAATAAATTATATGAAATTTTATTTTTAAATAAAGTTTTATGAATTGTTTTAATTATGTATTTATTTCAAATTTTCGACAAAGTTATTTAATGTTTGAAATTTTGATTAAGTTTATGTGCATTTAATATTTAAGTTATTATTTAAAGAAATTTTTAATCTTATGAAATTAGGGTTTTAAAGCTCGAATTTAAAGCTAATTTGATAAATCAATTTTTTTAAAAAAATTAGAATTTACAAATTAAGGTTTCAAATTGGAGAAAATGAATTTTAAAAGTTGGGGCGTTAGACTGAGTAGTTGAGAGAGGAAGAGCAGACGAAGGGGATATAGCAAAAGGGAGAAGAGGCTATGTCACGACCCGAAACCCAACAGGCCGCGACTTACATGATCATGATCGTGTTTCTATTCTTGACACATTTTTTTAAGCTACTTGAAAGAAACTTTGCTAGAACGATTGAGGGTCGCACTTAAAGCTCAATTGAAAATCTGTAACACCCCGAGTTATCTGAACCCGGTTTGTTATTCATAAGCCGTTCGTAACTAAGAAACCTTGGACTAAATTTAAAACTCTCTCAAAAATCTAAATTTAACATTTTTTTTTTTGAAAAAGAAACTTCAAAACATTTAAATACTTGCAGCGGAAATCATTTGAACAACAATGAAGTTAAACAAACTACGAAATGTTGTTTGAATTGTCAAGAAACAATCGGCAAATAGAAAATTAAGTTTAAGCAGCGAAATACTAGAGAAGTCGCAGAGGTCAAACACATCTGCCGATTGATAAAGTCAACGGAAGAAGCAGAAACAGAAGATAGAAGGCTTCTGCCGATGACGTCAGCCAAAAGACATCTCTCGATAGTCTGTACCTACTGGCGACGTCAGTCGGACAATCAATTATCCAACATCATCCGATCGCAAACGATAAAATACACTCTACATCTTCCGATGACTATACGACAAAAAAAATCCTCCTACATCTTCCGATGACGTCAGCACGCATCTGCCGATGAGTTTACCGAGACATCATCCGATGGACTTTGACCTACACCTTCTGATAAAACAAACCTCATGTACCGGTGACTTTACTGAGACATCATCCGATGGCTGTTCTTGAGGCATCTTCCGATAGAATTAACCTACATCATCCGATGACTTTTCTTAAGGCATCTTCCGATAGAATTAACCTACATCATCCGATGACTTTTCTTAGGCATCTTCCGATAGAATTAACCTACATCATCCGATGACTTTTCCTAAGGCATCTTCCGATAGAATTAAGAGCGACATTTCAACTACTTCTCGCTATACATACACGACACCAATTCAGAAAGGAATTTACTTATTTCATCAAGACCATTCAGAAACAACTCATATTGAAATGTTCAAACCCAGTAAAACCAATACTTAAAACTCTCAGATCTCTAGTATCAGTAAAACTCAAAACATAGTCACAATATTAAAATCTCTACTGTCATGAAAACTCATCATACTCAAATTAAAGCAATTATCAACTAAACCCGCACCATAGCAGACAACAGTTAACCCGCCTCATCAGTTTACCAGACCGAGGCATGAATGTACTCCTCCAACCACTTCTAATCATCTGGGCATTCAGGAAAATCACCTGCAGTATCCTCAACACCTACATCACAAAACTCATCTATTAGCCTAATGCTAAGTAAGCAAAACAATAATGAAAAAGGAATGCAATGCTGAAACATGAATTCCTAAACATGCAATTTCTACTTTCTCCTCTCAGTTGTTCATGCGTCGTTTCTGTTCAGATCCCCATGTGAAGTTGGGAGTTGGATCAACTCTCCCAAAGTATAAATATACACTGTCTCATTAAGGGTTGGATTAGTTCCCTTAACAGTAAAGCTGATTCACTGTTCAGATCCCCCTGTGAAATTGGGAGTTGGATCAACTCTCCCAAAGTATAAATATCCACTGTCTCATTAAGGGTTGGATTGGATTAGTTCCCTTAACAGTAAAGCTGATTTACTGTTCAGATCCCCCTGTGAAATTGGGAGTTGGATCAACTCTCCCAAAGTATAAATATCCACTGTCTCATTAAGGGTTGGATTAGTTCCCTTAACAGTAAAGCTGATCAACTCTCCCAAAGTATAAATATCCACTGTCTCATTAAGGGTTGGATTAGTTCCCTTAACAGTAAAGCTGATTCACTGTTCAGATCCCCCTGTGAAATTGGGAGTTGGATCAACTCTCCCAAAGTATAAATATCCACTGTCTCATTAAGGGTTGGATTAGTTCCCTTAACAGTAAAGCTGATTTACTGTTCAGATCCCCCTGTGAAATTGGGAGTTGGATCAACTCTCCCAAAGTATAAATATCCACTGTCTCATTAAGGGTTGGATTAGTTCCCTTAACAGTAAAGCTGATTCACTGTTCAGATCCCCCTGTGAAATTGGGAGTTGGATCAACTCTCCCAAAGTATAAATATCCACTGTCTCATTAAGGGTTGGATTAGTTCCCTTAACAGTAAAGCTGATTCACTGTTCAGATCCCCCTGTGAAATTGGGAGTTGGATCAACTCTCCCAAAGTATAAATATCCACTGTCTCATTAAGGGTTGGATTAGTTCCCTTCCCATACCAATATGCATTCAAATTCATTTTTCGTTTACCTTTAAAATATGATGCATGTCATGCTGAAAATAACTGTTCACAATCACGCACAAACCCTACTGTCTTGTGATGTAGGCCCGAAGGCGCAAGCAATACTTACTTACCTGGTCTCCTGGAAAAAAACTTGGTTGCAAGCTACCTTCGAGTATTACTCAAACCTAAAACCATAGACAGAGCATACATTAAATTCCTCTAATCTTCATTCTAACCACTAGAAATCTAAGGGAAACTGTTGGGAACTCTAGTCATGTGCATTCCGATTTCAACTTAAACCGAAACCACCACTCGCTTACCGCCTTCTCAAAACTCTCATTTATCATCCCTCCTACCAACGATAGATACAATGTACCAACGATAGATACAATGTAACAAGAAATAGAAGCAAAACTCACCAAGTTCGGAGGAAATCGCTGGAGGAAGTCGAAGGGGGTCTCCTATCGCGCTTTGCTAAGCTGAGGAGTTGAGAATGGAGAGAAAATGAAATAAACAGTGGCGGCTACTTCATTAATAGTTTCCTTAAATACGTTACCCACCTTTGAGTTTCTAATTACCCTTATGCCCTTGCCTAGTCATCCACTAACCCTACATTTAATATTGCCATATAAATTGTGTCATCAGTTTAAAAGGAATAGAGAAACGGTTTGATAGAACCGGGTATTACAATCTACCCTCCTTAAAAGAATTTTGTCCTCAAAATTCAGTACCTGAATAATTCTGGATGTTGGTCCATCATGTCTTGCTGGCACTCCCAAGTTGTCTCCTCTATGTTCTGATTATGCCATAAGACTTTTACTAGTGGAACCTCTTTGTTGCGCAATACCTTCACTGCATGGTCTAAAATTCTTACCGGTTTCTCCTCATATGAAAGAGTAGGGTGAACTTCAATACTCTGCTGTTCCACAATCTGAGAAGGGTCTCGTACACATTTCTTAAGCATGGAAATATGAAACACATCATGGATTCCTTCCATAGAAGTTGGTAGCTGTAACTGGTAGGCTGTCTTCCCAATCCTTTTCAAGATCGAAAATGGTCCAATGTATCTGGGGTTCAACTTTCCTCTCTTCCCAAATCTCACAACTCCTTTGAATTGTGACACCTTGAGAAAAACTTCATCACCGATCACAAATTCTAACTCCCTACGCCTGCAATCTGCATAACTCTTCTTCCGACTCTGAGCTGCCAAAATTCTCTGACGGATGAGGGCAACCTTCTCAATAGTTTGTTGCACAAGGTCAGGACCAAGCAACTGTACTTCTCCAACTTCATTCCAGTACAAAGGCGATCTGCATTTTCGTCCATACAATGCTTCATACGGCGTCATTCCTATTGTTGCTTGAAAACTGTTATGATAGGAAAACTCCACTAATGATAAATATTTACTCCAAGATCCTTGAAAATCTAGTATGCAGGCACGGAGCATATCTTCTAAGGTTTGGATGGTCCTTTCGGATTGTCCATCTGTTTGAGGGTGGAAAGCTGTGCTAAAACTAAGATGTGTCCCCATAGCTTTGTGTAAACTCTTCCAAAACTTAGATGTGAATCTGGAATCCCGATCTGAAACTATGGTACAGGGAACCCCATGCAATCTAACAATCTCTTGCATGTACAATTCGGCAAGCTGATCCATTGAGTAAGTTATCTTAATTGGCAGGAAATGAGCAGATTTGGTTAGACGGTCAACTATAACCCAAATTGCATCATGTCCCTTTGCTGTCCTAGGTAATCCAACAACAAAATCCATCATTATTTGCTCCCATTTCCATTCAGAAACTGGTAGGGGTTGCAATGTTCCTGAGGGTCTCTGATGCTCGGCCTTAATTTGCTGGCAGCACAAACACAATCCTACATATTCTGCCACACTTCTCTTCATGCCTGGCCACCAATAATGTTGCTTAAGGTCTCTGTACATCTTGGTGCTCCCGGGGTGAACAGAGAACCTGGAAGAGTGTGCTTCAGAAAGGATCTCATCACGAAGTTCCTTAATGGAAGGAACAAACCATCTATTTCTAAATTTAAGGATTCCATCGGTGGAGTGGTTAAAATCTAACTTGTCCGTAGAATCCATGCTTGACTTGTACTTATTACACTCATCATCATTCTTCTGGGCTTCCTTTATTTTCTCTAAAATGGTAGGCTTTAGGGTTATAGCTGAAAGTATAGCTGATACACTGGATACTGCTTCTAGATTAAACTTTAGGAATTCTGACTCTAAAGCTAATGGCGTACTGAAAACCATAGTTGGGGTTGATGTTGTTACTCTACTCAAGGCATCTGCCACCACATTTTCCTTGCCAGGATGATATTTTATTTCAAAGTCATAGTCCTTGACAAATTCTAACCACCCACGTTGCCTCATATTCAGTTCCTTTTGCGTGAAAATGTATTTCAGACTTTTATGATCCGAAAATATCTCACAAGTTTGTCCATACAGGTAGTGCCTCCAAATCTTTAATGCAAAAACTACAGCAGCTAATTCTAAGTCATGTGTAGGATAGTTCTTCTCATGAGTTTTCAACTGTCTAGAGGCATATGCTATTACTTTACCATCTTGCATTAACACACATCCAAGGCCAATCTTGGAAGCATCACAGTAAATGCTAAACTTACCATTATCGACAGGAAGGGTCAGAATTGAAGCATTTGTCAGTTTCTGTTTGAAGGTCTGAAAGCTATGTTCACATTCCTCGGTCCATCTATACATCACATTTTTCCTTGTTAACTTAGTAAGGGGTGTAGCAATCTTTGAAAATCCCTCAATAAATTTTCTATAATATCCTGCTAATCCGAGGAAACTTCGAATATCAGTAGCATTCCTTGGTTGGGGCCATTCCTTAACTGCTTGAACCTTAGCTGGGTCAACGGATATCCCATCTCCGGAGATAACATGTCCTAAAAAGTGAACTTGGTCCAACCAAAACTCACACTTAGAAAACTTGGCGTAAAGTTGATGCTGTTTTAATACCTCCAACACCAAGGTCAGGTGTCTAGCATGCTCGTCCTTGGAACGGGAATAAATTAAAATATCATCAATGAACACTATGACAAATTTATCTAAGTATTCATGAAATACCCTATTTATGAGATCCATAAATGCCGCTGGTGCATTTGTTAACCCAAAGGACATAACCAAAAACTCATAATGTCCATACCTTGTGCGAAAGGCAGTCTTTGGGATATCTTCAGATTTAACCTTCAACTGGTAATAACCGGACCTAAGGTCAATCTTAGAGAAAACTCTTGCACCATTAAGCTGATCGAACAAGTCATCAATCCTTGGCAACGGATACTTGTTCTTAACAGTTAACTTATTTAGTTCTCTATAATCAATGCACATGCGCATTGATTCATCCTTCTTTTTGACAAAAAGGACAGGTGCGTCCCATGGTGAAAAACTAGGGCGTATGAATCCTTTCTCTAGCAGATCCTCTAACTGCTTCTTCAGTTCCTTAAGTTCTGTTGGTGCTAGTCTATATGGATTCTTAGACACAGGCTCGGCTCCAGGGTAAACATCAACGACAAATTCAATTTCCCTATCTGGCGGCAAACCAGGAAGGTTATCTAAGAATACTTCGGGGAAGTCTTGGACAATTAGGACATTCTGAGGATTTGCTTTTCCTACAAGCTGTGTGTCTAAAACGCTAGCTAAGAAGCACAAATACTCTCCACACAGGGAAGGTCTTGTGTTAATAGAAGTCATCACAGACATTTCCTTACTTTTCTTTGAGGCTTGAAAGGTGTGTTTCAAACTACCAGGGGGTTGGAAGCTAACTATTATAGTCCTACAATCTATTGTGTCATGATGTTTAAACAACCAGTCCATTCCTAGGATTACATCAAATCTTAATATATCCATAATTATAAGATCAGCAGGTAGACTTACATTCCCTACTAACACTTCACTGCCAAGCATTACTTGGTTAGAGTGCATGCGTTCACCAGAAGGCAATGCAACATTAAACACATGCATGGAAGTGGTAAACTGTATGTCTAACTTAACAGCAAAAGCAGATGCTATAAATGAATGTGTGGCACCAGAATCTATTAAAGTAAAAGCAGACACGAAGTTGATCAATATAGTACCTGACACCACAGTAGGCTGTTCCTCACCCGACTCCGTCATGGAGAATATTCTGGGTTTGATCATAGTAGGGCCACTCTTAGGAGCCGGACAATCTCTGCTAATGTGGCCAACCTTGTTACAATTGTAGCATCTGGTGATTCTAGGCTTCGAGCACTCCTTGAACGTGTGTCCAACCTCCTCACAGTTGAAACACTTTCCAAGGCCCAGTCTGCATTCCCCCGGATGGTTCTTCAAACACTTAAGACACTGGGGAAATTTCCTGACATTCTGTACCTTCCCCCCTACTCCTTGGCTATTTTGGCCTTCACTAGGCCTCTTCGTTCCTCTTTGTTGGTGTGGCTGGTTAAACCTTTGTGGGACCTCCTTTGGTCTAGCACATTTTCCTTCAGCTTCTTCCACTTCTAGGGCAGTGGACACAACTTCACTGAAGGTCAAGCCCTTGATTCCACAGAATTTAACCCCTCGGTAAATTTCTGGCTTCAGTCCATGCATAAATTTGAACACCTTATCCTCGTCCTTGTGAGCAAAATGCCCAGCAAACCTAGACAGGGACTCGAACTGTCTACTATACTCGGGCACAGACCCGGTCTGCTTCAGGTTCAGAAACTCTAACTTCTTTGCGGTCTGGACTGTGCTGTTGAAATACTTCTCATAGAAAATGTCCTTGAATCGTGACCAAGGCATTGCTAAAACGTCGGTGGTGGTCTCCATTGCCTCCCACCAGAGTTGAGCTTCTCCAGCCAAGTGAAATGTTGCCAACGTGACCTTATCCCCTTCTCCTATGCTGGCGCACCTAAACATACTCTCTATCTTCCTAAGCCACCCTTCAGCCACAACAAGATCAGATGACTGACCATCAAACGTGGGTGGTCTTAGTCTCCGGAATCTATCCCCGGAATGCTCATTGCTAGAACCCGAGTTGGCACTTCCTTGTACCTCTCGGTTCAGCAGTACTCCTAGCTGATCGGATTGCTGGCGCATTAATTGTGCCTGCTGTCGCACTAGATCTGTCAACTGTCCGATTACACTAGAATCTTCTGTGCTTCCCAGAGTTGGTGTCTCTCTCTGCACTCTTGGCCTTCCCGGTCGTCTGGACATTTTTGCTATATTCCTACACAGGGTTAACTATTTTCATAAATATCTAATAACTGAACTAACATAAACACTTACAGTTGTTGGAGTACTTCCATGCAACGATTGGCACTGATGAGTGATCTTTTGAACGGTTTAACTGAATATCTCTGATACCACACTGTAACACCCCGAGTTAATTGAACCCGGTTTGTTATTCATAAGCCGTTCGTAACTAAGAAACCTTGGAATAAATTTAAAACTCTCTCAAAAATCTAAATTTAACATTTTTTTTTTTGAAAAAGAAACTTTAAAACATTTAAATACTTGCAGCGGAAATCATTTGAACAACAATGAAGTTAAACAAACTACGAAATGTTGTTTGAATTGTCAAGAAACAATCGGCAAATAGAAAATTAAGTTTAAGCAGCGAAATACTAGAGAAGTCGCAGAGGTCAAACACATCTGTCGATTGATAAAGTCAACGGAAGAAGCAGAAACAGAAGATAGAAGGCTTCTGCCGATGACGTCAGCCAAAAGACATCTCTCGATAGTCTGTACCTACTGGTGACGTCAGCCGGACAATCAATTATCCAACATCATCCGCTCGCAAACGACAAAATACACTCTACATCTTCCGATGACTATACGACAAAAAAAATCCTCCTACATCTTCCGATGACATCAGCACGCATCTGCCGATGAGTTTACCGAGACATCATCCGATGGACTTTGACCTACACCTTCCGATAAAACAAACCTCATGTACCGGTGACTTTACTGAGACATCATCCGATGGCTGTTCTTGAGGCATCTTCCGATAGAATTAACCTACATCATCCGATGACTTTTCTTAAGGCATCTTCCGATAGAATTAACCTACATCATCCGATGACTTTTCTTAGGCATCTTCCGATAGAATTAACCTACATCATCCGATGACTTTTCCTAAGGCATCTTCCGATAGAATTAAGAGCGACATTTAAACTACTTCTCGCTATACATACACGACACCAATTCAGAAAGGAATTTACTTATTTCATCAAGACCATTCAGAAACAACTCACATTGAAATGTTCAAACCCAGTAAAACCAATACTTAAAACTCTCAGATCTCTAGTATCAGTAAAACTCAAAACATAGTCACAATATTAAAATCTCTACTGTCATGAAAACTCATCATACTCAAATTAAAGCAATTATCAACTAAACCCGCACCATAGCAAACAACAGTTAACCCGCCTCATCAGTTTACCAGACCGAGGCATGAATGTACTCCTCCAACCACTTCTAATCATCTGGGCATTCAGGAAAATCACCTGCAGTATCCTCAACACCTACATCACAAAACTCATCTATTAGCCTAATGCTAAGTAAGCAAAGCAATAATGAAAAAGGAATGAAATGCTGAAACATGAATTCCTAAACATGCAATTTCTACTTTCTCCTCTCAGTTGTTCATGCGTCGTTTCTGTTCAGATCCCCATGTGAAGTTGGGAGTTGGATCAACTCTCCCAAAGTATAAATATCCACTGTCTCATTAAGGGTTGGATTAGTTCCCTTAACCCCCTGTGAAATTGGGAGTTGGATCAACTCTCCCAAAGTATAAAATCCATTGTCTCATTAAGGGTTGGATTAGTTCCCTTAACAGTAAAGCTGATTCACTGTTCAGATCCCCCTGTGAAATTGGAGTTTGATCAACTCTCCCAAAGTATAAATATCCACTGTCTCATTAAGGGTTGGATTAGTTCCCTTAACAGTAACGATTCGTTTAGCTGTTTCATTATGTTCAATCCTTACCATACCAATATGCATTCAAATTCATTTTCGTGTACCTTTAAAATATGATGCATGTCATGCTGAAAATAAATGTTCACAATCACGCACAAACTCTACTGTCTTGTGATGTAGGCCCGAAGGCGCAAGCAATACTTTACTTACCTGGTCTCCTGGAAAAACTTGGTTGCAAGCTACTTCGAGTATTACTCAAACCTAAAACCATAGACAGAGCATACATTAAATTTCCTCTAATCTTCATTCTAACCACTAGAAATCTCTTCATTCTAAACCATAGAAATCTAAGGGAAACTGTTTTGGGAACTCTAGTCATTGTGCATTCCCGATTTCAACTTAAACCGAAACCACCACTCGCTTACTGCCTTCTCAAAACCTCATTTATCATCCCTCCTACCAACGATAGATACAATGTAACAAGAAATAGAAGCAAAACTCACCAAGTTCGGAGGAAATCGCTGGAGGAAGTCGAAGGGGGTCTCCTATCGCGCTCTGCTAAGCTGAGGAGCTGAGAATGGAGAGGAAATGAAATAAACAGTGGCGGCTACTTCATTAATAGTTTCCTTAAATACGTTATCCACCTTTGAGTTTCTAATTACCCTTATGCCCTTGCCTAGTCATCCACTAACCCTATATTTAATATTGCCATATAAATTGTGCCATTAGTTTAAAAGGAATAGAGAAACGGTTTGATAGAACTGGGTATTACAAAATCTCTTGGAAACAAATTTAAAAAAATTTAAGAAATAGAGGAGGAATAAAATAGAAAGGAAATAGTCTCGGTTTTAAAGATAGAGGCGAAAAGAAAACACATGGAGCTTATCGATCCGCCAACGATATCAGAGCCTGTACCCAATTGGAAATGTGGCCAACGAGGATGTTGGGCCCCCGAGGGGGGTGATTGTGACGACCCGTATGTGTACGTATGAGCACGACTGCGGAAAAAATCTCGGGTTGTGGGGTAAACCTCGAGACCTAAGCCGAGTGTAGGCAAATCCCGGGTCGTAAAAAGGGGATCGTCACAATCCTACATCGCTTGGGAAAGTATATAGAAATTAAACATATGTAAGGAAACCCTCCCAAGATAGTAAGACGCATTTTGGAGCATAATTGGCAACGGATCTCATAAGAACTCCAAAGTTAAAAGTGCTCCAGCGAGAGCAGTACCATGTTGGTGACCGACTAGGAAGTTCTCGCCAAACAAATCTGTGAGGGGAGGATATTGGGCTACGGCCCAATCTCTAGAGCGGACAATATTTTACTAGGAAAAGGGATCGTTATAGGTAAAGTGTAAAGCCCCGAGTTATCTGAACCCGGTTCGTTACACAAAAGTCCGTACATGACTAAGAAATCCCATTTGTATTAATATTATTATTATTATTTTTTCTTTTTAACTTTGCTCAACATTCAGCATTTGACATAAGCTAAAATCTCAAAACATTTAAAAACTTGCAGCGAAAATCATTTGGACAGCAATAGAGTTAAACAAAACTATGAACGTTGTTTGAAGTGTAAGAAATAATCGGCTAAAAAGAAATAGAGGTTTAAATTGTGAAATACTTGAAAAGTTGCAGAAGTCAAACGCATCTGCCGATGGATAAAGTCAACGGAAGAAGCAGAAACAGGCTTCTACCGATGACGTAGACCAGAAGAGTTGGAAACAAAAGACATCTCTCGGTGGACTGCATCTACCGATGACGTCAGCCGAATAAATCACTTATTCAACATCAACCGATCGCAAAATGACAAGCTTTTCGACTCATATCTACCGACGGCAAAACGACAAAACATATTACCCACTCATACTGGTAGTGCAAAATCTACATCTTCCGATAGAATTAAACCTACATCATCCGATGGCTTAACTGAAGACATCTTCCGATAGAATTAAACCTACATCATCCGATGGCTTAACTGAAGACATCTTCCGATAGAATTAAACCTACATCATCCGATGGCTTAACTGAAGACATCTTTCGATAGAATTAAACCTACATCATCCGATGGCTTAACTGAAGACATCTTCCGATAGACAACATAACTATAACTCAACATCTTCCGATAGACATCATCTAACGATAGAAGACAGAGCGACATTTCAACTATTTCTTGCTATGCAAACACAACTTAAGTACAGAAAGAATTTACTTATTTCACTGAGACCATTCAGAAATAACTTGAATCATTGCACTACTCAAATCCAGTAAAAACCAACATTAAGAAAAAAAACTCAACAGAATATCATTATCCGAAAATCTCAAAACGTATTCAAAGTATTAAACCTCTACTAACATGAAAACTCAACATACTTAAATTAAAACATTGTCAACTGAAACTTCACACCAACTGACATCAGTTAAATCACCTCATCAAGTACCAGATCCGTGGCATGAATGTGCTCCTCCAACCAGCCTATCCATCAACAAGCTCAGAGAAATCACCTGTTGTTACTGCCTCACCTACATCACAAAACTCATCTATTAGCCTAATGCTAAATAAGCGAAGTGATAATGAAATGATATGCTGAAACTTAAATCCTAAATATGAAGTTTCTACTTTCTCATCTCAGTTGAACATTCGTTCATTCACTGATCTGATCCCTCGATTCCCTTGGGAGTGGGATCAATTCTCCCAATGTTATACATCCTCTTCATCAGTTAAGGGGTGGATGAATTCCCTTAATAGCTGTTCTGATCCCTCAGTTCTCTTGGGAGTGGGATCAGTTCTCCCAATGTTATAAATCCTCTTCATCTGTTAAGGGGTGGATTAGTTCCCTTAACAGCCAATGCATTTCAATCTGTACCTGCCTTTCCATAACATTACATGAAAGTTCATTTTCGTGTTCTTAAAAAAAAAAACATGATGCATGACATACAGGAAATACTCAAACATGCACACACCTAGTATTCTGTGATGTAGGCCCGAAAGCACACACAATACTTCACTTACCTGGCTCTCTTGGAAATGCTTGGTTTCAACTACTCCAGAAGCTCGCTCACCTAGGGTCATGACAGTACATTAATCCAACTCTCACTAAAACTTACCAAAATCAATAAAATGCTTGAGGAAACCGATTGAAACTCTGCTACCCGTGCATTCCAATTTATCACCAAGAACCCGAACCTACCCTTAATCACAGCATCTTCAAATCTCCACATTGTATTCTCTCAGTTATCTAATCGCTAAAAAGCAAGAAAACAAGGAAGACTTACCTAGATTGAAGGAGAATCGGGCGAGAGAATCGCCTAGAGAGCTCTACTGCTCGAGCTGAAAACCGAAAGAGGGAAATAGGGAATAGTGGCGGCTATAGTGTATTAACACTTCCCTTAAATACATTATCCGTTTTTAAAATCTCACTTTACATAAATGCCCTTGCTTAGTCACTCACTAACCTAATAAATAATTACCCTAATTCTTTCATAAAATGCACATCATATTTGATAAATTAAATTTGGTTTAGCGGAACCGGGTGCTACATAAAGCCTAGTGACTTCTTCCTCCGACAAAACCATTCTTCTTTCTTAAATAAAATTCGAACAACAAGAATCAGAGCTTGAAAAGGAAAAATAAGGGGAGAGAACGAAGCAACCAACTGGAACCTACAAGCCTGAGTAGTTGAAAGAGGAAGAGCAGATGAAGGGCACAGAGCAGAAGGGAGAAGAGGCTACTAGGGTCGACTGGCCTCGTTTCTCCCTTAAAAAGTAATTTTTTTGTAATACGGCGTGGAGAGAGAAATTGGGACGAACTAATTTATACGTGTAACATAACCCAAAATTTCCCAATTTTCCTTAAAAGAGTATATTTCCTCACCGATTTTATAAATTAACGAGTGAATGACACGTAATCTCCACATTAGTGTTTAAAATTTGAATGCAAACTATGGGTGCAATTGATTCTCCCTTAAAAGTAATTTTTTTTTGTAATAATAAATAAAATTTGAGACCCGCGCGAGGCCAAATTGGAGAGAGAAATTGGGCCGGAGTGATTTCTAGTTGTATCATGACACAAAATTTCCAAATTCTCCTTGAAAGACTATATTTCTGCTAGAATAACATATTTCATAAATTAATGAGTGAATAACACGTAATCTCCATATTAGAGTTTAAAATTAGAGTGTAAAACTAGGGGTGCATTCGGTTCTCCCTTAAAAGTAATTTTTTTTTTCTAATTATAAATAGACTTTTAGACCGGCGCGAGGCCAAATTGGAGAGAGAAATTGGACCGATTGATTTTTAGGTGTATCATAACACAAAATTTTCAAATTCTCCTTAAAAGACTATATTTTCGCTGGAGTAACAGATTTCATAAACTAATAAGTGAATAACACGTAATATCCACATTATAGTTTAAAATTAGAGTGTAAACTAGGGGTGCAATCGTTCTCCCTTAAAAGTAATTTTTTTGTAATAATAAGTAGATTTTTAGACTAGCAAGACGCAAAATTAGGGAGAGAAATTGGGTCGAACTGATTTAAAGGTGTATCATAACACAAATATTCCAAATTCTTCTAAAAAGTCTATATTTCCGCTGGAGTAACAAATTTCATAAATCAATGAGTGAATAACACGTTATGTTCACATTAGAGTTTAAAATTCGAGTGTAAACTAGGGGTGGAATCAGTTCTCCCCTAAAAGTAATTTTTTAGTAATAATAAGTAGATTTTTAGACCCGTGCGAGGCAAGATTGGAAGGAGAAATTAGGCCGTACTCATTTCTAAGTGTATCATAACACAAAATTTTACAAATTCTCCTTAAAAGACTATATTTTTGCTAGAGTAACAGATTTGTAAAATTAATGAGTGAATAACAGGTATCTCCACATTAGAGTTTAAAATTAGAGTGTAAACTCTAATGTGAAGATTATGTGTTATTCACTTATTAATTTATTAAATCTGTTACTCTAGCAGAAATATAGTTTTTTTAAGTAGAATTTGGAAACCCTAATGTGCATCATTTGAACTGATCATTCGTCATATCAATTTCAAAATGG
Source organism: Begonia masoniana (assembly GCA_022432975.1). NCBI lineage: Eukaryota > Viridiplantae > Streptophyta > Magnoliopsida > Cucurbitales > Begoniaceae > Begonia > Begonia masoniana. Next base: position 6,258,452 of record CM039508.1, on the reverse strand, counting down.
GCAACAAGATAGTTCATGCCTTTCAACATCTGCATCACCATCTTTTGGATTCGAAAAAGCCTAGTGACTTCTTCCTCCGACAAAACCATTCTTCTTTCCTAAATAAAATTTGAACAACAAGAACAAGAGCTTGGAAAGGAAAAAGAAGGAGAGAGAACGAAGGACTGGAACCTACAAGCCTGAGTAGTTGAAAGAGGAAGAGTAGACGAAGGGCACAAAGCAGAAGGAAGAAGAGGCTGCTAGGGTCGACTGGCATCGGTTCTCCCTCAAAAAGTAATTTTTTTGTAATACAGCGTGTAGAGAGAAATTGAGAAAGACTAATTTATACATGTGTCATAACCCAAAATTTCCAAATTCTCTTAAAATTAGAGTGTAAATTATGGATGCAATCGCTTCTCCCTTAAAAGTAATTTTTTTGTAATAACAAATAGAATTTTAGACCGACGTGAGGCTAGATTGGATAGAGAAATTGGGCATGACTAATTTCTAGTGGTATCATATCACAAAATTTCCAAATTCTCCTTAAAAGACTATATTTCCGCTAGATTAACATATTTCATAAATTAATAAGTAAATAACACATAATTTCCATATTAGAGTGTAAACTAGGGGTGCAATCGGTTCTCCCTTAAAGTAATTTTTTTGTAATTATAAATAGACTGTTAGACCGGCGAGAAACCAGATTGGAGAGAGAAATTGGGCCGGACTTATTTTAAGGTGTATCATAACACAAAATTTCCAAATTCTCCTTAAAAGACTATCTTTCCGCAATAGTAACAGATTTAATAAATTAATGAGTGAATAACACGTAATCTCCCCTTTAGAGTTTAAAATTAGAGTGTAAACTAGGAGTGCAATCGGTTCACCCTTAGAAGTAGTTTTTTTGTAATAATAAATAGATTTTTAGATCGGCGTGAGGCCAGATTGCAGAGAGAAATTGGACCGGACTGATTTCTAGTTGTATCATAACGCAAAATTTGCAAATTCTCCTTAAAAGACTACATTTCTACTAGAGTAGTAGATTTCATAAATTAATAAGTGAATAACATGTATTCTTCACATTAGAGTTTAAAATTAGAGTGTAAACTAGGGGTGAATCCGGTTCTCCATTAAAAGTAATTTTTTTGTAATAATGAGCAGATTTTTAGACTAGCGCGACGCAAATTTGGGGACAGAAATGGGGCCGGACTGATTTATAGGTGTATCATAATCCAAAATTTCCAAATTCTCCTTAAAAGAATATATTTCCGAACAGATTTCATAAATTAATAACTGAATAACACGTAATCTTCACATTAGAATTTAAAATTAGAGTGTAAACTATGGGTGCAATCAATTTTCTCTTATAAGTAATTTTTTTGTAATAATAAATAGAATTTTAGACCGACGCGAGGCCAGATTGGAGAGAGAAATTGGGCCAGACTTATTTCTAGTTGTATCATCACACAAAATTTTCAAATTCTCTTTAAAAGGCTATATTTCTGTAAACTCTAATGTGGAGATTACTTGTTATTCACTTATTAATTTATGAAATCTGTTACTCTAGTGGAAATATAGTTTTTTAAGTAGAATTTGGAAACTCTAATGTGCATCATTTGAACTGATCCTTCGTCATATCAACTTTGAAATCAGCAACAAGATAGTTCATGTCTTTCAGCATCTGCATCACCGTCTTCCGGATTCGAAAAAGCCTAGTGACTTCTTCCTCCGACAAAACCATTCTTCTTTCCTAAATAAAATTCGAATAGTAAGAACCAGAGCCTCGAAAGGAAAAAGAAGGAGAGGGAACGAGGCAACTGGAACCAACAAGCCTGAGTTGTTGAAAGAGGAAGAGCAAAACAAGGGCACATAGCAAAAGGGAGAAGAGGCTGCTACGGTCGACTGGCTATGGTTCTCTCTTAAAAAATAATTTTTTTTGTAATACAGCGCGTAGAGAGAAATTGGGCAGCACTAATTTATAGGTGTATTATAACCAAAAATTTCCAAATTCTCCTTAAAAGACTATATTTCTGCAAAGATTTCATAAATTAATGAGTGAATAACACGTAATCGCTACATTAGAGTTTAAAATTCGAGTGTAAACTTTGGGTGCAATAGGATCTCTCTTAAAAGTAAGTTTTTGTAATAATAAATAGAATTTTAGAACGGCGCGAGGCCAGATTGGAGAGAGAAATTTGGCGGGAGTGATTTCTAGTTGTATCATAACACAAAATTTCAAAATTCTCCTTAAAAGACTATATTTCCCCTAGAGTAACAGATTTCATAAATTAATAAGTGAATAACACGTAATCTATACATTATATTTTAAAATTAGAGTGTAAATTAGGGGTGCAATCGGTTCTCCCTTAAAAGTATTTTTTTTGTAATAAGTAGATTTTTAGACTAGCGAGTAGGGGTGGGCAAGACCGGACCGCGGACCGAGAACTGGACCGGACTGCAGGTGTTGGTCCAGTTTTGGGTGGTCCTTGACTGTTCTTGGTCTGGGACTGGTCCTCAAAGCAAAAATCTCATGGGCAATGGTCCGGTCCACGGTCCATAGTCCGAAATTCCCGAAAGACCAAACTGAACCAAGAACCCAATAATTTTTATGTTATGATAGTTGGATATATTTTAGATGTTGAATTTAGTTTATCTTATGAGATTTTATTTTAAGCATAGATTATTAGATTTAATTTGTTAGATTTAATTTGTTAGTTTAATATATACGTTACTTTCATTCTTTTATTCTTTCGATTAAGAGTACAAGTAAAAATATGTATGCTGAGTTTATTGGAAAAATTTATATGCAATTTCAGAATTTTTTGTTTTTTTATTTTTATTTTTAAAAATATTCAACATTACAATGGGAGAAACTGGGACCGGACCGAATTTTTTGGTCTGGTCCGGTCTGGTCCCGATCCTTGCACGGTCCGGTATTGGGATTCAGGATAAAATTCCCGAATCCCATGGTCCGGTCCAATTCCGGCTCAAGACCGGACCGGACCGGACCATGCCCACCCCTACTAGCGAGACATAATATTGGCGAGAGAAGTTGGGCCGGACTGATTGTAGGTGTATCATAACACAAAATCAAATTCTTCTTAAAAGACTATATTTCCCCTAGAGTAACATATTTCATAAATTTATGAGTGAATAACATGTAATTTCCATATTAGAGTTTAAAACTTGAATGTAAACTAGGAGTAGAATTGGTTCTCCTCTAAAAGTAATTTTCTTTTGTAATAATAAATAGAATTTTAGACTGGCACGATGTAACACCCGGTTCTATCGAACCAGCTCTTTTATTATTAATGGTATACACTCTATTAGTCAATAATTTAAGTAGGGTTATTGAATGATTAGATTAGACAAGGGCATTAGAGTAAATTACTTTTTTTTAAAAAGTGAATAACGTATTTAAGGAAAGAGGGATTAGGATTAATGCACTGTAGCCGCCACCATTTCATACCTTTCTCTTCGGGTTTTCAGTTCAAGCAGCCGATCTCTCTAGGCGATTTTCCTCGCCCGATTCTCCTTCGACTTAGATAAGTTTTCCTCATTTCTCTTATGATATAGTGGTTATGTAACGACCCCGTTTCCCAGCAAGATATTGTCCGCTCTGGGGATTGGGCCGCAGCCCAATATCCTCCCCTCACAGCTTTGTTTGGCGAGCACTTCCCGGAAGGTCACCCAACCTGGAATTGCTCTCGCCGAAGCACTTTTAACTTCGGAGTTATTATGGGATCCGTTGCCAATTGTGCTCCAAAATGCGTCTTACTATCTTGGGAGGGATCTCTTACATATGTTTCATTTCCATGTACTTCCCCAAGCGATGTGGGATTGTGATAAACCCCTCTTTACGACCCGGGATTCGCCTATACTCGAGTCCGGGATTCCCCTACACTCGGCTTAGGTCCCGAGGTTTGCCCCGCAACCCGAGGTTTGCCCCGCAGTCGTACACATACGTTCACATTCAGGTCATCACAATCACCCTCCCTCGGGGGCCCAACGTCCTCGTTGGCCACATTTCTGGTTGGGTACAGGCTCTGATACCATTTATAACGACCCCGTTTCCCAGCAAGATATTGTCCGCTCTGGGGATTGGGCCGCAGCCCAATATCCTCTCCTCATAGCTTTGTTTGGTGAGAACTTCCCGGAAGGTCACCCAACCTGGAATTGCTCTCGCCGAAGCACTTTTAACTTCGGAGTTCTTATGGGATCCGTTGCCAATTGTGCTCCAAAACGCGTCTTACTATCTTAGGAGGGATCTCTTACATATGTTTCATTTCCATGTACTTCCCCAAGCGATGTGGGATTGTGATAACCCCCTCTTTACGACCCTGGATTCGCCTATACTCGAGTCCGGGATTCGCCTACACTCGGCTTAGGTCCCGATGTTTGCCCCGCAACACGAGGTTTGCCCCGCAGTCGTACACATACGTTCACATTCGGGTCATCACAGGTTAAATACCTGAAGGAGTACAATGTGAGGATTTTGAGGATGCTGAGATTGAGCGTAGATTCGGGTTTTAGTGACAAAGGGGGAATGCTCGGGTAGTAGAGTTTCTAACTAGATTCCTCGAACCACTGTTTGATTATTGGTGAGGTTTAGTGAACTTTTGATTTATATTCTGTTATGAACTTAGGTGAGCAGATTTCCGAAGTAGCTAGCGACCAGACAATTTCCAGAAGCCAGGTAAGTAAAGTATGCATGTGCCTTCGGGTCTACATCACAAAACAGTAGGGTTATGTATCTTGTGAATGATTTTGCATGTCATGCATCATGTTTTTTTTTAAAAGATTACGAAAATGAATTTCCATGTAAGGATGGTAAGGCATGAATTGAACGTGACAGACTAACTATTAAGGGAACTAATCCACCCCTTAACTTATGAAGGGATTTATAACATTGGGAAGATTGATCCCACTCCTAAGGGAACAGAGGGATCAGATCAGCTATTAAGGGAATTCATCCGCCCCTTAATCGAGTAGAGGATGTATAACATTGGGAAAATTGATCCACTTCCCAAGGGAACCGAGGGATCAGATCAGCTTATGAATGAACGTGAATGCAACTGAGACGAGAAAGTAGAAATTGCATGTTTAGAAATTTATATTTCAGCATTTCATTTCATTACTGCTTTACTTACTTAGCATTAGGCTAATAGATGAGTTTTGTGATGTAGGTGTTGAGGATACCGCAGGTGAATTCTCTGAGTTTGTTGAGGACTAGGCAGGTTGGAGGGGTGCAGTCAGGCATCGATCTGGCATCTGATGGGGCGGTTTAACTGGTGTCAGTGGTTGTGAAGGTTTAGTGGACAATGATTTCAATTTGAGTATGTTAAACTTTCTGATGATAGAAGTTGCTTTGATGTTTTCAAAAAGTACTTTGAGACTTTTCTGATAGTAGTATTCTGTTGGGATTTGATGTTGGTACTTACTGGATTTTGAGTAATGCTTTGGTTTGAATTGTTTCTGAATGATTTTCAGTGGAGTAAGTAAATTCCTTTCTGTAGTTAGAGTTGTATTTGTATAGCAAGGAGTAGTTAAAATGTTGCTCTATGGTCTATCGGAAGATGTCTTCAGTAAAGTCATCGGATGATGTCTTAGTAAAGTCATCGGTACATGAAGTTTATTCAATCGGATGATGTAGGTTTAATTCTATCAGAAGATGTCTTCAGAAAAGCCATCGAATGACGTAGGTTAATTTCTGTAACGACCCCTCATCCCAGCAAGATATTGTCCGCTCCGGGGATTGGGCCGCAGCCCAATATCGTCCCCTCACGGCTTTGTTTGGCGAGGACTTCCCAGTCGGTCACCCAACCTGGTACTACTCTCGCCGAAGCACGCTTAACTTCGGAGTTCTTATGGGATCCGTTGCCAATTGTGCTCCAAAACGCGTCTTGCTATGTTGGGAGGGATCTCTTACATATGTTTCATTTCCATGTACTTCCCCAAGCGATGTGGGTTCGTAACGGCCCCTGCTTCAACGGGAGAACCCTCCGGCCCAGGTCAGCCCCAGGATCCGCGGAGCTTTACCCACCTCCGGCCCAGGTCAGCCCCAGGATCCGCGGAGAATGGGTGGTCCCAAACATGCGTTGAAAGACGGGTCGTCACAATCACCCCCCCTCGGGGGCCCAACGTCCTCGTTGGCCACATTTCCGGTTGGGTACAGGCTCTGATACCATTTGTAACGACCCCTCATCCCAGCAAGATATTGTCCGCTCCGGGGATTGGGCCGCAGCCCAATATCGTCCCCTCACGGCTTTGTTTGGCGAGGACTTCCCAGTCGGTCACCCAACCTGGTACTACTCTCGCCGAAGCACGCTTAACTTCGGAGTTCTTATGGGATCCGTTGCCAATTGTGCTCCAAAACGCGTCTTGCTATGTTGGGAGGGATCTCTTACATATGTTTCATTTCCATGTACTTCCCCAAGCGATGTGGGTTCGTAACGGCCCCTGCTTCAACGGGAGAACCCTCCGGCCCAGGTCAGCCCCAGGATCCGCGGAGCTTTACCCACCTCCGGCCCAGGTCAGCCCCAGGATCCGCAGAGAATGGGTGGTCCCAAACATGCGTTGAAAGACGGGTCGTCACAATTTCTATCAGAAGATGTCTTCAAAAAAGCCACCGGATGATGTAGGTTAATTTCTATCGGAAGATGTCTTCAGAAAAGCCATCGGATGATGTAGGTTTAATTCTATCGGAAGATGTCTTCAGAAAAGCCATCGGATGATTTAGGTTTAATTCTATCAGAAGATGTAGATTTTGCACTACCGGTATGAGTGAGTATTATGCTTGTCGTTTTGCGATCGGTTGATGTTGGATAATTGATTTATCCGGCTGACGTCATCGGTAGATGCAGTCCACCGAGAGATGTCTTTTGTTTCCAACTCTTCTGGTCCACGTCATCGGTAGAAGCCTTCTATTTGCTGTTTCTTCTTCTTCCGTTGACTTTATCCATCGGCAGATGCGTTTGACTTCTGCGACTTCCCAAGTATTTCACGATATAAACCTTTATTTCTTTTTAGCCGTTTATCTCTTACATTTCAAACAATGTTCGTAGTTTTGTTTAACTCTATTGTTGTCCAAAAGATTTCCGCTGCAAGTTTTAAATGTTTTGAGACTTTAGCTTATGTCAAATGTTGAATGTTGAGCAAAGTTTAAAAAAAAATAATAATACAGCTGAGATTTCTTAGTCATGTACGATCTTTTGTGTAACGAACCGGGTTCAGATAACTCGGAGCGTTACAGTATGGTATCAGAGACATTCAGTTAAACCGTTCAAAAGATTACTCATCAGTGCCAATCGTTGCATGGAAGTACTCCAACAACTGTAAGTGTTTATCTTAACCTTAGCTATTAGATATTAAAGAGTGTAATTAACCTTGTACAGGAATATAGCAAATGTCTAGACGACCAGGAAGACCAAGATTACAAAGAGAGATACCAAGTCCGAGACGCGAGGAGGACTCTAGTGTAATTAGGCAGCTGATAGAATTGATGCGTCAACAGTCTGATCAATTAGGAGTGCTGTTGAGCCGGGAGACACAAGGAAGTGCCAACTCGGGTTCTAGCAGTGAACATTCTGGAGATAGATTCCGGAGACTAAGACCACCCACGTTTGATGGACAGTCATCTGATCCAGTTATTGCTGAAGGATGGCTTAGAAAGATTGAGAGTATGTTTAGGTGTGCCAACATAGGAGAAGGAGACAAGGTCATGTTGGCAACATTTCATTTAGCTGGTGAAGCTCAACTCTGGTGGGAAACAATAAAGACCACCACAGATGTTTTAGTGATGCCTTGGTTACAATTCAAGGACCTTTTCTATGGGAAGTATTTTAACAGCACTGTCCAGACCGCGAAGAAGTTGGAGTTTCTAAACTTGAAGCAGACAGGGTCTGTGGCTGATTACAGTAGGCAATTCGAGTCCCTGTCCAAGTTTGCTGGACATTTTGCTCATAAGGAAGAGGATAAGGTGTTCAAATTTGTGCATGGACTGAAGCCGGAGATTTACCGAGGAGTCAAATTCCGTGGCATTAAAGGCTTGACGTTTAGTGAGGTTGTGTCCACTGCTCTGGAAGTGGAGGAAGCTGAAAAGAAGTGTGCTAGACCAAAGGAGGTTCCACAAAAGTTTATCCAGCCACACCATCAGAGAGGAATGAAGAGGCCTATTGAGGGCCAGAGTGGCCAAGGATCTGGAAAGAAGGTACCGAATACCCAGAAGTTCCCTCAGTGCCCAAAATGTTCGAAGAATCACTCAGGGGAGTGTAGATTTGGAACGGGTAAGTGCTTCAACTGTGAAGAGGTTGGACACTTGTACAAGGATTGTCCAAAGCCCCGGGTCATTCGATGTTTCCATTGCAACAAGGTTGGCCATGTAAACAGAGACTGCCCAGCTATGAAGGGTGGCCCTGTCAAGATTAAGCCAAGAATATTCTCCATGATGGAGTCATGTGGTGAAGACCAGCCTGCTGTAGTGTCAGGTACAATACTGATTAACTCTATACCTGCTTTTACTTTGATAGATTCGGGTGCAACACATTCTTTTATAGCCTCTACATTTGCTGATAAGTTAGATGTACGGTTTACTTCTTTTGAACATGTATTCAAAGTTGCCTTACCCTCTGGTGAACGCATGCACTCTAACCAAATGATGCTTGATAGTGTTGTATTAGTAGGAAACATGAATTTGCCTGCCGATCTCATTGTTATGGACATAATAGGATTTGATGTAATCCTAGGAATGGATTGGTTATTTAAACATTATGCCATAATAGATTGTACGACTGGAGTTGTTAGTTTTCAACCCCCTGGTGATTTAAACCAAACCTTCCAAGCTCTGAAGAAGAGTAAGGAAATGACTGTAATGACTTCTGTCAATTGTAGACCCTCCCCATGCAGAGAGTATTTGTGCTTTTTGGCCAGTATTTTAGACACACAACTAGTAGAAAAAGCGAGCCCCGAAAATGTTTAGTTGTCCAAGATTTTCCGGAAGTATTTCTAGATGACCTTCCTGGCTTGCCACCAAATAGGGAAATTGAGTTTGTTGTGGATGTTTACCCCGGCGCTGAGCCTGTATCTAAGAATCCATATAGATTAGCACCAACAGAACTTAAGGAATTGAAGAAATAGTTGGAGGATTTGTTGGAGAAAGGGTTCATACGCCCTAGCTTTTCACCGTGGGGTGCACCTGTCCTTTTTGTCAAAAAGAAAGATGGATCAATGCGAATGTGCATTGATTATAGAGAATTGAATAAGTTAACAGTCAAGAACAAGTTCCCTTTGCCGAGGATTGATGACTTATTTGACCAGCTTAAGGGTGCAAGAGTTTTCTCTAAGATTGACCTTAGATCCGGTTATTACCAGCTGAAGGTTAAATATGAAGATATCCCAAAGACTGCCTTTCGCACAAGGTATGGACATTATGAGTTTTTGGTTATGTCTTTTGGTTTGACAAATGCACCAGCAGCCTTCATGGATCTTATGAATAGGGTGTTTCACGAGTATTTTGACAAGTTTGTCATTGTATTCACAGATGACATTCTAATCTATTCTAGAACTAAAGAGGAGCATGCAGGACACTTAAACTTGGTGTTAGGATCACTGAGGCAACACCAACTTTATGCCAAATTTTCTAAGTGTGAGTTTTGGTTGGACAGAGTTCACTTTCTTGGTCACGTGATCTCTGGAGATGAAATATCTGTCGATCCAGTCAAAGTTCAAGCAGTTCAGGAGTGGCCTCAACTGAAGAATGCCACTGATATTCGAAGTTTCCTTGGATTAGCAGGATATTATAGAAAATTTATCGAGGGATTTTCAAAGATTGCCACACCCCTTACTAGGTTAACAAGGAAAAATGTGAAGTATATGTGGACTGAAGAATGTGAACGTGGCTTTCAGACCTTGAAACAGAAACTGACCAATGCTCCAATCTTAACCCTTCCAGTTGAAGATGGTAAATTTAGTATTTATTGTGATGCTTCCAAAATTGAACTAGGTTGTGTGTTGATGCAAGATGGAAATGTTATAGCTTATGCTTCTAGACAGTTAAAATTACATGAAAAGAATTACCCTACACATGACTTAGAATTAGCTGTTGTGGTCTTCACATTAAAGATTTGGAGGCACTATCTGTATGGACAGACTTGTGAGATATTTTCGGATCATAAAAGTCTGAAATACATTTTCACGCAAAAGGAACTGAATATGAGGCAACGTAGGTGGTTAGAGTTTGTCAAAGATTATGATTTTGAGATTAAGTACCATCCTGGCAAGGCGAATGTAGTGGCTGATGCTTTGAGTAGAGTGACTCCTTCGGTCTCTACATTGACTTTAGACATACCGATAGCTTTAGAGACAGAATTCCAAAGATTCAACCTGGAAGCTGTCTAGTATGACAGCCATGCTTTCGACCATATCTTTGAGGCCTACTATTTTGGAGAGAATAAAGGAAGTTCAAACGAATGACACTGAATGCAATAGGTATAAGTTGTGCATGGATTCTACTGACAAGTCGGATTTCAACTGCTCAGTTGATGGAATTCTCAAGTTTTGAAATAGATCGTTTGTTCCGGCTGATACTGAACTTAGAAAGGGAATCCTATTTGAGGCACATTCTTCTAGACTCTCTGTTCATCCCGGGAGTACGAAAATGTACAGAGATCTCAAACAACATTATTGGTGGCCAGGTATGAAAAGAAGTGTGGCGGAGTATGTGGAGTCCTTCTAATCTGCCAGCAAGTCAAAGCTGAACATTAGAGGCCTGCTGGAACATTACAACCCTTACCAGTTCCCGAATGAAAATGGATCAAATAACGATGGATTTTGTTATAGGATTACCTAGAACAGCAAAGGGTCACGATGCAATTTGGGTAATAGTTAATCGTTTAACCAAATCTGCTCACTTTCTGCCAATGAAGATAACATACTCGATGGATCAACTGGCTGAGTTGTATGTGCACAAAGTTGTTAGACTGCATGGAGTTCCAAGCATTATAGTTTCAGACCGAGACTCTAGATTTACATCTAAATTTTGGAAAAGTTTGCACAAGGCTATGGGAAGACAGGTTAGTTTTAGCACAGCTTTCCACCCTCAAACAGATGGACAATCTGAAAGAACCATTCAAACATTAGAGGATATGCTCCGTGCATGTGTCTTAGACTTTCAAGGTTCATGGAGCAAATACTTGTCATTGATTGAATTTTCTTATAACAACAGTTTTCAGGCAACAATAGGCATGGCGCCATACGAGGCATTGTATGGACGAAAGTGCAGATCTCCATTGTATTGGGATGAAGTTGGAGAAGCACAATTGATTGGTCCTGACATCGTACAGCAAACAGTGGAGAAAATTGCTCTTATCTGACAAAGAATCTTGACAGCTCAAAGCCGGCAGAAAAGCTATGCAGACAAAAGGCGAAGAGAACTGGAATTTGAAGTAGGTAATGAAATTTTCCTTAAGGTGTCACCTTTCAAAGGAGTGGTGAGATTTGGAAAGAGAGGAAAATTGAACCCCAGATTTATTAGACCATTCACTATTCTGAAGAGAGTTGGGAGAGCAGCCTATCAGTTGCAGCTACCGGCGTCTATGGATGGGGTACACAGTGTGTTCCATGTTTCTATGTTGAAGAAATGCATAAGGGATCCATATCAAATCGTGGAACAGAAAGACCTTGAGATTCATCCTACCCTTGCCTACGAAGAGAAACCAGTAAAGATCTTAGATTATGCAGTGAAGGTATTGCGCAACAAAGAGGTTCCACTAGTGAAAGTCTTGTGGCACAACCAGAATATTGAGGAAACAACTTGGGAACGCCAGCAAGACATGATGGACCAACATCCAGAGTTATTCAGGTACTGAATTTTGAGGACAAAATTCTTTTAAGGAGGGTAGATTGTAACACCCGGTTCTATCAAACCAGCTCTTTTATTATTAATGGTATACACTTTATTAGTCAATAATTTAAGTAGGGTTATTGAATGATTAGACTAGACAAGGGCATTAGAGTAAATTACATTTTTTTAAAAAGTGGATAACGTATTTAAGGAAAGAGAGATTGAGTTTAATGCACTGTAGCCGCCACCATTTCATACATTTCTCTTCGGGTTTTCAGCTCAAGCAGCCAAGCTCTCTAGGCGATTTTCCTCGCCCGATTCTCCTTCGACTTAGGTAAGTTTTTTCCTCATTTCTCTTATGATATAGTGGTTAAATACCTGAAGGAGTACAATGTGAGGATTTTGAGGATGCTGAGATTGAGCATAGATTCGGGTTTTAGTGATAAAGGGGGAATGCTCGGGTAGTAGAATTTCTAACTGGATTCCTCGAACCACTGTTTGATTCTTGGTGAGGTTTAATGAAGTTTTGATTTATATTCTGTTATGAACTTAGGTGAGCAGATTTCCCGAAGTAGCTAGCGACCAGACAATTTCCAGAAGCCAAGTAAGTAAAGTATGCATGTGCCTTCGGGCCTACATCACAAAACAGTAGGGTTATGTATCTTGTGAATGATTTTGTATGTCATGCATCATGTTTTTTTTAAAGATTACGAAAATGAATTTCCATGTAAGGATGGTAAGGCATGAACTGAACGTGACAGACAAACTATTAAGGGAACTAATCCACCCCTTAACTTATGAAGGGATTTATAACATTGGGAGGATTGATCCCACTCCCAAGGGAACAGAGGGATCAGATCAGCTATTAAGGGAATTCATCCGCCCCTTAATCGAGTAGAGGATGTATAACATTGGGAAAATTGATCCACTTCCCAAGGGAACCGAGGGATCAGATCAGCTTATGAATGAACGTGAATGCAACTGAGATGAGAAAGTAGAAATTGCATGTTTAGAAATTTATATTTCAGCATTTCATTTCATTACTGCTTTACTTACTTAGTATTAGGCTAATAGATGAGTTTTGTGATGTAGGTGTTGAGGATACTGCAGGTGAATTCTCTGAGTTTGTTGAGGACTAGGCAGGTTGGAGGGGTGCAGTCAGGCATCGATCTGGCATCTAATGGGGCGGTTTTAAACCGGTGTCAGTGGTTGTGAAGGTTTAGTGGACAATGATTTCAATTTGAGTATGTTAAACTTTCTGATGATAGAAGTTGCTTGATGTTTTCAAAAAGTACTTTGAGACTTTTCTGATAGTAGTATTCTGTTGGGATTTGATGTTGGTACTTACTGGATTTTGAGTAATGCTTTGGTTTGAATTGTTTCTGAATGATTTCAGTGGAGTAAGTAAATTCCTTTCTGTAGTTAGAGTTGTATTTGTATAGCAAGGAGTAGTTAAAATGTTGCTCTATGGTCTATCGGAAGATGTCTTCAGTAAAGTCATCGGATATGTCTCAGTAAAGTCATCGGTACATGAAGTTTATTCAATCGGATGATGTAGGTTTAATTCTATCGGAAGATGTCTTCAGAAAAGCCATCGATGACGTAGGTTAATTTCTATCGGAAGATGTCTTCAAAAAAGCCATCGGATGATGTAGGTTAATTTCTATCGGAAGATGTCTTCAGAAAAGCCATCGGATGATGTAGGTTTAATTATATCGGAAGATGTCTTCAGAAAAGCCATCGGATGATTAGGTTTAATTCTATCAGAAGATGTAGATTTTGCACTACGGTATGAGTGAGTATTATGCTTGTCGTTTGCGATCGGTTGATGTTGGATAATTGATTTATCCGGCTGACGTCATCGGTAGATGCAGTCCACCGAGAGATGTCTTTTTGTTTCCAACTCTTCTGGTCCACGTCATCGGTAGAAGCCTTCTATTTGCTGTTTCTTCTTCTTCCGTTGACTTTATCCATCGGCAGATGCGTTTGACTTCTGCGACTTCCCAAGTATTTCACGATATAAACCTTTATTTCTTTTTAGCCGTTTATCTCTTACATTTCAAACAATGTTCATAGTTTTGTTTAACTCTATTGTTGTCCAAAAGATTTCCGCTGCAAGTTTTAAATGTTTTGAGACTTTAGCTTATGTCAAATGTTGAATGTTGAGCAAAGTTTAAAAAAAAATAATAATACAGCTGAGATTTCTTAGTCATGTACGATCTTTTGTGTAACGAACCGGGTTCAGATAACTCGGAGCGTTACAGTATGGTATCAGAGACATTCAGTTAAACCGTTCAAAGATTACTCATCAGTGCCAATCGTTGCATGGAAGTACTCCAACAACTGTAAGTGTTTATCTTAACCTTAGCTATTAGATATTAAAGAGTGTAATTAACCTTGTACAGGAATATAGCAAATGTCTAGACGACCAGGAAGACCAAGATTACAAAGAGAGATACCAAGTCCGAGACGCGAGGAGGACTCTAGTGTAATTAGGCAGCTGATAGAATTGATGCGTCAACAGTCTGATCAATTAGGAGTGCTGTTGAGCCGGGAGACACAAGGAAGTGCCAACTCGGGTTCTAGCAGTGAACATTCTGGAGATAGATTCCGGAGACTAAGACCACCCACGTTTGATGGACAGTCATCTGATCCAGTTATTGCTGAAGGATGGCTTAGAAAGATTGAGAGTATGTTTAGGTGTGCCAACATAGGAGAAGGAGACAAGGTCATGTTGGCAACATTTCATTTAGCTGGTGAAGCTCAACTCTGGTGGGAAACAATAAAGACCACCACAGATGTTTTAGTGATGCCTTGGTTACAATTCAAGGACCTTTTCTATGGGAAGTATTTTAACAGCACTGTCCAGACCGCGAAGAAGTTGGAGTTTCTAAACTTGAAGCAGACAGGGTCTGTGGCTGATTACAGTAGGCAATTCGAGTCCCTGTCCAAGTTTGCTGGACATTTTGCTCATAAGGAAGAGGATAAGGTGTTCAAATTTGTGCATGGACTGAAGCCGGAGATTTACCGAGGAGTCAAATTCCGTGGCATTAAAGGCTTGACGTTTAGTGAGGTTGTGTCCACTGCTCTAGAAGTGGAGGAAGCTGAAAAGAAGTGTGCTAGACCAAAGGAGGTTCCACAAAAGTTTATCCAGCCACACCATCAGAGAGGAATGAAGAGGCCTATTGAGGGCCAGAGTGGCCAAGGATCTGGAAAGAAGGTACCGAATACCCAGAAGTTCCCTCAGTGCCCAAAATGTTCGAAGAATCACTCAGGGGAGTGTAGATTTGGAACGGGTAAGTGCTTCAACTGTGAAGAGGTTGGACACTTGTACAAGGATTGTCCAAAGCCCCGGGTCATTCGATGTTTCCATTGCAACAAGGTTGGCCATGTAAACAGAGACTGCCCAGCTATGAAGGGTGGCCCTGTCAAGATTAAGCCAAGAATATTCTCCATGATGGAGTCATGTGGTGAAGACCAGCCTGCTGTAGTGTCAGGTACAATACTGATTAACTCTATACCTGCTTTTACTTTGATAGATTCGGGTGCAACACATTCTTTTATAGCCTCTACATTTGCTGATAAGTTAGATGTACGGTTTACTTCTTTTGAACATGTATTCAAAGTTGCCTTACCCTCTGGTGAACGCATGCACTCTAACCAAATGATGCTTGATAGTGTTGTATTAGTAGGAAACATGAATTTGCCTGCCGATCTCATTGTTATGGACATAATAGGATTTGATGTAATCCTAGGAATGGATTGGTTATTTAAACATTATGCCATAATAGATTGTACGACTGGAGTTGTTAGTTTTCAACCCCCTGGTGATTTAAACCAAACCTTCCAAGCTCTGAAGAAGAGTAAGGAAATGACTGTAATGACTTCTGTCAATTGTAGACCCTCCCCATGCAGAGAGTATTTGTGCTTTTTGGCCAGTATTTTAGACACACAACTAGTAGAAAAAGCGAGCCCCGAAAATGTTTTAGTTGTCCAAGATTTTCCGGAAGTATTTCTAGATGACCTTCCTGGCTTGCCACCAAATAGGGAAATTGAGTTTGTTGTGGATGTTTACCCCGGCGCTGAGCCTGTATCTAAGAATCCATATAGATTAGCACCAACAGAACT
Organism: Begonia masoniana; assembly: GCA_022432975.1. Classification (NCBI taxonomy): domain Eukaryota; kingdom Viridiplantae; phylum Streptophyta; class Magnoliopsida; order Cucurbitales; family Begoniaceae; genus Begonia; species Begonia masoniana. The sequence goes on along the minus strand of CM039508.1, from coordinate 6,242,506 downwards.
TAAGGAATTGAAGAAATAGTTGGAGGATTTGTTGGAGAAAGGGTTCATACGCCCTAGCTTTTCACCGTGGGGTGCACCTGTCCTTTTTGTCAAAAAGAAAGATGGATCAATGCGAATGTGCATTGATTATAGAGAATTGAATAAGTTAACAGTCAAGAACAAGTTCCCTTTGCCGAGGATTGATGACTTATTTGACCAGCTTAAGGGTGCAAGAGTTTTCTCTAAGATTGACCTTAGATCCGGTTATTACCAGCTGAAGGTTAAATATGAAGATATCCCAAAGACTGCCTTTCGCACAAGGTATGGACATTATGAGTTTTTGGTTATGTCTTTTGGTTTGACAAATGCACCAGCAGCCTTCATGGATCTTATGAATAGGGTGTTTCACGAGTATTTTGACAAGTTTGTCATTGTATTCACAGATGACATTCTAATCTATTCTAGAACTAAAGAGGAGCATGCAGGACACTTAAACTTGGTGTTAGGATCACTGAGGCAACACCAACTTTATGCCAAATTTTCTAAGTGTGAGTTTTGGTTGGACAGAGTTCACTTTCTTGGTCACGTGATCTCTGGAGATGAAATATCTGTCGATCCAGTCAAAGTTCAAGCAGTTCAGGAGTGGCCTCAACTGAAGAATGCCACTGATATTCGAAGTTTCCTTGGATTAGCAGGATATTATAGAAAATTTATCGAGGGATTTTCAAAGATTGCCACACCCCTTACTAGGTTAACAAGGAAAAATGTGAAGTATATGTGGACTGAAGAATGTGAACGTGGCTTTCAGACCTTGAAACAGAAACTGACCAATGCTCCAATCTTAACCCTTCCAGTTGAAGATGGTAAATTTAGTATTTATTGTGATGCTTCCAAAATTGAACTAGGTTGTGTGTTGATGCAAGATGGAAATGTTATAGCTTATGCTTCTAGACAGTTAAAATTACATGAAAAGAATTACCCTACACATGACTTAGAATTAGCTGTTGTGGTCTTCACATTAAAGATTTGGAGGCACTATCTGTATGGACAGACTTGTGAGATATTTTCGGATCATAAAAGTCTGAAATACATTTTCACGCAAAAGGAACTGAATATGAGGCAACGTAGGTGGTTAGAGTTTGTCAAAGATTATGATTTTGAGATTAAGTACCATCCTGGCAAGGCGAATGTAGTGGCTGATGCTTTGAGTAGAGTGACTCCTTCGGTCTCTACATTGACTTTAGACATACCGATAGCTTTAGAGACAGAATTCCAAAGATTCAACCTGGAAGCTGTCTAGTATGACAGCCATGCTTTCGACCATATCTTTGAGGCCTACTATTTTGGAGAGAATAAAGGAAGTTCAAACGAATGACACTGAATGCAATAGGTATAAGTTGTGCATGGATTCTACTGACAAGTCGGATTTCAACTGCTCAGTTGATGGAATTCTCAAGTTTTGAAATAGATCGTTTGTTCCGGCTGATACTGAACTTAGAAAGGGAATCCTATTTGAGGCACATTCTTCTAGACTCTCTGTTCATCCCGGGAGTACGAAAATGTACAGAGATCTCAAACAACATTATTGGTGGCCAGGTATGAAAAGAAGTGTGGCGGAGTATGTGGAGTCCTTCTAATCTGCCAGCAAGTCAAAGCTGAACATTAGAGGCCTGCTGGAACATTACAACCCTTACCAGTTCCCGAATGAAAATGGATCAAATAACGATGGATTTTGTTATAGGATTACCTAGAACAGCAAAGGGTCACGATGCAATTTGGGTAATAGTTAATCGTTTAACCAAATCTGCTCACTTTCTGCCAATGAAGATAACATACTCGATGGATCAACTGGCTGAGTTGTATGTGCACAAAGTTGTTAGACTGCATGGAGTTCCAAGCATTATAGTTTCAGACCGAGACTCTAGATTTACATCTAAATTTTGGAAAAGTTTGCACAAGGCTATGGGAAGACAGGTTAGTTTTAGCACAGCTTTCCACCCTCAAACAGATGGACAATCTGAAAGAACCATTCAAACATTAGAGGATATGCTCCGTGCATGTGTCTTAGACTTTCAAGGTTCATGGAGCAAATACTTGTCATTGATTGAATTTTCTTATAACAACAGTTTTCAGGCAACAATAGGCATGGCGCCATACGAGGCATTGTATGGACGAAAGTGCAGATCTCCATTGTATTGGGATGAAGTTGGAGAAGCACAATTGATTGGTCCTGACATCGTACAGCAAACAGTGGAGAAAATTGCTCTTATCTGACAAAGAATCTTGACAGCTCAAAGCCGGCAGAAAAGCTATGCAGACAAAAGGCGAAGAGAACTGGAATTGAAGTAGGTAATGAAATTTTCCTTAAGGTGTCACCTTTCAAAGGAGTGGTGAGATTTGGAAAGAGAGGAAAATTGAACCCCAGATTTATTAGACCATTCACTATTCTGAAGAGAGTTGGGAGAGCAGCCTATCAGTTGCAGCTACCGGCGTCTATGGATGGGGTACACAGTGTGTTCCATGTTTCTATGTTGAAGAAATGCATAAGGGATCCATATCAAATCGTGGAACAGAAAGACCTTGAGATTCATCCTACCCTTGCCTACGAAGAGAAACCAGTAAAGATCTTAGATTATGCAGTGAAGGTATTGCGCAACAAAGAGGTTCCACTAGTGAAAGTCTTGTGGCACAACCAGAATATTGAGGAAACAACTTGGGAACGCCAGCAAGACATGATGGACCAACATCCAGAGTTATTCAGGTACTGAATTTTGAGGACAAAATTCTTTTAAGGAGGGTAGATTGTAACACCCGGTTCTATCAAACCAGCTCTTTTATTATTAATGGTATACACTTTATTAGTCAATAATTTAAGTAGGGTTATTGAATGATTAGACTAGACAAGGGCATTAGAGTAAATTACATTTTTTTAAAAAGTGGATAACGTATTTAAGGAAAGAGAGATTGAGTTTAATGCACTGTAGCCGCCACCATTTCATACATTTCTCTTCGGGTTTTCAGCTCAAGCAGCCAAGCTCTCTAGGCGATTTTCCTCGCCCGATTCTCCTTCGACTTAGGTAAGTTTTTTCCTCATTTCTCTTATGATATAGTGGTTAAATACCTGAAGGAGTACAATGTGAGGATTTTGAGGATGCTGAGATTGAGCATAGATTCGGGTTTTAGTGATAAAGGGGGAATGCTCGGGTAGTAGAATTTCTAACTGGATTCCTCGAACCACTGTTTGATTCTTGGTGAGGTTTAATGAAGTTTTGATTTATATTCTGTTATGAACTTAGGTGAGCAGATTTCCCGAAGTAGCTAGCGACCAGACAATTTCCAGAAGCCAAGTAAGTAAAGTATGCATGTGCCTTCGGGCCTACATCACAAAACAGTAGGGTTATGTATCTTGTGAATGATTTTGTATGTCATGCATCATGTTTTTTTTAAAAGATTACGAAAATGAATTTCCATGTAAGGATGGTAAGGCATGAACTGAACGTGACAGACAAACTATTAAGGGAACTAATCCACCCCTTAACTTATGAAGGGATTTATAACATTGGGAGGATTGATCCCACTCCCAAGGGAACAGAGGGATCAGATCAGCTATTAAGGGAATTCATCCGCCCCTTAATCGAGTAGAGGATGTATAACATTGGGAAAATTGATCCACTTCCCAAGGGAACCGAGGGATCAGATCAGCTTATGAATGAACGTGAATGCAACTGAGATGAGAAAGTAGAAATTGCATGTTTAGAAATTTATATTTCAGCATTTCATTTCATTACTGCTTTACTTACTTAGTATTAGGCTAATAGATGAGTTTTGTGATGTAGGTGTTGAGGATACTGCAGGTGAATTCTCTGAGTTTGTTGAGGACTAGGCAGGTTGGAGGGGTGCAGTCAGGCATCGATCTGGCATCTAATGGGGCGGTTTAACCGGTGTCAGTGGTTGTGAAGGTTTAGTGGACAATGATTTCAATTTGAGTATGTTAAACTTTCTGATGATAGAAGTTGCTTTGATGTTTTCAAAAAGTACTTTGAGACTTTTCTGATAGTAGTATTCTGTTGGGATTTGATGTTGGTACTTACTGGATTTTGAGTAATGCTTTGGTTTGAATTGTTTCTGAATGATTTTCAGTGGAGTAAGTAAATTCCTTTCTGTAGTTAGAGTTGTATTTGTATAGCAAGGAGTAGTTAAAATGTTGCTCTATGGTCTATCGGAAGATGTCTTCAGTAAAGTCATCGGATGATGTCTCAGTAAAGTCATCGGTACATGAAGTTTATTCAATCGGATGATGTAGGTTTAATTCTATCGGAAGATGTCTTCAGAAAAGCCATCGGATGACGTAGGTTAATTTCTATCGGAAGATGTCTTCAAAAAAGCCATCGGATGATGTAGGTTAATTTCTATCGGAAGATGTCTTCAGAAAAGCCATCGGATGATGTAGGTTTATATATATCGGAAGATGTCTTCAGAAAAGCCATCGGATGATGTAGGTTTAATTCTATCAAAAGATGTAGATTTTGCACTACAGGTATGAGTGAGTATTATGCTTGTCGTTTTGCGATCGGTTGATGTTGGATAATTGATTTATCCGGCTGACGTCATCGGTAGATGCAGTCCACCGAGAGATGTTTTTTGTTTCCAACTCTTCTGGTCCACGTCATCGGTAGAAGCCTTCTATTTGCTGTTTCTGCTTCTTCCGCTGACTTTATCCATCGGCAGATGCGTTTGACTTCTGCGACTTCCCAAGTATTTCACGATTTAAACCTCTATTTCTTTTTAGCCGTTTATCTCTTACATTTCAAACAATGTTCATAGTTTTGTTTAACTCTATTGTTGTCCAAAAGATTTCCGCTGCAAGTTTTAAATGTTTTGAGACTTTAGCTTATGTCAAATGTTGAATGTTGAGCAAAGTTTAAAAAAAAAAAATAATACAGCTGAGATTTCTTAGTCATGTACGATTTTTTGTGTAACGAACCGGGTTCAGATAACTCGGGGCGTTACACACGAGGCCAAATTGGAAAGAGAATTTGGGCTGGACTGATCTCTAATTGTATCATAAAACAAAATTTTAAAATTCTCTTTAAAAGACTATATTTTTGCTAGAGTATCAAATTTCAAAACATAATGAGTGATTAACATGTATCTCCACATTAGAGTTTTAAATTAGAGTATAAACTCTAATGTGGAGATTATGTGGTATTCACTTATTAATTCATAAAATCTGTTACTCTAGCAAAAATATAGTTTTTTAAGTAGAATTTGGAAACTCTAATGTGCATCATTTGAACTAATTATTCGTCATATAAATTTCGAAATCGGTGACAAGATAGTTCTGTCTTTCAGCATCTACATCACCATCTTCTAGATTCGGAAAAGCCTAGTGTAACGTCTCTCATTTCCTATACCTTAAATTCCCGTAAAATTTTTCATTTTTAAACTTTAAATAAATTTGACTTATAAAACTATTCTAAGACCGCTAAAAAATCATCAGAAAATCATTTAAAGAATGTCACGTAGAAGAAAGAAATAAATACAACGAACATCGGGGCAAAATGGGCATAACTATCAAATTTTTCCTCAGCCGATCGATCGCCCCTTTAATAGCCGATCGATCGGCTAGCGTTCTGGAATTTCCAGAACGCTCGGCCATTTATCAACAGCCGATCGATCGGCCCCTTTTGGCTGATCGATCGGCTAACACTCTGGAATTTCTTCCAGAGCGTAGCCAGAAGGGGCTAATTGATCGCCCTCTCTGGCGATCGATCGGCAACCTCTCTGGATTTCAAAATCCAGAGAGCTGCCCCTTTTTTTTCTTTCTCCCTGCATACTTCACACACTTCACAAATTTCCTCCCCTTTTCTTTTCTCTCTTCAACTACTCCTAAACACACTTCAACATAAAATTCTTCTTCCCCTTCATTTCTCTTTAATCACTCACCTAAACACGATTCAATAAACATCTTCAAAATATCCATCAACATTTCAACCAAAATACCCATCCATAACCAAACTCCTCAACCTAAAATCATCAAAACTGACCTAAAACAACACATTTGTCTCAAAACAATAGCCGAACTCTAAATCATCCAAAATCCACATAAAGGCATCATTATCAAATCTATTTCATCAAACCGTCAATATGTACACTATCCAGGCACCAAGCACCCTAAAATGAGTTCTATACATTTCTTTCTATTCTATCACCCATCAGCCCAAAACAATTCCAAAATCCACAAAATTTAACTTATTGCTCCCATGGGTCAAAAACGTCTCGAATGCTCAGCGCACTCCCACGGGCACCCTTCTTCAATCTGCATGCTTGTCAGGCGGAGGAACGTCGTCCTCACCTTGCTCGAGGTCACCTACACCATAAAGACGCCTATGAGATAAATCTCAGTAAATTCTACGTAAATGCCTATGCATGAACATGTAAATGCTATGAAACGGTCCGTCCATGTCATTTCATTTATCAGTACATGTTAGTCTATGGTTATCGGGGCAGCGCTCGACAGATGGATAGGGCACATCAAGCGGGTAGATAGCCCATACCATCTGAAGGGAGGAAAACCCGCTCACCGCGGAACGCCAGGTCTGAACCTCATCCCCGATAACCCCATGCCATGGTTGTTTACATGATACTTTACTTTATTCTTTACATTTTCTTTTTCCATGAAATCAATGCGTAAATTAGTTTTCATGACATTTTTTAAAACCATGATGCATGAGCAGTTTATTGCACAACATAAACATAAATAGCGTGAATACAATCAAGACCATACAAACATTTCCTATAAAACAAACTAAACCTAAACTACCCATTCAAAGCATAAAACAACATTCAATGCACCAACAATCCTCAACAACAACACACGACGTATGGTGTAGGTTTATCAGCCACAGTAAGTGACGAGAACTTACCTCGAGTCCTTATGTAACGCCCCGAATTATATAAACCCGGTTCGCTACACATAATACTGAAACGAACTATGAAATTTTGAGAAAATCTTAAAATTTCACTCAAAAATCAAAATTTGATCATTAAACGTAAAAACTTGAAGCGAAAAATATTTGTATAAAACGACATTCATTAAATAATTAAAATATTAAAGACTGTTGGTTGAAATAAGACAAAAGAAAAACAGAACACATCTACCACTGAATAGTTCTAGCGGTATTATTAGAGACAGAATAGTCTCGGCGGTAGAAACAGGAATAGAAGACATCAACTGCTAAACAGTGTCGGCAGTAGAAGCAGAAACAAAAGGCGTCTTCTGCTACCAACGTCCACCGCTCACGTCAGCCGAACGACACGTCAACTTCTCAAGTCTACCGCTCACATCCACCAATCACGAAACGACAAAATCTATTACTCACGTCTACCTATCCCAAAACGACAAAACCTATTACTCACATCCACCGATCACAAAACGACAAAACCTATTACTCACATCCACCGATCACAAAACGACAAAACCTATTACTCACATCCACCGATCATAAAACGACAAAACCTATTACTCACGTCTACCGTTCGATGACATTCACCGATAGACTACATCCACCCGAAAGATTACATCCACCGATAGACTGTATCCACCGGTGAACAGTAACACTCTAAACAAACAGAAAACTCTGCCTACTAAAAGAACTTATAAATTTTAACAGCAGCTATTCAAAGCAACATAAATCCACAACTTTATAAATCCAGAATAACAATCTACAACTAAAACCAAATCGTGTTTTTCATAATCAGAAGAGCTCCAAATTAATAAAAACATTAAACTCCTACTGTCATTAACATTCTTAGCATACTAAAACTGAACCATTGTTAACTAAACTTTCACACCTACTGACATTAGTTAAACTGCCTCATCAGAGCACCAAACCGTGGCATAGCTGTGCTCCATCAACTTCACCTATTCTTCAATACATTCAGAGAATTCACCTGTTGCAACCTCAGCACCTACATCACAAAACTCATCTATTAGCCTAATGTTAATTAAGTAAAGCAACAATGAAATGATATGCTGAAACATAAATCCTAGACATGCAGTTTCTACTTTCACATCTCTGTTGCGCTCACGTTCTTTCTCTGATCTGATCCCTCGGTTCTATTGGGAGTTGGATCATTTTTTCCAAAGTCATACATCCTCTTCATAAATTAAGGGGCGGATTAATTCCCTTAACAGCTAATCTATTACATTCTGTTCATACCTTGCCATGCCATTACATGTAAATTCATTTTCATGTTCTTTTCAAAACATGATTCATGACATACAGAAAATATTCAAACAAGCATAAACCTACTGTTTTGTGATGTAGACCCGAAGGCACACACATACTCTACTTACCTGGTTTCCTGGAAAAGCTTGGTTGCAAACTACTTCGGTTTTTGCTCAAACCTATAGCCGTAGACAGAGTATTAGTTAAGCTTCATTCTAAACCATCCTCAAATCTACCAGAACTCATAAGGAAACTAGTTTAGAACTCAGATCATCAAGCATTCCTGATATGCCCCAAACCCAAACTAACTCTCACTTACAGCATTCTCAAAACTCACATTTAAAATCCCCACAATCATCGATAGTTACAATGTAGCAAGAAATCGAAGTAGAACTTACCTAGCTCGGAGAGAATGGGAGGGAAGATCGCCGAGAGAAACTCTACTTAGCTGAGCTGAATGCCGAGAAAGGAAAATGAAAAAACAGTAGCGGCTAAACTTTATTAAACCCTCCCTTAAATACGTTATCCACTATAGATCTCCATTTACCATTATGCCCTTACTTAGTCACTCATTAACCTAATCAATAATTCTCCTAATTTCATCCATAAAGTGTACACTATTAGATGACAAGGTAAAATCGGTTTGATGGAACCGGGTGCTACAATCTACCCTCCTTAAAAGAATTTTGTCCTCAAAATTCAATACCTGAATAATTCTGGATGTTGGTCCATCATGTCTTGCTAGCACTCCCAAGTTGTCACCTCTATGCTTTGGTTATGCCATAAAACTCTCACCAGTGGGACTTTTTTGTTGCGCAACACCTTCACAGCATAGTCAAGGATCTTTACTGGTTTCTCCTCATAAGTAAGAGTAGGATGAATTTCAATGTTCTGTTGTTCCACAACCTGAGTTGGATCCCGCATACACTTCTTTAGCATAGAAACATGGAACACATTGTGAATTCCTTCCATAGAGGCTGGCCATTGTAACTGATAAGCTGTCTTCCCAACCCTCTTCAAGATTGAGAACGGTTCAATATATCTGGGGTTCAACTTGCCTCTTTTTCCAAATCTCACAACTCCCTTGAATGGTGATACCTTAAGAAAAACTTCCTCACCTACTTCAAACTCCAATTCTCTGCGTCTCCTATCGACATAACTTTTCTATCGGCTTTGAGCTGTTAAGATTCTCTGTCGGATGAGGGCAATCTTCTCCACTGTTTGCTGCACAAAATCAAGACCAATCAATCGCGCTTCACTAACTTCATCCCAAAACAAAGGAGATCTGCATTTTCGCCCATACAATGCTTCATACGGTGCCATACCTATGGTTGCCTGAAAACTGTTGTTATAAGAGAATTCCACCAACGATAAATACTTACTCCAAGATCCTTGAAAATCTAATATGCATACACGAAGCATATCCTCCAACGTTTGGATAGTCCTTTCAGATTGTCCATCTGTTTGAGGGTGAAAGGTTGTGCTAAAGTTGAGCTATGTATCCATAGCCTTATGCAGACTCTTCCAAAATTTTGACGTAAATCTAGAGTCTCGGTCAGAAACTATAGTGCTTGGAACTCTATGCAGTCTAACAATCTCATGCACATACAATTCAGCTAGTTGGTCCATCGAGTAGGCCATCTTTATGGGCAGAAAATGGGCGGATTTGGTTAAACGATCTACTATCACCCAAAATGCATCATGTCCCTTTACTGTCTTAGGCAATCCTACCACAAAGTCTATCGTTATTTGTTCCCATTTCCATTCGGGAACTGGTAATGGTTGCAATGCTCGGCCACACTTCTTTTCATATCTAGCCACCAATAATGTTGTTTAAGATCTCTATACATTTTTGTACTTCCAAGATGGACAGAGAGTCTAGAAGAATGCGCCTCCAAAAGAATTTTATTTCTAAGGTCAACATTAGCCGGAACAAACCACCTATTCCGAAACTTGAGAATTCCATCATCCGAATAATTGAAATTCGACTTATCGGAAGAATCCATGCTTGACTTGTACTTGGTGCATTCAGCATCATTCACTTGAACTTCCTTTTTTATCCCCAAAATAGTAGGCCTCAAGGATATGGCAGAAAGCATAGCTGACACACTGGATACAGCCTCGAGGTTAAATCTTTGGAATTCAGTCTCTAAGGCTAATGGTATGTAAAGAATCAATGCAGAGGCCGATGTTGTCACTCTACTCAAAGCATCAGCCACTACATTCGCCTTGCCGGGGTGGTATTTAATCTCAAAATCATAGTCCTTGACAAACTCCAACCATCTACGTTGCCTCATATTTAATTCTTTATGTGTGAAAATATACTTCAGACTTTTATGGTCCGAAAATATCTCACAAGACTGTCCATACAAGTAATGCCTCCAAATCTTTAGTGCAAAAACCACTGCAGCTAATTCTAAGTCGTGTGTAGGGTAATTCTTCTCGTGTGTTTTCAACTGCCTAGAAGCATAGGCTATTACTTTTCCATCTTGCATCAACACACAACCGAGTCCAACTTTGGAAGCATCACAATAAATGCTGAACTTTCCATTTTCAACAGGGAGTGTTAATACTGGAGCATTGGTCAACTTCTGTTTCAAAGTCGGGAAACTGGATTCACATTCCTCGGCCCATGCATACTTAATGTTTTTTCTTGTTAACCGAGTGAGGGGTGTTGCAATCTTTGAGAACCCTTCAATAAATTTCCTGTAATATCCTGCTAATCCAAGGAAACTCCGAATATCAGTGGCATTTTTTGGTTGGAGCCACTCCTTAACTGCTCGAACCTTGGCTGGATCGACAGATATCCCATCACCTGAGATCACATGACCAAGAAAGTGAACTCTGTCCAACCAAAACTCACACTTGAAAAACTTGGCATAAAGTTGGTGCTGTCTTAGTACTCCAATACCAAGGTCAGGTGTCTTGCATGCTCATCATTAGTACGTGAATAGATTAAAATATCATCAATAAACACTATGACAAATTTATCTAGATACTCGTGAAACACTCTATTCATGAGATCCATGAAAGCTGTTGATGCATTAGTCAATCCAAAAGACATAACCAAAAACTCATAATGTCCATATCTTGTGCGAAAGGCTGTCTTAGGAATATCTTTTGATTTGACTTTCAATTGGTAATAACCGGACCTAAAGTCAATCTTAGAGAAAACTCGCGCACCGTAAAGCAGGTCGAATAAATCATCAATCCTTGGCAATGGATACTTGTTCTTGATGGTTAACTTATTCAATTCCCGATAATCCACGCACATACGCATTGATCCATCCTTCTTTTTGACAAAAAGAACTGGTGCAACTCATGGTGAAAAGCTTGGGCGTATGAACCATTTTTCCAATAGTTCCTCTAACTGTTTCTTTAATTCCTTAAGCTCCGTGGGTGCTAATCTATAGGGATTCTTAAATACAGGCTCGGTGCCTGGGTAAACATCTACAACAAACTCAATTTCCCTATCTGGCGGCAAGCCAGGAATGTCATCTAGAAATACTTCTGGAAAATCTTGGACAACTAAGACATTCTGAGGACTTGCTTTTTCTACTAGTTGTGTGTCTAAAATACTGGCCAAAAAGTACAAATACTCCCCACATGGAGAAGGTCTAGCGTTGACAGAGGTCATAACAGACATTTCCTTACTCTTCTTCAAAGCTTGAAAGGTATGATTCAAACCATCAGGGGGTTGGAAGCTAACTATTCTAGTCCTACAATCTATTGTGGCATAATGCTTAAACAACCAATTCATTCCTAGGATTACATCAAATCCCATTATATCCATAATAATAAGATCAGCAGGTAGACTCACGTTCCCTACTAACACATAACTGTCAAGCATCACTTGGTTAGAGTGCATGCGTTCACCAGAGGGTAATGCAACATTAAACACATGCATAGAAGGGGTAAACTGTACATCTAACTTAACAGCAAACGCAGATGCTATAAAGGAATATGTTGCACCAAAATCTATTAAAGGAAAAGCAGGCACAGAGTTGATCAATATGGTACCTGACACCTTAGCAGGCTGGTCTTCATCACCCGACTCCATCATGGAGAATATCCTCTATTTCAACATAGCAGGGCCATTCTTTAAGGCTGGGCAGTCCTTGTTGATATGGCCGACTTTGTTACAGTTGAAGCATCGGGTGATTCTAGGCTTCGGGCACTCTCTGTACGTGTGTCCAACCTCCTCACAATTGAAACACTTTCTCGTCCCAAATCTAACACTCGCCCAGGTGACTCTTCAAACATTTCGGGCACTGGGGAAACTTCCTGGTATCCGGTACTTTCCTTCATGTTCCTTGGTTACTCTGGCCTTCACTGAGCCTCTTCATTCCTCTCTGCTGTTGGGGCTGGATGAATTTTTGCGGGACTTCCTTCGGTCTAGAACACTTCATTTCAGTTTCTTCCACCTCCAATGCTGTGGACACAACTTCACTGAATGACAGCCCTTTAATACCACAGAATTTAACTCCTCTGTAAATTTTCGTCTTCAGTCCATGCACAAACTGAAACACCTTATCCCCATTCTTGTGAACAAAATGTCCAGCAAACCTGGACAAGGACTTGAATTTCCTACTGTACTCTACCACAGACCTTGTCTGCTTCAAGTTTAGAAACTTTACCTTCTTTTTTGCCTGGACTGTGCTGTTAAAATATTTCTCATAGAAAATCTCCTTGAACTGAGACCAGGACATAGCCAGAACATCAATGGTGGTTTCTATTGTTTCCCACCAAAGTTGAGCGTCCCCAGCCAAATGGAACGTTGCCAGAGTGACTTTGTCTCCTTCTCCGATGTTGACACATCTGAACATGCTCTCAATCTTCCTAAGCCACTCCTCAGCAACAATCGGATTGGATGATTTTCCATCAAGTGTGGGTGGCTGTAGCCTCCAGAATCGGTCTCCTGAATGCTCACTACTGGAGCTCGAGTTGGCACTTCCTTGTACTTCTCGGTTCAACAAAACTCTCAACTGATCGGACTGCTGACGAACCAAATCGGTCTACTAACGCACCAAATCCGCCAGCTGCCTAATTACACTAGGATCCTCCTCACGTCCCAGATTTGGTATCTCTCTTGGTACTCTTGGTCTTCTTGGTCGTCTAAACATCTTACTAGATTCCTATACAGGGTTAATTACACTCTTAAATATCTAATAGCTAAGGTTAACATAAACACTTACAGTTGTTGAAGTACTTCCATGCAACGATCGGCACTGATGAGTAATTTTTTGAACGGTTTAACCGAATGTCTCTGATACCATAATGTAACGTCTCGAATTATATAAACCCGGTTCGCTACACATAATACTGAACCGAACTATGACATTTTGAGAAAATCTTAAAATTTCACTCAAAAATCAAAATTTGATCATTAAACGTAAAAACTTGCAGCGGAAAATATTTGTATAAAATGACATTTATTAAATAATTAAAATATTAAGGACTGTTGGTTGAAAGAAGATAAAAAAAACAGAACACAACTACCGCTGAATAGTTCTAGTGGTATTATTAGAGACAGAATAGTCTCGGCGGTAGAAACAGGAATAGAAGACATCCACCGCTAAACAGTGTCGGCGGTAGAAAGAAACAAAAGGCTTCTTCTGCTACCAACGTCCACCGCTCACGTCAGCCGAACGACACGTCGACTTCTCATGTCTACTGCTCACTCCACTGATCACGAAATGACAAAATCTATTACTCACGTCCACCGATCCCAAAACGACAAAACCTATTACTCACATCCACCGATCACAAAACTACAAAACCTATTACTCACATCCACCGATCATAAAATGACAAAACCTATTACTCATATCCATCGATCACAAAACGAAAAAACCTATTACTCACATCCACCGATCATAAAACGATAAAACCTATTACTCACGTCTACCGTTCGACAACATCCACCGATAGACTACATCCACCAATAGATTACATCCACCGATAGACTGCATCCACCGGTGAACAATAACACTCTAAACAAACAGACAACTCTGCCTACTAAAAGAACTTGTAAATTTAACAGCAGCTATTCAAAGCAACATAAATCCACAACTTTATAATCCAGAATAACAATCTACAACTAAAACCAAATCGTGTTTTTCATAATCAGAAGAGCTCCAAAATTAATGAAAACATTAAACTCCTGCTGTCATTAACATTCTTAGCATACTAAAACTGAACCATTGTTAACTAGACTTTCACACCTACTGACATTAGTTAAACTGCCTCATCAGAGCACCAAACCGTGGCATAGCTGTGCTCCATCAACTTCACCTATTCTTCAATACATTCAGAGAATTCACTTGTTGCAACCTCAGCACCTACATCACAAAACTCATCTATTAGCCTAATGCTAAGTAAGTAAAGCAACAATGAAATGATATGCTGAAACATAAATCCTAGACATGCAGTTTCTACTTTCACATCTCTGTTGCGTTCATGTTCTTTCTCTGATCTGATCCCTCGATTCCATTGGGAGTTGGATCATTTTTCCCAAAGTCATACATCCTCTTCATAAATTAAGGGACGAATTAGTTCCCTTAACAGCTGATCTGATCCTAAATTCTATTGGGAAGCGGATCAATTTTCCCAAAGTCATACATCCTCTTCATAAATTAAGGGGCGGATTAGTTCCCTTAACAGCTGATCTATTACATTCTGTTCATACCTTGCCATGCCATTACATGTAAATTCATTTTCGTGTTCTTTCCAAAACATGATTCATGACATACAGAAAATATTCAAACAAGCATAAACCTACTGTTTTGTGATGTAGACCCGAAGGCACACACATACTGTACTTACCTGGTTTCTTGGAAAAGCTTAGTTGCAAACTACTTCGGGTTTTGCTCAAACCTATAGCCGTAGACAGAGTATTAGTTAAGCTTCATTCTAAACTATCCTCAAATCTACCAGAACTCATAAGAAAACTAGTTTGGGAACTCAGATCATTAAGCATTCCTGATATGCCCCAAACCCGTACTAACTCTCACTTACAGCATTCTCAAAACTTACATTTAAAATCCCCACAATCATCGATAGTTACAATGTAGCAAGAAATCGAAGTAGAACTTACCTAGCTCGGAGAGAATGGGAGGGAAGATCGCCGAGAGAAACTTTGCTTAGCTGAGCTGAATGCCGAGAAAGGAAAATGAGAAAACAGTGGCGGCTAAACCTCATTAAACCCTCCTTTAAATACGTTATCCACTATAGATCTCTATTTACCATTATGCCCTTACTTAGTCACTCATTAACCTAATCAATAATTCTCTCAATTTCATCCATAAAGTGTACACTATTAAATGACAAGGTAAAATCGGTTCGATGAAACCGGGTGCTACACCTTAGCACACCGAGCACTATCCGTGAGCTCTGTTCACCTAAGCCAATCCACAACATTCCTTATCAAAACCGGGCCTAAACAATCAAAATTTGAAAACTAAAGAAACTCCTAACTAAAGGAAATTTTCTAAAATTCTAATTTACTTCTCTCAGGCATTTTATCAAACAATTTATGCTCTACATTATTAAAACCTCCATTAATTGAGTTTTCTCAAGCTTTAATCCTCAAAAACTTCAACCGAACCATTAATATAGCCTAACTACATCCAATAATCATCCATACGTCCATTAAAGTCGTAAATAGGATAAACCTAACCGTTTCTAACATTATCCATCGTTTTTGCAAAACCCTAAACCAAAGCCTATCTGTTTAAACCTCTAAAAATCGGAAATAAACCTTCTAAAATCGTAGAACCTTACCTAGGGAGTGTTGTCGTTGAAGAAACGTGAAGAACGAGTCACTGAAAGAGAAGCGTTGGTCGCCGGAAGAGGAACGCATGAGGGAGAGGGAAAAAATCGTCGTTGGAGGTGAGGAGAAGAAATTTTTGCGTTAAGTGTTGGGAGAGACGAGGGGTTTGTGATTTTAATATAATTTGACTTGTCAAATGACCATTTTGCATTTTTGTTTAATTTTTTGTTTGTCTCGTTATTTAAGTATCGGTTCGGTTTTCCTAAATTTTCATATTTCACCAAAAATTCATACTTATTACTAGGGCTCTAATAAAACTTTCCGTTTGCAAAATAGACCTAGTTTGCTATATTTACTAAAATACCCTTTATAGTACGAGAAATATCAAAAACTCGTAAAATTGGCGTTATATCACCAAAATTTCCCCTTATTTCTCCAGATACTCCAATTCATTCATAGGGCTCCAACAAGACTTCCCGCTCGCTAAACGGATTAAATTCACAATATTTACAAAAACACCACTATATAGCGAAAATTATAAAATTTCGTAAAATCGGGTGTTACACCTAGTGGCTTCTTCCTCTAACAAAATCATTCTTCTTTTGTAAATAAAATTCGAACAGCAAGAACCAGAGCTTGGAAAGGAAAAATAAGGACAGAGAACGAAGCAACTGGAACCTACAAGCCTGAGTGGTTGAAAGAGGAAGAGCAGACGAAGGGCACAGAGCAGAAGGGAGAAGAGGCTGCTAGGGTCGACTAGCATCGGTTCTCCCTTAAAAAGTAATTTATACGTGTATCATAACCCAAAATTTCCAAATTCTCCTTAAAAAAGTATATTTTCTCACCGATTTCATAAATTAATGAGTGAATGACACGTAATCTCTGCATTAGAGTTTAAAATTAGAATGTAAATTATGGGTGCATCAGTTCTCCCTTAAAAGTAATTTTTTTTGTAATAATAAATAGAATTTTAGACCGGCGCGAGGGCAGATTGGAGAGAGAAATTGGGCCGGAGTGATTTTTAGTTGTATCATGACACAAAATTTCCAAATTCTCCTTAAAAGATAATATTTCTGTTAGAGTAACAGATTTCATAAATTAATGAGTAAATAACACGTAAGCTCCACATAAAGTTTAAAATTAGAGTGTAAACTAGGGCGGCAATCGGTTCTCCATTAAAAGTAATTTTTTTTGAAATTATAAATAGACTTTTAGACCGGCGCGTGGTCAGATTGGAGAGAGAAATTGGGCAAAATTGATTTAACGGTGTATCATAACATAAACTTTCTAAATTCTTCTTAAAAGACTATATTTCTGCTGGAGTAACAGATTTCATAAATTAATGAATGAATAATACGTAATCTCCACATTATAGTTTAAAATTAAGAGTGTAAATTATGGGTGCAATCAGTTCTCCCCTAAAAGTAATTTTTTTGTAATAATAAATAGAATTTTAGACCAGCGCGAGGCCAGAATGGAGAGGGAATTGGGTCGGAGTGATTTCTAAGTGTATCATAACACAAAATTTTAAAATTCTGCTTAAAAGACTATATTTTTGCTATAGTGACAGATTTCAAAAATTAATGAGTGATTAACATGTATCTTCACATAAGAGTTTATTATTAGAGTGTAAACTCTAATGTGGATATTACGTGTTATTCAATTATTAATTTATGAAATTTGTTACTCTAGCAAAAATATAGTCTGAAGCCTGAAATTTATATGCTGGTAAAGACTTTTGGGATATCTAAAAGTTCGTTTACTGAAGTGGTGGCAAAGGCGTTAGAAGTTGAGGAAGCTGCTGATAAATTATCCAAATCTACTAAGAACCCGAAGAGGATATTTAGAGAATCACAGCTCAGTTTAACAGAGGCGGGTCTTCTTCTCAGCAACAGGGGACCAAGCGACCAGGAGGGAATGTAAATGATCAGCGTGGAGGTAAAAAACCACAACAACAACAGCAACCACAGAGGAGAAGGTTTCCTCAGTGTCCTAAATGTCAGAAAATCCACCCTGGAGATTGCGGCCAATACGATGGAAAATGTTATAATTGTCTCTAAGCTGGTCATGTCTCGAAGCTGGTCATGTCGCTCGTGACTGCCCGAAGCCAAAAGTCATTCGATGTTTTAAGTGCACTCAAACAGGACATGTAGCAACCAATTGCCCGACAGAAAAGAAAGGTCCAGTTAAAGCTACTCCGAGGATTTTTGCTATGATTGAGCCTGATAGCGAGGACCGTCCTGCAGTCATCTCAGGTACTGTAATTGTTAATTCAGTGCCAGCCTTTACGCTGATAGATTCAGGGGCATCCCATTCCTTTATAGCTATAGATTTTGTGGTTAAATTAAATTTGGAGGTGAAGCCTGCTGAGTGCTCATTCCATGTGAGTTTACCGTCTGGAGAGCAGTTACACTCAGAACAGGTCGTACAAAATGGGTTGATATCAGTGGGAAAGAAGCAGTTACCAGCTACACTGATTGTGATAGGGATAACCGGGTATGATGTGATACTCGGTATGGATTGGCTGTTCCAACATCATGCTACCATTGACTGCCGATCAGGGACAATTGATTTCTATCCTCTTGATGGTGAGAAGCTTTCATTGAAATCATTGAAGCATGTGCAGAAGCTCTCAGTTATGGCCTCGATGGAGACTCGGAAGTCTGTTACGGGTGAGTTTGTCTGTTTTCTAGCAGCTTTAGTAGATTTGCATGCTGTGGTAGAAGTCAAGCTTCAAGACCTAGCCATTGTTAGTGATTTTCCTGAAGTGTTCTTAGATGATTTGCCTGGTCTACCTCCGGACCGGGAAATCGAATTCGTAATTGACACCTATCCTGGAGCAGAGCCAGTGTCGAAGAATCCCTACAGGTTAGCTCCTCCGGAGTTAAAGGAGCTAAAGAAGCAGTTGGAGGAATTGGTTGATAAGGGCTTTATACGCCCTAGTTTCTCGCCCTGGGGAGCGCCCGTGTTGTTTGTCAAGAAGAAAGACGGGTCGCTTCGTATGTGTATCGACTACCGGGAATTAAATAAGCTGACAGTAAAAAATAAATATCCGTTGCCTAGGATCGACGATTTGTTTGATCAATTGCAGGGAGCCCGGGTGTTTTCTAAAATTGATTTGAGATCGGGATACTACCAATTGAAAGTTAGAGCACAGGATATTCCGAAAACGGCTTTCAGGACTCGGTATGGACACTATGAGTTCCTGGTTATGTCGTTTGGTTTGACGAATGCTCCAGCCGCCTTTATGGACCTAATGAATCGAGTGTTCAGAGAGTATCTCGATAAGTTTGTAATCGTGTTTATCGATGACATTTTGGTTTATTCCAGTAATGAAGAGGAGCATAGGGAGCATCTGAAGATAGTACTGGAAACTTTGAGACGGCATCAATTATATGCCAAGTTATCTAAATGTGAATTCTGGTTGTCTGAGGTGCATTTTCTTGGCCACGTGATTAGTAGTGGTGGTATATCGGTGGATTCGGCCAAGATTCAGTCGATTAATGATTGGCCTCAGCCAAAGAATGTCAGTGAAATTCGGAGTTTTCTAGGGATTAGCTGGCTATTACAGAAGATTTATTGAAGGGTTTTCTAAAATAGCAGCACCGATGACTCGCTTGACCAGGAAAGATGTAAAGTATGAGTGGTCTGAAGAATGTGAACTGAGCTTTCAGACGTTGAAGCAGAGATTAACAACAGCTCCGGTTTTGACGTTGCCTGTAGCCGAGGAGAAGTTCTGTATCTATTGTGATGCGTCTCGGATAGGTCTGGGTTGCGTGCTTATGCAAAACGATAAAGTGATAGCATATGCTTCCAGGCAGCTAAAATCTTATGAGAAGAATTATCCGACCCATGATTTGGAGTTAGCTGCTGTGGTGTTTGCTTTGAAAATTTGGAGGCATTATCTGTATGGTCAGCAATGTGGGGTATATTCAGATCACAAAAGTCTGAAGTATCTCTTCACGCAGAAGGAGTTGAATATGAGACAACGGCGGTGGTTAGAGTTCGTGAAAGATTATGATTTGGAAATTAAATACCACCCTGGTAAGGCTAATGTAGTTGCAGATGCCTTAAATCGCGTATCGACTTCAGTTTCAGCTTTGGAGGCTAGTATGTCTGAGACATTACGATCTGAGGTTCAGAGATTTGATTTGGAGCTGGTTTCAGATTTGACAGCAGTTTTATCAGCTTTATCTCTGAAGCCTACGATTTTGGAGAAAATTAGAGAAGCTCAGCAGGGAGATTTAGAGTGTAATAAATTTAAGCTGAGTATGGTGTCTGACGATAGAACAGAGTTTAGCTACTCGGATGATGGTACTTTAAAATTTCGTAATCGGTGGTATGTTCCGAATGACGAGCAACTTCGGAAGGAAATTTTGGTTGAAGCTCATTCGTCGAGGTTTTCTGTTCACCCGGGGAGTACCAAGATGTACAGATACCTCAAGCAACATTATTGGTGGCCTGGTATGAAGAAGTCAGTGGCTGAATTTGTAGAGACATGTTTGATTTGTCAGCAGGTGAAGGTAGAGCATCAGAGACCTGCTGGGAAGTTACAGCCTTTGCCGGTTCCTGAATGGAAGTGGGACCAGATTTCTATGGACTTCATGGTCGGATTGCCTAGGACGACGAAGGGATTTGACGGTATATGGGTGATAGTGGATCGTTTAACGAAGTCAGCCCATTTTCTGCCGGTAAAGATGACTTACAGTATGGATCAGTTTGCTGAATTGTACATACAGGAGATTTTGAGGCTACATGGTGTTCCAATTTCGATAGTATCGGACAGGGACCCGAGGTTCACATCCAATTTTTGGAAAAGTTTGCATAAGGTGATGGGGACTCGATTAAATTTCAGTACTGCTTTTCATCCTCAAACGGACGGACAATCTGAACGGACTATTCAGACTCTTGAGGACATGCTCCAAGCGTGCGTGCTTGAGTTTCAGGGTTCCTGGAGTAGGTATATACCTTTGGTGGAGTTCTCGTATAACAATAGTTATCAGGATACTATTGGTATGGCTCCATACGAAGCTCTATATGGAAGGAAGTGCAGATCACCTCTTTATTGGGATGAGGTCGGAGAATCCAGCTTGATTGGTCCTGAAATTTTGCAACAAACTATTGATAAAATCCAGTTTATTCGGCAGCGTATTTTGACAGCTCAGAGTCGTCAGAAGAGCTATGCCGATGGTAGAAGAAGGGAACTGGAGTTTGATGTTGGCGATGAGGTTTTCCTGAAGATCTCGCCATTTAAGGGTGTCATGAGATTCGGGAAGCGAGGTAAGCTGAACCCGAGATTTGTTGGTCCATTCCCTATTGTGAAGCGAGTGGGGAAAACGGCGTATCAGTTGGAGTTGCCAGCTTCGATGGAGGGAGTGCATAATGTATTCCATGTGTCGATGCTTCGGAAGTGTTTAAGAGATCCATCACATGTGGTAGTACAACAGGAGATCGAAGTTCAACCTACTTTGTCTTATGAGGAGCAACCGGTGGAAATATTGGATTATGCAGTGAAGAAATTGCGCAACAAAGATATTCCACTGGTGAAAGTGCTGTGGCGTAACCACAACGTCGAGGAGGCAACGTGGGAGCGTCAACAGGACATGATGGAGCGTTATCCAGAATTGTTCAGGTATGCAAATTTTGAGGACAAAATTTTTATAAGGTGGGTGGATTGTAACACCCAAGTATTTTCTATTCGTGCATAGCCTACGTTGTATTAGGAGGGGTTAATTATGCAAGTGTAAGGTGTGCATTGAAGTGTATTAGAAATTTGAGAGTTTGACAAGTCAAAACAACTTGTGATTGGTGGAGGATGGTTGTTTGAAAAGTCAACTCTTTCAACCAATCAAATTTTATTAAATTGTGGGAAGAAGAATGAAGTTAAAGTGAATGAAAGGTGTTGTGTTTGGCGTTGGATTAAGTGATTAAGGGGGGGGGGGGGCTTTGTGGTAATTTTACTTGGTAATTAAATGCATAAAAGAAAAAGGAAAAAGATGAATTTCATTTTTGGTTCTTCTTCTCCTCCATCGATCTCTCTCTCCCTCTCCTCCATAGCCAACGATTCCCTTCCTTCCTTTCTCCATTTCTTCAAGTGATTTCAAGGTAAGTTTACTTGGGTTTTGAATTATATAGCTTTTGATGAAGTTTGAGAGTGTTTTTGAGAGTTTTAGTTGGATTTTAAGAATGTTGGAAAACCCTAGGTTAGGGATTCCGAAATTTGGTTTTGAAATGAGCGTTTTCTTTCCACTTTTGGTGATTTAGTTGTTGGATGTGTTAGTTTAAATGATTTATGGAGTTAGATTAAAGATTGAAAGTAAATTTGGGAAAAACCGGTTTTATAAGTGTGATGGCCGATTCTGTCTTGGCCATTTTTGGATTGGCTAGGCTGTATATTTGGTTAATTCAAGCTTTTCAATGGATAGTAGACGTGTAGAGCTTTCCGAGTTGGGGTGGCACGTCGAATTCCGTTGAAAAATGAGAAAGTTAGGGCCGTTTAAGGTTGGACGCCGGTAATTTGTGCAAAAACCGGGTTTAGGTGTTTAGAAGTGAGAATTGCTTAGTTGGTGGTTAGTTAGGTTTAAGGATATTTTTAGAATTGTATTGGTAACTTATTAAGTGAAGTCTCATTATTAAGGTCATCAAGCGTGTGAATTGGACGGTGAAAGTAAGCCAGTGGAAACCGAGCATCCAGGTAAGTAGTGGATGTTATTCTTTTGCCTTCGGGCCTACACCAGAGAACGGTAGGGTTTCTTCGTTATTGCTTGGCTTCGTATTACGTTGAATTAATTATGTTGCTTCGGGATGGCGTGGAGTTGCTTGTCTGGTTGGTTGATTAGTCGTGTTGTTGCGTTGAGTCGTCGTGTCGTGTTGTATTGTGTGGTGTGGTTTGGCCTTACTATTGTGTTATCGTTGAGCTTGTAGTGTGAGTGTGTGCAAATATGGCACTTCGGTGCACAGCAAATTGGCACTTCCGGTGCATAGCAAATATGGCATTTCGGTGCACAGCAAATTGGCACTTCGGTGCACAGCAAATTGGCACTTCGGTGCACAGCAAATTGGCACTTCGGTGCACAGCAAATTGGCACTTCGGTGCACAGCAAATTGGCACTTCGGTGCACAGCAAATTGGCACTTCGGTGCACAGCAAATTGGCACTTCGGTGCACAGCAAATTGGCACTTCGGTGCACAGCAAATTGGCACTTCGGTGCACAGCAAATTGGCACTTCGGTGCACAGCAAATTGGCACTTCGGTGCACAGCAAATTGGCACTTCGGTGCACAGCAAATTGGCACTTCGGTGCACAGCAAATTGGCACTTCGGTGCACAGCAAATTGGCACTTCGGTGCACAGCAAATTGGCACTTCGGTGCACAGCAAATTGGCACTTCGGTGCACAGCAAATTGGCACTTCGGTGCACAGCAAATTGGCACTTCGGTGCACAGCAAATTGGCACTTCGGTGCACAGCAAATTGGCACTTCGGTGCACAGCAAATTGGCACTTCGGTGCACAGCAAATTGGCACTTCGGTGCACAGCAAATTGGCACTTCGGTGCACAGCAAATTGGCACTTCGGTGCACAGCAAATTGGCACTTCGGTGCACAGCAAATTGGCACTTCGGTGCACAGCAAATTGGCACTTCGGTGCACAGCAAATTGGCACTTCGGTGCACAGCAAATTGGCACTTCGGTGCACAGCAAATTGGCACTTCGGTGCACAGCAAATTGGCACTTCGGTGCACAGCAAATTGGCACTTCGGTGCACAGCAAATTGGCACTTCGGTGCACAGCAAATTGGCACTTCGGTGCACAGCAAATTGGCACTTCGGTGCACAGCAAATTGGCACTTCGGTGCACAGCAAATTGGCACTTCGGTGCACAGCAAATTGGCACTTCGGTGCACAGCAAATTGGCACTGGGGGGGGGGGGGGGCTTTGTGGTAATTTTACTTGGTAATTAAATGCATAAAAGAAAAAGGAAAAAGATGAATTTCATTTTTGGTTCTTCTTCTCCTCCATCGATCTCTCTCTCCCTCTCCTCCATAGCCAACGATTCCCTTCCTTCCTTTCTCCATTTCTTCAAGTGATTTCAAGGTAAGTTTACTTGGGTTTTGAATTATATAGCTTTTGATGAAGTTTGAGAGTGTTTTTGAGAGTTTTAGTTGGATTTTAAGAATGTTGGAAAACCCTAGTTAGGGATTCCGAAATTTGGTTTTGAAATGAGCGTTTTCTTTCCACTTTTGGTGATTTAGTTGTTGGATGTGTTAGTTTAAATGATTTATGGAGTTAGATTAAAGATTGAAAGTAAATTTGGGAAAAACCGGTTTTATAAGTGTGATGGCCGATTCTGTCTTGGCCATTTTTGGATTGGCTAGGCTGTATATTTGGTAATTCAAGCTTTTCAATGGATAGTAGACGTGTAGAGCTTTCCGAGTTGGGGTGGCACGTCGAATTCCGTTGAAAAATGAGAAAGTTAGGGCCGTTTAAGGTTGGACGCCGGTAATTTGTGCAAAAACCGGGTTTAGGTGTTTAGAAGTGAGAATTGCTTAGTTGGTGGTTAGTTAGGTTTAAGGATATTTTTAGAATTGTATTGGTAACTTATTAAGTGAAGTCTCATTATAAGGTCATCGAGCGTGTGAATTGGACGGTGAAAGTAAGCCAGTGGAACCGAGCATCAGGTAAGTAGTGGATGTTTATCTTTTTGCCTCGGGCCTACACCAGAGAACGGTAGGGTTTCTTCGTTATTGCTTGGCTTCGTATTACGTTGAATTAATTATGTTGCTTCGGGATGGCGTGGAGTTGCTTGTCTGGTTGGTTGATTAGTCGTGTTGTTGCGTTGAGTCGTCGTGTCGTGTTGTATTGTGTGGTGTGGTTTGGCCTTACTGTTGTGTTATCGTTGAGCTTGTAGTGTGAGCTGTGTGCAATATGGCACTTCGGTGCACAGCAAATTGGCACTTCCGGTGCCATAGCAAATATGGCATTTCGGTGCACAGCAAATTGGCAATTCGGTGCACAGCAAATTGGCACTTCGGTGCACAGCAAATATGGCACTTCGGTGCACAGCAAATGGCACTCGATGCACAGCAAAATGGCACTTCGGTTGCACAGCAAATTGGCACTTCGGTGGCACTTCGGTGCACGGCAAATTGGCACTTCGGTGCACAGCAAATTGGCACTTCGGTGCACAGCAAATTGGCACTTCGGTGCACAGCAAATTGGCACTTCGGTGCACAGCAAATTGGCACTTCGGTGCACAGCAAATTGGCACTTCGGTGCACAGCAAATTGGCACTTCGGTGCACAGCAAATTGGCACTTCGGTGCACAGCAAATTGGCACTTCGGTGCACAGCAAATTGGCACTTCGGTGCACAGCAAATTGGCACTTCGGTGCACAGCAAATTGGCACTTCGGTGCACAGCAAATTGGCACTTCGGTGCACAGCAAATTGGCACTTCGGTGCACAGCAAATTGGCACTTCGGTGCACAGCAAATTGGCACTTCGGTGCACAGCAAATTGGCACTTCGGTGCACAGCAAATTGGCACTTCGGTGCACAGCAAATTGGCACTTCGGTGCACAGCAAATTGGCACTTCGGTGCACAGCAAATTGGCACTTCGGTGCACAGCAAATTGGCACTTCGGTGCACAGCAAATTGGCACTTCGGTGCACAGCAAATTGGCACTTCGGTGCACAGCAAATTGGCACTTCGGTGCACAGCAAATTGGCACTTCGGTGCACAGCAAATTGGCACTTCGGTGCACAGCAAATTGGCACTTCGGTGCACAGCAAATTGGCACTTCGGTGCACAGCAAATTGGCACTTCGGTGCACAGCAAATTGGCACTTCGGTGCACAGCAAATTGGCACTTCGGTGCACAGCAAATTGGCACTTCGGTGCACAGCAAATTGGCACTTCGGTGCACAGCAAATTGGCACTTCGGTGCACAGCAAATTGGCACTTCGGTGCACAGCAAATTGGCACTTCGGTGCACAGCAAATTGGCACTTCGGTGCACAGCAAATTGGCACTTCGGTGCACAGCAAATTGGCACTTCGGTGCACAGCAAATTGGCACTTCGGTGCACAGCAAATTGGCACTTCGGTGCACAGCAAATTGGCACTTCGGTGCACAGCAAATTGGCACTTCGGTGCACAGCAAATTGGCACTTCGGTGCACAGCAAATTGGCACTTCGGTGCACAGCAAATTGGCACTTCGGTGCACAGCAAATTGGCACTTCGGTGCACAGCAAATTGGCACTTCGGTGCACAGCAAATTGGCACTTCGGTGCACAGCAAATATGGCACTTCGGTGCACAGCAAATTGGCACTTCGGTGCACAGCAAATTGGCACTTCGGTGCACAGCAAATTGGCACTTCGGTGCACAGCAAATTGGCACTTCGGTGCACAGCAAATTGGCACTTCGGTGCACAGCAAATTGGCACTTCGGTGCACAGCAAATTGGCACTTCGGTGCACAGCAAATTGGCACTTCGGTGCACAGCAAATTGGCACTTCGGTGCACAGCAAATTGGCACTTCGGTGCACAGCAAATTGGCACTTCGGTGCACAGCAAATTGGCACTTCGGTGCACAGCAAATTGGCACTTCGGTGCACAGCAAATTGGCACTTCGGTGCACAGCAAATTGGCACTTCGGTGCACAGCAAATTGGCACTTCGGTGCACAGCAAATTGGCACTTCGGTGCACAGCAAATTGGCACTTCGGTGCACAGCAAATTGGCACTTCGGTGCACAGCAAATTGGCACTTCGGTGCACAGCAAATTGGCACTTCGGTGCACAGCAAATTGGCACTTCGGTGCACAGCAAATTGGCACTTCGGTGCACAGCAAATTGGCACTTCGGTGCACAGCAAATTGGCACTTCGGTGCACAGCAAATTGGCACTTCGGTGCACAGCAAATTGGCACTTCGGTGCACAGCAAATTGGCACTTCGGTGCACAGCAAATTGGCACTTCGGTGCACAGCAAATTGGCACTTCGGTGCACAGCAAATTGGCACTTCGGTGCACAGCAAATTGGCACTTCGGTGCACAGCAAATTGGCACTTCGGTGCACAGCAAATTGGCACTTCGGTGCACAGCAAATTGGCACTTCGGTGCACAGCAAATTGGCACTTCGGTGCACAGCAAATTGGCACTTCGGTGCACAGCAAATTGGCACTTCGGTGCACAGCAAATTGGCACTTCGGTGCACAGCAAATTGGCACTTCGGTGCACAGCAAATTGGCACTTCGGTGCACAGCAAATTGGCACTTCGGTGCACAGCAAATTGGCACTTCGGTGCACAGCAAATTGGCACTTCGGTGCACAGCAAATTGGCACTTCGGTGCACAGCAAATTGGCACTTCGGTGCACAGCAAATTGGCACTTCGGTGCACAGCAAATTGGCACTTCGGTGCACAGCAAATTGGCACTTCGGTGCACAGCAAATTGGCACTTCGGTGCACAGCAAATTGGCACTTCGGTGCACAGCAAATTGGCACTTCGGTGCACAGCAAATTGGCACTTCGGTGCACAGCAAATTGGCACTTCGGTGCACAGCAAATTGGCACTTCGGTGCACAGCAAATTGGCACTTCGGTGCACAGCAAATTGGCACTTCGGTGCACAGCAAATTGGCACTTCGGTGCACAGCAAATTGGCACTTCGGTGCACAGCAAATTGGCACTTCGGTGCACAGCAAATTGGCACTTCGGTGCACAGCAAATTGGCACTTCGGTGCACAGCAAATTGGCACTTCGGTGCACAGCAAATTGGCACTTCGGTGCACAGCAAATTGGCACTTCGGTGCACAGCAAATTGGCACTTCGGTGCACAGCAAATTGGCACTTCGGTGCACAGCAAATTGGCACTTCGGTGCACAGCAAATTGGCACTTCGGTGCACAGCAAATTGGCACTTCGGTGCACAGCAAATTGGCACTTCGGTGCACAGCAAATTGGCACTTCGGTGCACAGCAAATTGGCACTTCGGTGCACAGCAAATTGGCACTTCGGTGCACAGCAAATTGGCACTTCGGTGCACAGCAAATTGGCACTTCGGTGCACAGCAAATTGGCACTTCGGTGCACAGCAAATTGGCACTTCGGTGCACAGCAAATTGGCACTTCGGTTCGATTTTTGGACGGTGTGGGATTGTAGAAAAGTGTAGAAAATGTGGAAAAGCGGAGAGGGGGGAAGGAAAGGTTCAACCGGGCATTTTTTTGATGTTTTTAGGTGTTTTAAAAACCCGAGCCGGCCCGATCGGTCGGGCACGGGGCACGATCGGTCACGGTCGGGATGTTTTTTGAGTGAAGAAAACCCGAGAAGGCCCGATCGATCGGGCATTTAGCCACGATCGGTCGCGGGTGGCAGGGTGGGGCGCGCAGGCGCGCCCCAGCTCGCGCGCGCGGCGGGAGCAGCGCGCGCAGCGTGCGCGCTGGCGCGCTGTGTGGGCGCGCGCGCCCAGCGACCCCTCTAGTCCAAAATTTGATTTTTTTTTCAAATTTTCCCATTTTCTCAAATGTTTTGACCCGACATTTTCCGATGTATTTTAAACGTATTTTGGGCCCGTTTCCCAACAAAAATCGAGGGTTCGAAAAACCCGAAAACCGAGTCGAAAAAATTTACGAAAAATCGTTTAAACATAGTTTTAAACACGGGTTTGGTTAGCAACGTAGCGCACCGGGCCCGGGGCGGGTTCGGGGCGTTACAGCTGCTAGGGTCGACTGGCCTCGTTTCTCCCTTAAAAAGTAATTTTTTTGTAATACAGCACAGAGAGAGAAATTGGAACGGACTAATTTATACGTGTATCATAACCTAAAATTTCCAAATTCTCTTTAAAAGAGTATATTCCTGCACCGATTTCATAAATTAATGAGTGAATGACAAGTAATCTCTTCATGGCAGTTTAAAATTAGAATGTAAACTGTGGGTGCAATCGGTTCTCCCTAAAAGTAATTTTTTGTAATAATAAATAGAATTTTAGACCGGTAACAGATTTCATAAATTAATGAGTGAATAACACGTAATCTCCACATTAGAGTTTAAAATTAGTGTAAACTAGGGGTGCAATCCATTCTCCCTTACAAGTAATTTTTTTTGTAATCATAAATAAACTTTTAGACCGGTGCGAGGCAAGATTGGAGAGAGAAATTGGGCCGGACTCATTTGTAGGTGTATCATAACACAAAATTTCAAATTCTTCTTAAAAAACTATATTTTTGTTGGAGTAACAGATTTCATAAATTTATGAGTGAATAACATATAATCTCCACATTAGAGTTTAAAATTAGAATGTAAACTAGGGGTGGAATCGATTCTCTCCTAAAAGTAATTTTTTGTAATAATAAGTAGATTTTTAGACTGGCACGAGACCAGATTGGAGAGAGAAATTGGGCCGGACTAATTTATACGTGTATCATAACACAAAATTTCAAATTCTTCTTAAAATACTATATTTGCTAAAGTAATAGATTTCATAAATTAATGAGTGAATAACACGTAATCTCCACATTAGAGTTTAAAATTAGAATGTAAACTAGGGGTGGAATCGATTCTCTCCTAAAAGTAATTTTTTGTAATAATAAGTAGATTTTTAGACTGGCACGAGACCAGATTGGAGAGAGAAATTAGGCCGGACTGATTTCTAGGTGTATCATAACACAAAATTTCAAATTCTTCTTAAAAAACTATATTTTTGTTGGAGTAACAGATTTCATAAATTTATGAGTGAATAACATATAATCTCCACATTAGAGTTTAAAATTAGAATGTAAACTAGGGGTGGAATCGATTCTCTCCTAAAAGTAATTTTTTGTAATAATAAGTAGATTTTTAGACTGGCACGAGACCAGATTGGAGAGAGAAATTGGGCCGGACTAATTTATAGGTGTATCATAACACAAAATTTCAAATTCTTCTTAAAAAACTATATTTTTGTTGGAGTAACAGATTTCATAAATTAATGAGTGAATAACACGTAATCTCCAGTGTAAACTCGGGGTGCAATCCATCTCCCTTACAAGTAATTTTTTTTTGTAATACTAAATAAACTTTTAGACCGAGTTGCGATGCAAGATTGGAGGAGAGAAATGGGGCCGGACTCATTTGTAGGTGTATCATAACACAAAATTTCAAATTCTTCTTAAAAAACTATATTTTTGTGGAGTACAGATTCATAAATTTATGATCGTGAATAACATAAATCTCCACATTAGAGTTTAAAATTAGAATGTAAAACTAGGGGTGGAATCGATTCTCTCCTAAAAGTAATTTTTTGTAATAATAAGTAGATTTTTAGACTGGCACGAGACCAGATTGGAGAGAGAAATTAGGCCGGACTGATTTCTAGGTGTATCATAACACAAAATTTTCAAATTCTCCTTAAAAGACTATATTTGCTAAAGTAATAGATTTCATAAATTAATGAGTGAATAACACGTATCTCCACATTATAGTTGAAAATTTTGAGTGTAAACTCTAATGTGGAGATTACGTGTTATTCACTTATTAATTTATGAAATTTGTTTCTCTAGCGGAAATATAATATTTTAAGAAGAATTTGGAAACTGTAATGTGCATCATTTGAACTAATCATTCGTCATATCAATTTCGGAATCGACAACAAGATAGTTCATGTCTTTCAGCATCTGCATCACCGTCTTCCGAATTCGAAAAAGCCTAGTGACTTCTTCCTCCAACAAACTATTCTTCTTTCCTAAATGAAATTCGAACAGCAAGAACCAGAGCCTCGAAAGGAAAAAGAATGAGAAAAAATCAAGCAACTAGAACCTACAAGCCTGTGTAGTTTAAATAGGAATAGAAGATGAAGGGCACATAGTAGAAGGGAGAAGAGGCTTCTAGGGTCCACTGGCTTCGGTTCTCCCTTAAAAACTAATTTTTTTGTAATACGGCGTAGACATAGAAATTGGGCCGGACTAATTTATAGGTGTATCATAACCCAAAATTTCCAAATTCTCCTTAAAAGAGTATATTTCTGCACAGATTTCATAAATTAATAAGTGAATAACACGTAATCTTCACATTAGAGTTTAAAAGTATAGTGTAAACTAGCGGTGCAATTGATTCTCCCTTTAAAGTAACTTTTTTGTAGTGTAAAGTGCAATTTGGCCCCCACATTACGGTGAAAAGGGCAATTTGCACCGTAAACTCGGATAATGGGTAAAAATAACCTTAATGTATAGATAACGGACAATTCACCACTACCGTGCCATTTTCTGTTAAAATGACACGTTTTCATCACATGTCATATTTTTCCACCCGAAATCCCCCTGCCTGGAGTCAAAACCGGATCAGACCGATTCGCCTAAATTTTAAAAACTAATCAGATTTCTGCTTTGACAAAGCCTCGCTCTTTCGACCCTCAGCTCGCCTCTCTCTTGCCTCGCTCTCTCGAACTGCTCACTCACCTCTCTCTCGCCAGTCACCCCGCCTTGTTTGTTTTTTGCATTTTCTGGGCTTCAAATACTCGTATTTTTGTTGTTTTTTGTTCGTTAAATTTGACATTGAAGGGCGACCCCACCTGCTTTTCACCTTCGATATATCGATAAAGTTCGAACTGAGAGGGTTATGAAGATCCTCCTCTGGCCCTCGTGTAACTTCTTTTGATTTGTATTCCTCCTCTCTCAAACCCAGGTATAAAAACCAATTATTTGTTTGGTTGATTGCGGAAGCTCGAGGAAAATCAGGAAAATATCGGTACCTGTCATTTTTCAACTTTTTCATTTTTTTATTAGGCGTTTCTATTGAACTATATAGGAATAAATGGCGGATTGTTTGTAGGTTATTGGGATTTTTGTTGTAATTAATGAAGATATTTACCTGAATTTCTTTTTGTCCTCAGGTCTATAATTTTGGGGGCAAGGCATGTGGAGATTGAAATGGAGGAACAACTTCGAGTTTTAAGTTTTTAAGATTCCATCGATAATTATCTGATGACGAGGATGGTTGTCATGGAAAGAAAATGAGGGATTTTTCATGGGGTTTTCCTGAAAAGATGGAAACGAGTTTTTGATTGTTCATCGGAATCAGATCTTGCATTCGATGGACGAACTGGTAGAACTGCCTTTAATCAGTGGGCCGAGCATGCCTCATAAAAAGATGACAAAGCAATTAACTAAAAAACATGACGATACTCCGTTGTAGTCTACCGTGAGAGCTGGAAATCTTTCACTTGCGACGGAAATCCTCGCTGAAGCCGATGAGAAGGAACTAAAGGAAATGATGTCGAAGTAGAATCAATGCGGCGAAACAGCTTTGTACGTGGAAGAAGACTGGCGGTGTGAGCGCAAGCGAGGCAGGGTGACTGGCGAGAGAGAGGCGAGCGAGCGTTCGAGAGAGCGAGGCAAGCTGAGGGTCGAGAGAGCGAGGCTTCGTCGAAGCAGAAATCTGATTAGTTTTTAAAATTTAAGCGAACCGGTCTGGTCCGGTTCTGACTCCAAGCAGCGGCATTATAGTAGAAAAATTTGACACGTGACGAAAACGTATTATTTTAATGGAAAATGGCACGGTAGGGGGTGAATTGCCCATTATCAATACATTAAGGTTGATTTTACCCATTATCTGAGTTTACGGTGTAAATTGCTCTTTTCACCATAATGTGGGGGCCAAATTGCACTTTACCCTTTTTTGTAATGATAAATAGATTTTTAGACTGGCTCGAAGCCAGATTGAAAAGAGAAATTAGGCAGGATTTATTTCTAGGTGTATCATAACACAAATTTTCAAAATTCTTCTTAAAATACTATATTTCCGCTAGAGTAACAGATTTCATAAATTAATGAGTGAATAACACGTAATCTCCACATTAGAGTTTAAAATTAGAGTGTAAACTAGAGGTGCAATCGGTTCTTCCCTATATGTATTAAAGAAAAAATAATGCTATGTTTACTCTTTTATTCTACTACCTAAAATATTTGCTGACGTGTCAAACAATAATTGATACAATTAATGTAATGAATTAACTATTTATAGTGTATTACATTAATTGTACCAATCATTATTTTACATGTCAACAAATATTTTAAGAGAGTAAACATAACATTACTCTTAAATAAAATACAAAAATATTTTATCATACAAAGAACACATGTGAAAATATAACTCAATTAATTTTTTTTTTTGATATTTAAATGCAACATAAAAAATAATAAGAAAAATAGAAAATGTCATATAATTTTTTGAAACAAAAGGATGTTGGATAATTTAATATAGAATTGGAAAAATGATAATTATAGTTAACAACATCAAGTGTAGAAAGTAACGAAGAAAACAAGGGATTATGCAGATTTGGTGAATGATGATAGAGTTGGTTGGGAAAAGAAAAACAATAAAAAAGAAGAGAGACAAAGTGAAGTGGAGAGAGATTGTAGAGAATATATGATTTGTCCACTGTTTTGTTTGAACACACACATGCAGACCCTTTTGTAAACTTTATAATATATTCCTCGGAGAATTAACAAACCCTAATGTGTAATATGTAGTCACATTGTCTGGTATTATCTGATCTAACCCTACCGTGTATGCAATAAGGCAATTTTGAAGGAAAGAGCTAGAGGCAATTGATTATGTCACGACCCCCTTGAGCGAGTCGAGATAAGAATGGAAAGACCGACACGATTTCAAGAAAGAGTCGGGTTGTTGGACTCCGAATTAGCGAATGTTTCGCAGTGAAAGACTTATATTTTGCCGAGAAGATTATATATTGCCATGTTAACAATGTATACCCACCCAATATAGAAAAGACAGCTAGATTTAGTGCAGGACTTCAAACATTAAAAAAACAAAAGAAATGAATTCTTTCCATCATAATTAAAAGTAATAATATATATCAAAAGCTTGTCTAGAACTAGAGATTTGTTTAAGGAAGCTATGAAGGTGAGATGCAACTGTAATGACAAAAGCTTGCTCTGATCCACACACATGTGGGGTTGCTAGACCCACTTAAATCACTTGTTTTTATATTCTTCACATGCATGTAACATATTAATGTCACTACATCTTGATCTATCATCAACTACTACAATATTATCTGTTTTGGATCGAGCCTCACACGCTTTGTGATTGACTTTACTCAAAAAGACCTTATACTAGTTGAAGATGTAATATTACTTACATGATATAATCTAAAATAGTAACAATTCGATGTAAGATTATGATCTCATTATTTATTTTTGAACTTCAACAAAGTTCTCACAAAAATGAGTCATCAAACAATAAACATTTTTCTTTTAAAAAATGATACATTACAGCATTGTTAGCTACCAAAAATCGTATAATCGTGTACATAACATTCCTTATGCTTAGAAGGATAACCTCCAAATCGTAAAAAAAAAAAAAAAAAAAAAAAAAAACGTGCAAAGTAATTTAACGGGTAATGTATTGTTTAAGTATATTTTGGAGAAGAAGTTTCAAAGAAAGTCTCCACAATTGATATGCAAGAAGGAATGGAAAACCAACAATCTCAAGTGGGAATGATCTAATTTGTGATACTGTTGGTGTATAAAAGAAGGCATCATTATCTTAATCCACCACTAATTATTCTTATAAACATCCACTTTCATATAATCACCTTTCTATTTTCTTAATCACATTATTATTTAATTCAAGATTCTTTGAATTATGTAGTGTTGGGTGTGTATTATTATATAATTAATACCTGTGACAACTTTTAAGTTTAATAAAATAATGTTACAATTGGATCGAAGCCTTATTTTAAGCTGAAATTAGAAAAAGATATCTACTAAAGGAACAAATCACCAGGACAATCCTTTTTCTCTGGAATAAAGTGCAAAGTAAAATTTTTTTTTAAAAAAAAAAAAACCTCAAAGTATCAGTTTTTTCTAAACAAAAAACCTCAAATTTTACTATTCATCAAAAAAAACCTTAACATTTCGTAAATAAGCAATTTAAATCTCGCAGGGGGGGTGAGCAGGTCGTCCTGCACAACCGAGTACGGCTGGTCCAGCCAGACAAGCCGTACTGTCCTCAGTTTGTAATTTTTTTACAAAATAAGGAGGGCGAGTACGGCCAGTCCAAATGGACCAGCCGTACTCACACCATTAAAACTCATGACAAAAGTCACGGGTTTCGATTTTTTATGGGGTAAGTACGGTCGGTCCAAGTGGACCAGCCGTACTCACACAATTAAAACCCGTGGAGTACAGCTAGTCCAGCTGGACTTTTCGTACTCCACCCCCCTATTTAAAGCTGTTCTCGGCATTGGAAAAAATCATACAATTCTCTCCATTTTCTCCATTCTCTCAATTCCCTTCCTCGTTTCTTATTTCGACAATATTTCTCTGTGTTCACCTACCAGGTACGAAGATTTTTTTTTTATCATTTACTTTAGATATTTAAAAAAAAAAAACTCATATATAAAGTGTTAAACTGAGATTAAATTTTTTATGACGTATTGTTACTTCATTGTATTTTTATTTTAAAAGTTTATATCAAAATTCTGAAAGTATGAATATTTTAATTTATGTTTATTTATTTAAATATTTCTAATATTTTTTTTTCGATTATCGACGACTATTTTCTTGCTCCAGCGATATTTCTCTGCGTTCACCTGGCAGGTACGAAGGTTTTTTCTATTATATCATTTACTAGATATTTATTTATTATACCGTAAATAATTGGATTGCATCTGTTATTGTTTATTCTACCACAAATTAAGTGGTGTAATTGTACTGCGTAAGTGAGTTCTGTCTATCTAGGAGACTGAGTTTTAAGTCGGACCGTTTGTGACCCCTCTAGCCTTTCTTGGGAACTCACTTGAAAAGATAATTCTGTTTAAGGAGATTGTCCAGTACAGTCTTTCCTGGGAATTATCCTGATCAGTACTCTCCATGTTTTTACTTTAGTATTTTATTAATTTTTTTAATATTTTTTTTATTAGTGACGAAGATAGATTCCGATTCAAGTAGATCGATTTGATCCAGACGATAGATCAACTGGTGATGCCGAAATGAATTGGTATTTGGACAGCACGCCTGCATATGGTGATGTACGAGCATTCGATAACGCAGATGCAAATGAAGAAATATTCGTCCATTCGACCTCCAAAACGCTGGACGATGAGCTTCGAACACCAGTCGGCTCAGATGACGAAGAGGTGGAAAGTAGACCCGTAAGAGAACAAATCTCAATAGAATTTCAAAAAGGTAGAAAATATGGTTCTTTAGAGGAACTTAAAGACGAAATACACAATTTTTCTTTGGAAAACGATTATGGTATTACATTCACTAAAAGTGAAAGGAGTCGACTGACGGCTAAGTGTAGAGATGAATGCAGGTGGCGACTGCATGCTTTTTTCGATGCAAAATGAGCGAATGTTTCAAATAAAGAGTTTGATCGACTCTCACTGTTGTTTGAGACAAGTTGAAAATCGACACACTTCAGCAAAATGGATGGCGAAACATTACCTGGACAGGTTCAAAAGTCACCCTACCTGGACATCCCATCAATTATCGAGACAGTGAGGAAGGACTTCACCGTCGACATTTTACCCAGTCTTGCCACAAGAGCAAGAAGCATAGCTCGAACCCTCAAAGAAGGGAAGTGCGACGAACAGTACGGGAAACTGTGGTCGTACGCAGCCGAAATATTCAGATCAAATCCGGGCAGCACAGTAAAAATTTATGAAAATCCAATGGGCCCTAATTTATTAGGATTCCAAAGATTCTATATGTGCATGGCTGCTTAGAAGGCTAGGTTGCAAAAAAAAAAAAAAATTAATAGTTAGAGAAACTAACCTTCAACATTGTAAGCCTAGGAACTAGGGGTGGGCACGGGTCGGTTCGGTCCGGTCTCAAACCCAGACCGAAACAAGACCATGTCTTCAGGATTTTTTTCTCGAAGATCAGAACCGGCGCTGGGAGTAAACAGGACCGAATCAAAAATCCAGGAGATCGATCGGCTGAAGCGACGTTTGTTTAGCAGATGAAATGCCGATCGATCAGCTGCTCCAAGCGATCGATCGAGCAGAAGCATAGCCAATCGTTCAGCCAAATCTCAGGTGATTGATCGGCTGTGCGATTAAAGTTTTTAATCTGAATTTAAGCAAAACACCTAATCTGTCACAAAATTAGGTTATAAGTTAACCTAATGAGGGAGATAAAAAAGAATGGGAGGACATCGTTCAGAGGCAGAGGGACGAAAACCAGAGCAAGAGCTTCGGCGAGAGTGACGACTGACGAGTGTGCGTCTGTGCGACTGAAGAACTGAAGAGTGAAGACTCTTCGTCGATGGGGGGCAAGGGTGACGGAAACCGGAGAGAGAGCTTCAGCGAGAGTGAAGACTTTTCGGTCCCAATTTGCCGAAGGATTTTTTTAACAATCAGTCTGGTCCTGATTTTTCAGAATTTTTGGCTATGCACTGAGGACCTGACCGAAAACCAATGTAATTTTGAAGTTTGGACCGAGGACCAAACTGTGGTCCAGCGACTTGGGATCGAAACCGGACCGAAACCGATGGTCCGGTTCAGTTCTCGATCTTCGGGCCGATTTTGCTCACCCCTACTAGAAACACAAAAAAAATTACATGGAGAACTTGTATTGGAAAATTGTCATGATTTAATTTCCTTATGCATGTCGTATTGCAAGTGTTTTTGAACAAAATCGAACGAAAGTTGAAAAAAAACGTGAAAATAATGGACACTGAAATTTACGAAGAAAACTCAAAACAATAAAAAAATCACGGGTTGACATTAATATAGTTTGATTCATAAAAATCACGCGAAAAAAATCATATGCTATGATATAGTTTGGTTCATAAACGCAGTTAATTGGTGAAATTTTAATGTAATTATCTTTACCCGATAATTTGTGCATATCTTTTAATAATTTTGCAACATTTCTTTTCTAAAAAATTAAGGTTCATTCGGGAGAAATCATTATTTTTTCTATGTAGATCAAACCAATTATGAAGTATTAATGCTTTTGACCTTATATATCCTAACTTTAAGATTAAAGTCAGTATGAAGACAGTAATTCCATATGCTATGGACAATGTTTCACTTGTTCTTAGAATTTCCTTCATAACAAGGAAGACCAACAATTCTTCGAGTTTCAACATTTCAAAACATAACATTATTCGTATAAAGAGCTATGCAAGAGAGTGGAAGTGACATTGTTAAAGCTCGGGAGTTCCTTGGGAAGAAAGGTTGAGCAAGTGTAGAGAAGAAAGCAAGCGGAACCACGTCGGAAGGGGAATAGGTTCCTATGTTGATGATAATAAGATTGCTTTTCTAATCGAGATAAACTACCAGACAGATTTTGTCTCGAGAAGTGATATATTTATGGAGTTGGTAGATGATTTGCTATCGACCGAGAATGTTCCAGAAGGAATTGAGCAAAGAAAAAGAGATTGAGATGCAGGAAGGGAGGATAAAGAAGAGGCCGGAAGAGATGGCATTGCTCAAGACAAAATGGGCTCCTACAAAATCACTCTAGAATCTGTGTCCTTTCCGGGAGTTGGTTGACGACTCTGCGACACAAATGGTGGCCTGTCCACGAGCAAAACATGTCCCACAAAGTGTTGTGACAAAGGAGAATGAGATTGAGATGATCGTTCGTTTAAACCCGAGAATATTAGAGAGAGTCGTAGATGGAAAGGTAAGGTGTCAAAGAGACCTTTTATTAAGAAAGAGACTGCTGGTAAAGGTAAAGGTAAAGGACTTGATCAAGCAATCCATTTCAGCTAGAGTGGTGGTATATACCCGACTGTTAACATGCAATTTCGAGATACTGGCTCTACTCGGTCAACAAGTGAATCTTATCAACTTTAATCGAATAAATTAATGGTCAATATGAACGAAAAAACCGGAGATTTTCCAATATATCATTAAAAAAACAACAGGGTCCGTCACTTGAATGCGTGGAAGCTGTGGAATCAACATGGCATAAGAAAAATGAAAACGAATAAATTAATGGTCAATATGAACGAAAAAACCGGAGATTTTCCAATATATCATTAAAAAAAAAAAAAAAAA
This sequence comes from Begonia masoniana, assembly GCA_022432975.1. Classification (NCBI taxonomy): domain Eukaryota; kingdom Viridiplantae; phylum Streptophyta; class Magnoliopsida; order Cucurbitales; family Begoniaceae; genus Begonia; species Begonia masoniana. The sequence goes on along the minus strand of CM039508.1, from coordinate 6,203,519 downwards.
AAAAAAAAAAAAAAAAAGACTCTTTCTTGATTACTTTTAAAAAAGAAGAAAAATGTTACTTCAAAGTATCTGTGACAAAAATTACAGTAGAAAATAGCAACGGCCTAAGATTCAAGATTAACAGCTAACCTACTATAAGATCTTTCTCATGCGGTTTACATTAAAGTGCAAATCGATATGTATTTGAAATGCTAGCTTAAGGCAATGTTAAACCAAGAAAATGGTTAAACCACATATCTATATGTCACATATCTCCCAGCAGTCTCACTAGGCCGAATAATCTTCACGACTTGGCCTCGCTTTAGCCCATAATATCTGGCAACAGGGTCCGTCACTTGAATGCGTGGAAGCTGTGGAATCATATGGTCAATATGAACGAAAAAACCGGAGATTTTCCAATATATCATTAAAAAAAAAAAAGACTCTTTCTTGATTACTTTTAAAAAAGAAGAAAAATGTTACTTCAAAGTATCTGTGACAAAAATTACAGTAGAAAATAGCAACGGCCTAAGATTCAAGATTAACAGCTAACCTACTATAAGATCTTTCTCATGCGGTTTACATTAAAGTGCAAATCGATATGTATTTGAAATGCTAGCTTAAGGCAATGTTAAACCAAGAAAATGGTTAAACCACATATCTATATGTCACATATCTCCCAGCAGTCTCACTAGGCCGAATAATCTTCACGACTTGGCCTCGCTTTAGCCCATAATATCTGGCAACAGGGTCCGTCACTTGAATGCGTGGAAGCTGTGGAATCAACATGGCATAAGAAAAATGAAAACGAATAAATAAAATTATAGTCTATATGAGGAATGGTAAGGCTAGTAGGCTAACTGAGATTATAGTACGAACAAAATAATCTGAAACCAATTCAAATCCCCTATCTTTAGATATTAAAAGTGCTAAATCTCAGTCAAATGGTTCATAGACGCATCCATCTTGATGCATTTTAAAGAAAACAACCTCCTGTTTATATTATTTTGGCATCAAATTCCACTGAATATAACTGCAACCAGGGTTGCAAGTTTTTCCAATAGGCAGGAAAGAATCAATCATTCAGTCGAAAATCCAAATAGATTTTTCTTAAAAACTCCTCTATGATATATGCATCCCCTAATTGTAAACAAAGAATCAATAATTACAATATATCAACAAGCATATGTAGTCTAATCAGTACTGGTAAATGATTATTCACGTTTTTAAAATAGTACTAAATTGGATTCTAAAAATCAAAACATATTTAACACTGACCTGCGTTTCTTTCACAGTGTATCTCTCTAGCAGGGTCTTCTTCTCCTCAGTGGTAAGAAGTTGATGCTCAGGAACGAGCACATGCTCTTTTATGTTGACCAACAATTCAGCCTCCTTTATCAATAAAATTTCGGGAAAAGTTAGTGTATTCTTTTAGTAAAAAAAATATTTGCATAATGATAAAGTTGCTTAAACCACCAAAAGAACAGAGAAATCATGATTGTAGTCAAGAGGTATTTGAAGATGTTCCAAACTCCATAGGAATTAGTACCTTCATAGCCTTCATTGCAGTCCTAGACATCTAATGAAAACATCAATCTAACATCGAAATATGTCAGTAAGTCAAGATGACATGAACTTACTTGAAATTCCATAAAAAGTAATGTGACAAAAAAGTTGTCTTCTTCGACTCAAAGGACGATGCGGTAGAATAACTATCAGCCTACTGAGATATTATCACTTATCCTGATGTTTCTAGATGCCTAATATAATATGGTTAAATACCAATATAGGGTATCGACATAAAAAGAAAAATAAATAAAACAAAAATCACCTGGAAAACTTCCAAGTGAAACTTTGATGATATCTCACTTATACAGGTCCGAGCGAAAGGTGTTAAATTCTGTTGAACAACCAAGATTGCTCTGAAAACATTCTCTGATTTCATGCGGTTAGTATAGGTCTTCATGGTCTTAACCCCAACCTTCTGCTCCTCAGGAAAGAAAACATAAATCTGGTACACAAAATATCAACAATGAGGAAACAAAGCTGAAAAAATGCTTAAAAAGATGCAGAAGATGTGTTTCTCAGATTCCCCTCCACATTTACCTCTGTAAAATTTTCATATAAATAAGTTTGCATAAATCTTATCATAGTTGTTGCCCTAGAAATTGATAAATTACTAACAAATAATAAGATTTTAAGCCTATAAGTTGAGACTAATATAATCACTTATACTTCGTTCACATGTAAGCCAAATTCTTTTATTGGTCTTTTACTTGTGGATATCTTAATTTTTTAATGGTGTCAACTTTTAATCAGAAAAAGATTTGAACTCGGGATCAGCTATTCTCATATCATGATAAATTAGAACAATTCTAGAAACTTAAACTTCATGATTTGAAGAGTTAAAACTTTGTATGAGAAAAGTAGAGTTAAAACTTTATTCATAGGAAGGTCAGAGCCCCAGATGTCAATTCAATATGATCCTCAACCACTTACAAAGATTTAAGCTAATCCAAAAATATGCAATTCAGAACAAATTAACCACAAGAAAAACTGGGTACTGCCAGCAGCAGGATAATCCCCGTACTATACTTACCCATTATAAGGAAGAATCCATCGAATATATAAAGTAGCCAACACAGATTTATGTCTGGCAATCATAATCATAAGAACGCTTGTAATTCAATAATCTCTAAAATATACTACTAAACTATTAGAGCAACACAGGACATTGGCAATGAGAAAAGAGCTAAAATTTAGCTTATTCAGTAAAATATCATACAATCCCACGTTAGGAATCCTTACTAATATCATCATAGAACCTCTGAGAAACTAAAAATCATGCCACATCGACGAAATAACGAACGAATGATCATACCACGGCAACGGAAAATGAAAATGAAGTATTAGGAGAATCAAAATTCCAAATAAAAAGGAAGGAAATATGCCTGATCGGAGCTATCACTTCTCTTAGTTTTATTTATAACGAGGTCCTCCCTTTTCATATTTTCGGAGTACTTGCGCTTGAACTGATCCTTCGTCATATCAATTTCGGAATCGGCAACAAGATAGTTCCTGTCTTTCAGCATCTGCATCACCGTCTTCCAGATTCGCAAAAGCCTAGTGACTTCTTCCTCCGACAAAACCATTCTTCTTTCCTAAATAAAATTCAAACAGCAAGAACCAGAGCCTGGAAAGGAAAAAGAAGCCGAGAGAATGAAGCAACTGGAACCTACAAGTATGAGTGTAAAAACTTAGGGTTCAAATTCAAAGTTCAAATTCGAAATTCCCCAAATCAACCAAGTCAACAACCTAATCTCAGATTTTTCCCTAAAAATCAGCCTAAAATCTTACTGATATCTGATTTCAATCCCTCTAAACCAATCAGGTAGTCCAAACTTAGCCAGAAATCCAATTTGGAAATCGGGTTTGTTGATTTTCAGCAGAAAATCAGAGTGTCGAGGGAGGTTGGTTCAGAACTTCTCCTATAGATCGAGAGGCTAGGTGAGGGGGGAAAGGCACACCAGAGCTCTCTCTCTCGAGTTCTTATTCAGAGAAGAGTTCTTACCTCGCTTCCCTCGGTCTCCGACCTTCGACCACCAGTCGCCGCCCAAAATATTCTAATGGTGCTCATAAATTATCAGGACGAAAACAGTAAATCCACTCTTACAGAGAATCTAAAGGAAACTAACAGAAAATAGAAATAATGACAAAACATTCACGCCCCTCTCTCCACCTTCTGTGTTCTTATTCTCTCTTTTCCTAACGGCTTTTGATTCCATTTCTCAATTGGGCTTTGTCCTCTGGTCTTTACTCCGGATCTTCCTGATAGCCCAACTCTTGAGTCCCTTAGGTCCAGATGGACCCTGGCTTTCCTGACAGGCTGAGACCTCCTACAACACTCCAACAAGAGCTCTCGGGTGTTCTGGTGTGCGCAACAAAGGAGAATCGCTCTTTGTGTTCGTCGTTCGGGAGGGCAACGATGATGAAGTGGCTCGGGAAGGAAAGGAGGAAGGAGGAGGTTGGGGTTTCCTTATAAACCCAGAACCGGTTCATCAAATGTGATCCAACCGAACCGGACCCAACATCAAATCCGACCAAAATTGACCCAGACCGAAACAAATTGTTTGCGGACCATCAAATTCAACCAAAAGCTATCTGAAACGATCCTAATTCGACCGAATCGATCTAAGGATAAACCGGTAACGAAATTCTGTCTAAATTCTTTTGAAATAGATCTATTAAATTGAGAAATTAATATCAAATATTTGATTTAGGCAAGAACAAGTCTGGAGAGTCGTCTGAATGGATTTAATTTGATCATCTTCGACTTAAAAGCACACGTAAGTAATTTCTACTCAAATTCTTTTGAAGTTAAAATTATTTAAATGGAATTAGTACCAAACATTTTTAGGCCAATATTATCTGAAATATTGGAAAAATCAGGATATCTCTTGGTAAAGTGTAGAAAGAAGGAATTTTCTGGACGACAATGGCGGATGGGACTAGAGCAGATGACACAGCCAAACACCCAAACCACCGGTCTCACTCCAGCTTCTCCCCGGTCAACACTTTCCACAGTCCTCCATAGTTTCCGCCTTTCACCCCTATATAATATACCCCCATTATTCCCCTTCCCTTCCGTCGCCTCTCTCCGCACTCCGTCGCGATGAGGAAGCCCTGCTGCGACAAAGATTTCACCACCAAAGGCGCTTGGTCCAAGCAAGAAGACCAGAAGCTGATAGATTACATTCAATCCCACGGCAGAGGCTGTTGGCGTTCTCTCCCCACTGCTGCTGGTTCGTTTCCGCTTCCATATTTTTTTTCACTTTCTTCTTGAAATTATCTTCTTATAGATTGTTTGAATTTCTGGTTTAGGATTACTCCGCAGCGGTAAAAGTTGCAGACTGAGATGGATTAATTATCTAAAACCAGACATTAAACGCGGAAATTTCGCTCCAGACGAAGAGGATCTCATTATCAAACTCCATGCCCTGCTCGGCAATCGGTATTCTTAATCTTCATTTCCCTCGATCTCTCTCATGATTGAACTAGAAGAAATTTGTATAATATAACGGTAAGTGATTAATTTCATTGCCAATTTCGATCAGATGGTCACTGATTGCGGGAAGGTTGCCGGGGCGAACAGATAACAACGTGAAGAACTCCCGGAACTCTCGGAATCCAAGTGAAAATATTACGTTTTTAACGTTTTGACTATGGCCCTACTTCACAAAAATTTTGTTACATATTTTCGATATTTGAGCATGCATGTTTAGGCATCGAGATAGAATTATATAAAGATAAAATTGGTTGGACATTTTGAATATGATGGAATTGACGAAAAATATGTAATAACAAATCTTGAACGACAATGAGATAACTAAACCTGAATGAAAATGAGATGGCTATACCAGAACGACAATCAGATGACTATGTCTGAACTAAAATGATGGGACGGACTTATTTATATCTATCATAATCCAAAATTTCCAAATTGAGTATATTTTTGCACAGATTTCAACTCCATTGGTTTTTGTGGACTGGTTTTGTGCTCTCGAAAAACCTATACGTTGAAAATATACGGCGAACCAAAAAAAACAAGAGATTGAAATCTATCATAATGACAAGAGAAATTCCCTATATAAAAATTGAGTTTTGCAATTCAAACGTCAATATATATATAAAAAAAAAAAAAAAAACATAAAATCATAAGACGACAAGAGTTTGTGTTTTGAGCCGATTACTAGAAAGAGAGAGAATGATCATTTTACAGCAAACCAGCCAATAATATATCAGTATTTGGCAAGCAACAATAAGAAAAAGGAGCACAGACAGAGGAAAGACAGGAGGCAGGGAAGGATAATCTTAGAAACTCCGACACTTGAAGACAACACTTGCCTACTAAAACAAACTCTCTTAATACATGAACCTTTTAACATCACAAGAACAAGATCGGGTTCCATGGTCGGGCTTGGTTTCCATTGAAAACCTGCGTTCAAACATACTTTCCTAGTAGCTCTCGAGTGCATATCGATCCATTCGAAGCGAAAGTTTGCCACTTTATCACGGTTCTTAGGCCTTCTCGGTCCTCCTCGGAGCTGCGAAAGTTTGGCAAACACGATCAAAATCAACAGCTACATGTTTTCGCACAATCTGTTTTCTTACAACAAAAAACAGTTTTTTAAATAACTTCGTGATTAATTTATGAAAACAGTAACTTGAAAGGGAGTTCGGATAAGTCACTTTCAATTACTTCAGACAACCCAAAAGTATGAAATTCTTATCCATCTAATGATGAAAACTGAAAGTATCAAACCCATAAAAACTATACCACAACTTTTAGAGAGAGAGTAGGGCCAGAAGCATCAATTTTCAAGAACAAAAGTATCTTTGGTGGTGGAGATAATGATAGTAACTTTGAAGGAAGAAGTGGCCATTAAGGCCATATTCTACTTTTCTGATAAACCGATAATCGTAAATCGGAGAAAATCCGAGCATTGCCTGTAAAACTTGTCCGACAAATTAAAGGTCCGATAATTAAAATTAACAACCGGGTATTACCTAGCCCGATAGCCTCTGAGCTTTTCATGATCCTCATCCTCTTGCATGCGTCGATAAACATACTGCAAGTAGATAAAAGGCACCAAGAATCATTCTTTTTCCATTAGTGAATCTTCGTTTTCGAATAAAAGTTGAATAACTTTCAAATAATGTATAATTTGTAATAAAATTGCTACAGAGGGGAACTTACTCCCAAGGAACATCACCAACTAGCATCCAATCTCCATCCTTATCTTCATAAGTGAGCACATACTCAGAACCATGGAGGAGATACATTAATCGGCTTTCGTTTAACCCATCTCGGCTGGAAATGCCATGGGAGCCGCAATGACCTGATCCTGTTAAATGAAAACCAAGCATCAAAACTCAACCTCAAATCTTCCTTATCCTATTCTTCTCATTATAATGTTCTAAGATCTTCAAAAAATAAAAAATAAAACTATAGTTGATGTAGTGGCTTTCATACGTAATTCAGAACAATCAGGTTTTTGTCGAGACATAATCAAAGGTTCTATAAGACGTAAAACAATTGATTGGAAACTTTTCTAGGAAACATTATATTTCGGGTAAAATCCGATCGCGAATTGTGTCTGTCAGCCCACAAGCCTCATCATGGTTTAAGGTACTAGAATCTTTTCTTTCAATGATGCGCGAATTTCGGGTGGATGTCTCGGACAATTTTCTCTAAGCGAGATTTATGCATAAAGGAAGTCGTCGAGGGAGTGACATGAGTATCAGCGGAGTCACCGATGTGTGAATTTTGGGTGGAGGTCTCCGACAATTTTCTCTAAGCAGGATTTATGCCTAAAGGAAGACCTCGAGGGAGGGAGTGACATGGCTCTCAGCGCAGTCAATGATGTGCAAATTTCGAGTGGATGTCTCCGACAATGTTCTCCGGTGGGGATTATGCCTAAAGGAAGTCCTCGAGGGATTGACATGGCTATCATCGGATCTTTTATAAAAGCACTACTTTTTTGGTTGCCAAACGCTAATGACGGTTAAAATTATGAAATGAGCATTTTTAGCCTTCCAAAAGCAATACCAAACGCAGTCGAAATTAGCTCATCAAAACATACCCATCGTAAATCCACTGAACATCTTTCCGAGGGTTGAGGAGAGCTCTCTGTAGCAATTCAAAGTTTTCAGATCAATTTTTCTCAAGTATGGAGCGCCATCCATGCTCACTTTGACGTAGAGGCTTGCTGATCCTGCCTTCTCCTCCGAATTTTCGTCGTTTTTCGAGCTGCTAACCATTGAATTCTTCCTGAAGGAACGAATCGGTGGCCATCCCACGACTTGCTCTCTGTCGCAGTGCATCACAAAATTAATCTCAAGAACTAAGAAAATCTTTCTAAAGTAAACGTAAACCATCGGAAGTAGCCAATGCAATAATTCGTAGAACTCATGTTTGAGGAGCAATTTAAAAGGATTTCAATACTGCAAAATCTCATTCATTTAGTAAGTATAAGAAACGGATAATCGAGTAGAAATTTTACTTGGATGCCGGAGAAGAAAGCTGGGAATTTTTCTCTGGCAGTGACTTCGGCGACTGAGAAACACCATTTTTCCCGGCAGATGTAGTTTGCTGATTCTTACAGTCGTTAACACTTCTAGCAGCGAACAAGTTTCCAACTTTAGCTAAGTCAAGCTCGGATCCACCATTTCCAGCGAAAACCCACTTAGCAGAAGCACCATCAATGGCGTCAGAAAACCCTCTTTTGGCCCCAGAGACAAAGCTCTTCTGCAAAGGAAGAGAATATCCGGCCCTTTCTTCCAGCCCGTCGCCTCTCTCGAGTGACTCAGACCCAGGCAAGCCAAGTCGGAGCTCCGTCGCCTTGAGGTTCAAACCGCCATTGTTGCATCTATCAGAGGACTTTTCAGAGCTTGTCTTCGAAGAAACAGACTCTGATAAGCCTATATAACCATGTTGTAAAGCTGTAGACATCAAATGAACCGCAGCACAACTTTAATCTTCTGACAGCATGAAGATGGATAAGAGCATGAAAAGAAAGACGAAGAAGGTGGTGTTTTTCTTTCGACGGAAATGGAGTATTAAAGATATGGAATCGATGATGAGGAAGAACAACTTTCTGAGCTTTTGACTCTCTCTCTCTCTCTCCCCTTTTCACTTCTCTCTCTCAAGTATATGTAGTTGTTCTGCAAATAGACGACCCAGTTGATAGAAACAAACAGAAACTAGAATAAAGGGATTGATAGAAGAAATTTGAAGAAAAAACTGGTTCAGTTTTTGCTCTTTTGATTTGCTGTTTGTTTAATCTAAATTTTTATAAAGAAAGCAACTTTTTGTGGGCAACCACCCCGACATCTCTCTTAAAGTCGCCGGCAAGCTTTCCCTCATCGCCCTTTCCTTAATCTTTAAATTTAAAGAATAAAAGCTTATTTAATTCTTCTAATCACACTCAATGATTCTCAAACTTGATTGATTGGCAAGATGGCAGATGGAAGATAATTATTATTAAAATTCATTGTCAAACCAAAGCTAAACAGTGCTAACGTGCGCCGAAGATGGCGTTTGGGAGAGAAGGGAATCTCAGAAAGTGATGGGTCGGGTGGCGTTCGTGTAAAAATCGCCATTATTTCTCGGATTTTCAAGCGGAGCAGAAATGAAGATCGTCAGCGCAGAAAACGCCAGAGATTTCATTTGGCCGTTTTGCTGTTTGGACTCCGAGAAAAAGAGCAGGAAAGAAAAAGAAAATTCCTGGAGAAATCGTGGAGAGTTGAGGAATTTTGAGAATGCCGACAAGCGGAGGAGACAAGTTAAATAAAAAAAAAAAAAACCCCAGCTCTCCGTGCTCTGAGACGTAAAAAAAGAGATTTTCTTTGACTGAATCGCTGCTTTTTCTTACAGATGAGATTCTGGTGTTTGGGGTCTCAGAAAATCCCGTTCAGTTTTCCCGGAAAAACAGTTTTCTTCATCATTATGTGGTTCAACCAGCAATCATTGCAGAAACGGGAAACGTAATTAGTGCTGAAAATGAAAGCTTCCGACGTGGTGGGGGACAGAACGGCGTTATGTTTTATTCTAGACGGCACCGAACGTAAAATACGACGACTTTAATTGCACAATTACTATTTATTAATCTTTTATAACATCTAGGCTAGATTGAATTTAAGGACATAGCCACAAAAGTACTAGTTACACTGTATTCATATCTTATATTAATTAATAATTTATAATTTGTTATATTAATTATAATAATTAATATTTATCACATCAAAAAATAAAAATAAAAAATAGATATAATATTACTCTTTCAGAAAAATAAAATTAAAACTAAATTAGATGATAAGAGGAAGCAAACTCAATCCTATTGAATATATAAATTTAATATCGAAATTCATATTGAATTTTGTTAAATTTAAGTATTATAACTTGTAAAATTCTGATCTTGCACAGATTTGAGAGAACTATTTTATTTCGTTTATAGTTTGATTCGGTTCTAAATTTTTTTAGACGTCTAAGATCGAAAACCAAATAGTGAACGATGGTTCTCATTCATTACAAGCTAGTCACGGTTTGGCATAGTTGCAGTAATCACGCTAATAAAAAACTAAAGCGCCTAAAAAGAAACCAAAGTGTTTTGTTCTAACAATTTAGGCTAGTTTTGCCAACTACCGAAGTAATAACAACATCCTTTGCCCGAAAATAGAATTACTAAGGCGGTCGTACGTGAAAATAGATAACTTCGAAGGAAAAATGCAACACTCTTGACACCCAAAATTTGCATATGGGTTTAAGTAATTAATTGAATTTATATTTTTAAAGTAACTAAAAATATTTTCTTTATTAGATAATTAAAAGAAAAGAAGAATTATTAATAAATAGGATTAAATAAATTAGAGTAGTAGACGAACTAATCCACAATGAACCCAAACATAAGCATTGGAAAAAGAGAGATTCTGTAAGAGGGCCTACAGAAGGTTACTACTGGACTTGGTGCTAAGTGGGCCCAAAATCCACCCTATCTACATGTCATACTCGTGTGCAAGACGCTCGTGTACCCGAGCCAAGTGAGTATTTATATAATTTTTAGGAAAAAGTTCAATTTAGTACCCACTAACGTATGGGGTCAGTGGTCATTTGGTCTCTAACGTTTATTTTTAACCTAATCAAACCCTATCGTATAAAACGTTCACAATTCAAATCCTACCGTCAATTTTTTAGTTAAATTTGACGGATTCTTTTCAAAATTTCTAAATTACCTTATGCCTCTCTGGCTCTCTCTCCTCTCCTCCACCGCTGGTGGAATTTTCCGACGAAAATCCCGGCTCTAATTTCTCTCCCCTTGTCGTTGCGATTATAGGAATTTTAGCCAGTGCTTTTCTACTGGTAAGCTATTATACCATAATCTCCAAGTACTGCGAGGAATCGAATCGATCGGGGCGGAGAGATAATCGTAATGTTAATGGAGAATTAGATGACAATTTGAATCTGAATTTACATGAACCCTCGCAAGCTTCCTCCAATGGCGTAGAAGAGGCTCTTATAAACTCCATTGCTGTCTGTAAGTACAAAAGAGAAGATGGATTGGTAGAAATTACAGAGGCTTTTGCCCAAGTGTAGCCACGCATTTCATCTTCCTTGCATTGATAAATGGCTCAAAGCTCACTCCAACTGCCCTCTGTGCAGAACTAACATTTTCTCTCTCTACAGTTCTTCGCCGCTTCATTCTCTCACATCCATTGAAAATCCACCTTCCGATGAACCAAATGCAGAAACCCACCTGGGAGATGAGAGAGAATCTATTGAAAATAGCTCAGACAGACAAGATTCAGGGGATGAAAGAAGACCAGATCTGGAAACTACGCTTCAATTTTAAGAAACAGAAAAGGAGCTTCACAGTAATGTTCTAATGGCTTCGACTCGAGAGATAGGGGTAATTTAAGAATTTTGAAAATAGTTTGTCAAATTTAACTGAAAATTTGACGGTAGGGTTTGAATTGCAAACGTTTTATACGATAGGATTTGATTGGGTTAAAAATAAACATTAGGGACCAAATAACCACTGATCTCATACGTTGGGTACTAAATTGAACTTTTCCCTAGTTTTTATCCGTTAAAAGTGAAGCATAAAATTAAATACTTTTACAACGATATCAAGTCACTAATATTATTATAACAAAACACAAAAAAAAAATTTGTTTATGACGATGAACCGCCATAGTTAAGAGGGTGAGAGAGAGAGGGTTAGAAAAAAATTAAAATGATAAGACTTAATTAATTAAGGGGTGGGAGGTAGTTGTTAGACTATGGTGTGATCCTGATTCAAGTTGCTTCGGGTCGGGTTTGTATATCAATATTAAGTATAAATATAAATATATTGCAAATATGTTGGTGTTGATTTTTTGGCAAATTATATTTATGACAATAATATTTTATTCTATTATTTTCTAAATTTGTAGTTTATTTCTTGGTAATCAAGAAATAATCTATTCAGATTATTAGATGAATGAATATTAAAGATCATGAAGATATTGTAGAAGAGAAAAATAAGGAAACTTGAATATAAGAAAAGTTGTTACAAAATCTAAAGGCACTTGTTTTTTAGTAAACTTTGTTTTGGTAAGTTGATTTGATAAAGATTTGTTGAAATATATTAGGCTTCGAGATCACATTAATCATGTGTTGCTTTCTTAAGTTTTTGGATTCATATCCAAGTAGTTGGAGGAACTTTCCTAAAATGTCACACGACGTGCCACTCAACCGATTTGTTGAGATTTGCTTCCTTATTCATTGAGGCGATAAATCTGTTTTGGTAACTGAATTAAATCGAAGATATGGCAATTACCAATCATATTTAAGCTTTTGTTTCTATGGAAGCGACTGACGGATTTTTGATTATTCTTGAGAGAAGTTTTCTTCATTTTTCAAGCCGTCGTTTTTCTTTCTTTCCCTACGCTTCTGCGTATGGGTTTGTGATTATTATACACACTCTGCTTATGCTGTGGATTTCATCGATTATTCGAGTGTGTTTATTTATTGCGTCCGAAGACAACGAGCTGGTGTTACAGACGGTGTCCCAGGAGGCAATCGACCTTATTTTTCATTGAAACTCAGTCTCAGGAGGAGGCTGCATTTGAACTCGGGAGGAGTTCTGTTTATCGACAAGAGGAGCTTGTCTTTTTTATCGTGGCAAGGGGATCTTGCCATACACAGATTCCTGGAGGAGTCATCTACAACAAGGGAATCTTGTTGCTTTTAGATCTTGGGAGAGATCGATCTCAAGTTGAGGGGAGCTCACAAAAATAGTTTCATTGGGAAGTTAGGAAGAGACAGCGACAAAGATAAGAGGGAGTCTTTATTTGTTTAAGTCCGATTGTCTTGTAACTTTGTGAACTCGTGAAATGTTTTCATATCTGGGCGTGGCCTTGCAGACGTAGGCGATTTGCCGAACTGCGTTACCAACCTCCTATCTCTTTAATTTTCGCATATTTATAATTGTCCATCATTGCATTAATTATCGTTGTCACACGAAACACTCTATGTGACATCACATAACTGATCTTAATCTTTCATTAAGGTTTTATGTTTTTTTTATGTATTATTGTGGGCAAGCCTGTCAACTCCTTAGAGAACGCCGTTGGATTGAAAGGAGTGCGATGAAGTGGATGGAACGTCGAGAGAACCATTGTTGGCCCTGAAGGATTATCACAACACCTTCGGGGAAGAACTCCGCCGTGAGAAAATGAGTGCTCCAACAACTGGAATTGCCCTACGTATGCTGTTTCATCCTCAGAATAGGCCGATGAGATGAATGATGGAGGCTCATGGCTGGTCCAAAGGCAACTTGGCACCTTTGGGTGAGAAATCCTTTGCAGGCGAAGAAGTCACCGCGCAAGGGATAGGTTTACCCACCTTCTTAATTCCAGCTCTTGAAAACGAGGAGAGAAGGATGGGTTAAGAGCACCTCCAAGTAACCCAGAACTTGGCGGACAATTTTCGTGAATACATCGGGTGCTACTAGGGGTGGGCAGAACCGGCCCGGAACCGCAAAATCGGACCGGACCGGCGATCCGGGCCGGTTCTTGGGCGGTTCTGCCTACTATGGAACCGATCCCGGTTCCACGGATTGGGGAACCTGGAACCGCGGTCCGATCCCCGATTCCCGTACCGGGACCGGGAATTCCCATGGGAGAACCGACCCATGGGTTGACCCGGTGGGTTATCCGACCCATGGGTCGAATAACTTAAAAAAATAAAAAAAAAATAAAAACTAAAAGTTTTAGTGGACTGAAAGCCTCTATGTAGTCTAAAATCAGTGAACCTCCCTCGCTTCACTCTTCAGCACCGACGACCCTACCCCGACCTAGCGACCTCACGTCTCAGACGCGCACAGCTCTGATCGTCGCTTGTCGACTGTCGACCAGCTGCCTCATCCAGCGACTTTCGCAGTTCCAACCTGCGACCTGACCAATGGGCAGTGACCATCTCTCCCGATTCTGCATTCTCAACTGAACAAGTCCGATTTCAAAGGTAAATTTTCATTCAGTCACTCTCGTACTCCTGGTTCCCCAATCTTCCCTTTTTCCCATCTTCCCTTTTTCTCTGTTTCATCGTCTTTCAGATTGTTAATTTCACAATTCCTGATCACAATCCTGGTTACCGACTCTTTGTCTTCTAAATTCATATTCCAATTTCAGAAATTTCTGCATCTAGGTCAAAGTCGGGCTTTCTGTTCTAATTTTTCCGAGTTTGAGGGGGAGGTGAGGCGGGAATCGCGTCGGTGCTATCCACGGAAGAATGGCCGATGTGAATATTGCTTCACCATGGGAGGGAACGGGTACCGAACCGGAACCGGACCTCAAATTCGGTTCGGTTCCGGTTCGGTACCGGTTCCACGAGGGACAGTTCTGATTTCAAAAAAATATTTCCCGAAACGACCGGTCCAATCCGGGTCGAGCCCAGTCCTAGGTGCTACGCACATGTGATGAACACCGAGAGAACCCACGAAAAAACTCCGACAACGAAAATGAACTTCAATATATTTCAAATATTTATCAAAAGTCTATTACAAAAGCTATAGAGGAATCTTAAATAGAAGAAGAAGAAGTTTCGGAAGCTGAAAAACTAGAAGGAGATTGAATTACAAAACTAAATTGTACGTTGATTTTGATATAATGAATTTCTCATGTGCCCTTTAGTTTTTCTCTGAAATGGTTTTTCAAGTAAATCTTGATGTCTTATTCTTTTGAGATTATTTTATTTCTTCGATTATTAGTGTTCGGTTTTGAACCATAGTAATAGTATAGAAACGAAGGAAGTTGAAATGATTCATAAAGAAGACCAAAATTTAATGTTGCAAGAGGATAGGAGACATCACGAATCTTCAAACAACAATCTCCTTGTCCTTGGGACCCAACAATTAATCAAGCATGATTTTGAAGACGATTCAATTTCTTCAAAATGATTGATCACAGGAGAGGATTGCAGCAATTTAATATATCTGGTTATTGACGATTACATTATGTAGATAATGACATATTTAACACGAAAATCTTCTCACGTGAAGAAATAAACCATAGCTTAACCCTAATCAAATTTTTTTATTATGAAAATAATTGAATTACAACGAATTCTTTTATAAACCAATTTAAAGGATAAAAACAGAAATAGGATCTCTTTAAGAAATTAATCTTGGCTGATAGAAAAAGTAAGTTATGTTGCCGACATAAATGTCACACCGATCATATCCATTCCCGACTAACAGCACAATTGACATTTATTATCAAAATAATGGAATGACGAAACCAGAGAAGCATTGTGTAGTCACTTGATTTAATCTTTTCGTTGATAATCAAACGTAAAAAGTCGTAAAAAGAGAATATGTATAAAAACAGTAATATCAAGATTTACGTCAAAAATTCACTAACGAGAAAAAACAAAACCATAGACATTTTAAGAAAAATCACTAATTACAAATCAAAATACAATTGAATTTTATTATTCAAACATATATTTATACATTAAATCGGAATCTTAATCTTAATCAGAACAGAATTTTTTTCGTTGGTCAAACCATACTGACTCAATTAAAATTTAGATCAGACTGAATCTAACATTTTTCATAGTTCATTAATTTATCAGTCTATTTAAGAGGTTACACTTACACTCTTCAAAAATCCCGTTTGTGACGCGTAATCATAAATTTAAGATCAAGAAAATTTGTGTTGTGGGTGTCATTTGCTAATAATGTAATGCAAAGGAACAAAGCAAAGAGCAACATTCGCTTTTATGTGGATAGAATTTTCTCGACAACCAAACTGGTAGTTGTGAAATGAATTTCTACCAAACCATTGATCAATAATGAAGATCAATGCAGTGTATGTTCTAATATGTAGTGTTTCATAGACTTTAAGGAACAATGGAGTGGATGTATGTTCTAATATGTAGTGTTTCATAGACTTTAAGGAACAATGGAGTGGATGATGAGTTATGGAGCCTATTCTAGATTTGGCGGTATTTTAGTCATATTTACTCTATTATTATGTAACCCTAATTCATCTATTATATAAAGGCATATTTAGGTTATCGTAATAGGACTGAGAGTGTGAGGACAAAAGGCTTTGTAACTCGTTTTTATTCTTAGTGAAATCTGTCAGCGGTTAGTGGACGTAGCTCTCACAACGAGAGTGAACCACTATAAATTTTTGTGTTTTCTTTTTTGTATTTTCGATTGTTCGTTACAGGTGGATTATGGCGTCTAATCCTAACAATTGGCATCAGAACTTCAAGTTGAAGATTTTTGATAATGAGGTTTTGATTTTTTTGAAAGTATCGAACGATTTTTTAGATTTACAATTTCGATCGGAGAAGTTTGCAATTCTTGTTAGAAAAAGAAAATAGAAAAGAAATCTAATTTCTTTTCAGGTGATTTGTTCTCTGCCATGAAGAACAAATTTGGGAAAAAAAAAAGTGGAAAAGAAAAAAAAACTTTTGCTCTGTTCTTCTCGCCGCGAAGAAGAACAGAGAAGCTGCCGCCACTGTCCGACACAGAGAAGGAGAAGATGTCGCCGTTTCACTCGCCACCGAGCAAAAAGAGAGAGGGTGCGTCGTCCACTGTCTGGCAGAGAGAGGAGTTTTTTGACCACCTCTCCGAGCTCCAGTCCTCGAACAGAAACCGCCGCCATTAACACCGATCAGAAGCTCCAATTTTTACACAGAAAGCTCGCCAATTTTCTATTGTTTGCGCTGATTGAAGAAGAAAATGTGTAATTGACTTTTCTCAATATGCAATAAAATTTTCTGGTTGTTGTTCATCGTTGCTGAAATCAGGGACAAAGTGATATTTTTTGGAGATAAAAATTATTCAATTTTGGGGTGATCAAAATTGAGAATTTGAATTGAGAATTTTTTTTGGGAATTAAAACTCTCAAATTAATTGGGCGGATTTGAAAACTTGTTGGGTGGATTTACTGATATTGTGGAGATTAATTATTAGAGCTGAATAATTGATCTTGAAATATCTATTTTTGGGCATTGATAACAATAGCAGGCGAGGATAGCACATAACACGGTATTAAGAAATTTGATGGGACAGATTTTACGTTCTGAAGAATGCAAATCGATGATTACTTGTACGAAAAAAAACTTCATCTTTCTTTGAGTGCGAAGCCAGAGAAGATGGAAGACAGTGAATGAAATTTCCTTGACAGGCAGGTTTTGAGAGTTTTCTGATTGATGCTAGTCAAAAGCGTTGCTCACGACGTGGTGAAGGAGAAGACCACCGCGAGTCTGATGAAGGCTCTGTCTAATATGTACTGAGAAATCCTCCGTAAATAACAAGGTATTTCTGATGAAGAAACATTTTAATCTGAAGATGGTTGATGGTACTTCTGTCGCAGCGCATCTGAATGAAGTTAATACGATTGTGAATCAATTGCTTTCTATGGAATTGATTTTGGGGATGAGGTTTGTGCCTTAATTTTGTTGGCTTCTCTACCGAACAGCTAGGAGCCTATGAGGGCAGTAGTTAGTAATTCAGTTGGACGCGCGAAATTGGTATTCACCGATGTGAAGGATCGTATTATTGTTGAGGAGGTTCGTAAGATTGATTCTGGTGAAACATCGAAATGCTCAGCTTTGAATGTCGAAAACAAAGGTAGAAATCATGAGAGAAACTCCAACCGGAGTAGGGGTAGATCCAAATCGAAGAATGGAAGAGGTCAGTCCAAGTCTTGACAAATACTTAAGTGCTAGAATTGTGGCAAGCAGAGAACAAGGATTGCAGAGTACCGAAAAAGAATGAAAATGACAAAGGTGATGGAGCAAATGCAGTAACAGTAGACATCACTAATGCTTTGCTTCTTTCAGTCGACAGCCTGATAAACTCATGGATTTTTGACTCGGGAGCATCCTTTCACACCACCGCACACAAATAATTAATAGAAAATTATGTGGCTGAAAACTATGGAAAAGTCTATCTTGCAGATGGTGAGCCATTGAATATTGTGGGCATCGGTAACATCAAACTGAAGATGGCAAACAGTTCTATTTGGAAGATCAGTAAAGTGAGACACGTGTCAGGGTTGATGTGAAATCTGATTTTAGTTGGACAGCTTTGATGGTGAAGATTACAATGTCAGTTTCGAAAACAATGATTGGAATGTGACTAAAGGAGCGATGGTCGTCGCTCGAGACAAAACAGAACCTTATACATGGCTTCTACATGCAGATACACAATTGATGTTGTTGATATCTCAAAGAACACAGAGTTGTGGCATTGCAGGTTTAGCCACATGAGTGAGAAAGGAATGAAACTTCTTGTAAAAAATGGTCAGATTCCAGAGTTGAAATCTGTTGAACATCATCTATGTGAAAGCCGCATTTTTGAGAAACAGGAACATGTCACTTTCTTAAAAGTTGGGAAGGAGCTGAAGAAAAAAAAAACTGAAATTAGTGCACACCGACATGTGGGGACCCGCACCCGTTTCTTCTCTTGGTGAATCATACTACTACGTGACGTTCATAGATGATTCAACAAGAAAAGTATGAGTAAACTTCATGAAAAACAAGTCTGATGTATTTAGTGTTTTCAAGAAGTGGAAGGCATTGGTTGAAAATGGAACCAACCTAAAGGTGAAGTGTTTGAGGTCTGACAACGAAGGCGAGGACATCAATGTGGAATTCAGAGAGTATTGTGCTGTGAATGAGATCAAGATGGTGAAGACTATTCTTCAAACGCCTTCAAGAGAATGAAGTAGCTGAAAAGATGAACAGAACGCTGAATGAACGTCCAATGAGCATAAGATTGCACGCTGGCCTGCCTAAAACTTTTTAGGCAGATGCAGTCAATACTGTAGCATATCTGATCAACAGAAGAAAGCACTGCACAACAAATGATTTTACCGGATCAAAGAAGAACACGATGGGAGCAAGAGATATTAAATTAGGTTGGTTGTCAAAAGTTTCTAACAGAAAGAAGGTATTAACTACACCGAAATCTTCTCACTAGTGGTGAAGTTGACGACGATTAGAACTGTCTTGGGTTTGGTTGTGAAAGAAGACCTTCATCTTCAGTAGATGGACGTGAAAACTACTTTTTTTCACGATGATTTAGACGAAGAGATCTAAATGTAGCAATCACAAGGTTTCAAGGTGAAAGATAAAGAGGAGCTTGTGTGTAATCTTCAAAGGAGCTTGTACGACTTGAAACATGCTCCAAGGCAATGATATAGAAGGTTCGATAGCTTCATAAAGAGTAACAATTTTGTGAGATGAGAAGCTGATCACTGTTGCTATATCAAAAGATTTGATAATTCTTACATTATTCTGCTCCTTTACGTTGATGATATGTTGATTGCTGGAGCAATCTTGCATGAGATTGACAGGCTAAAGAGGAAGTTATCTAAGGAGTTTACAATGAAGGATTTGGGTGCTGCAAAATAAATCTTTGGAATAAAGATCTTCAAGGATAAGAAAGTTCTCAAACTCTCACAAGAAGAGTACGTGAATAAGGTTCTTAGTAGGTTCAAGATACACGATACTAAGCCAATCACTATACCGTTGGCTAGTCATTTCAGACTATCCAAAGATCAGTCACCCTCGACTGATGAAACGAAGAACTACATGACTACTGTTCCATATGCCTCCGTTGTTGGTAGTCTTATGTATGCGATGATTTGAACGCGACCAGACATTGCACATGCAGTGGGAGTTGTCAGCAGATTTATGAGTAATCTAGGAAGGAAACATTGGGAAGCCGTAAAGTGGATCTTGCGATACATGAAGGGTAGTTCAGGATTCGCTCTATGTTTTCGAAAGTCAGACTTGGATTTGGATGGATACGTTAATGCTGATAACGATGGTGATATTGACAGTAGTAAGAGCAGTACTAGTTATGTTTACACTTTAGGTGGCACCGCAATCAGTTGTGTTAAAAGACTTCAAGATGTAGTCGCTCTTTCTAGTTGTGAAGCTGAGTATATTGCGTTGACAGAAGCCACGAAGGAGATGATGAGGTTACAGTCTTTCTTACGCGAGTTAGGCAAAAACTATGATGGGAGTGTATTGTATTGTGATAGCTAAAGTGTCATCCATTTGGCAAAGAACCCAGTTTATCATGGCAAGACAAAGCATATACTGGTGCGTTATCACTTCATCATATCCGCCTCAGAAGATGGAGTACTAGCACTTGAGAAGATTCCATGTTGTTAGAATCCGGCTGATATGTTGACGAAAGTTGTGACGAGTGAGAAGATGAAGTTGTGCGCAACTTCAGTCAGACTTCTTTGATGAGATATTGAAATGAAGCCACTACAAATGGAGAGATTATGAGATTAGTCTCCAAGTGAGAGATTGTTGAGTTATGAAGTCTATTCTAGGTTTGGGCTATTTTGGTCATATTTACCATGTTATTCTGTAACCCTAATTCGTCTATTATATAAAGACGTATTTAGGTTATTGTAATAGGACTAAGAGTGTGAGGCAAAAACCGTTGTAACTCGTTTTTGTTCTTAGTGAAATCTGTCAGCGACCAGTGGACGTAGCTCTCACAACGAGAGTGAACCACTATAAATCTGTGTATTTTCTTTTTCGTATTATTGATCGTTCGTTACAGGTGGATTAGGACGTCTAATCCTAACAGTGGAAACGTGTCATTGTAATAAAGAGTAGGTTCTTTTTCGCATTCTCGATCGTTCGTTACAGGTGGATTAAGGCAATTAATCCTAACAATAGGTTAAAGGAATCCAACAGACGATAGAAACTCTAATATTTCATCGATCAACCATCTCCATCATGGACAACAAAAAAGAGAATCTTTGTGTTCATGGGTTTTTTCGTAAGAATTACGCGTGAAATCCTGGTGGCAAATTTCGTATGTGTAGTCCCCCGATGCTTCCAGTACAATATTGTCTGTTTTGGATTGAAACTCTGTACGGATTTGTTCTTAGGGTTAGCAAAAAACGCGTTGTACTAGGTATTAAGAAGAACTATACTCATAAATGACTCAATTTCTACGCTCTCAAAAGATGTGAGATTGTACACCCTCACAATCAATAGAATATTGAGTTATCCTTGTTGTTACAAGATGGAATGTCAGAATGCATGTGCTTCTACATGTATTTGAGAAGTTTATATCTTTAAATAGTTTATATATTGTATTATAAATGTACCAAGTTTAGAGAAGTTGTCTCCATAGGATATAAAGAGGCAATAAAGTCAAGTAAATTACAAAAATTACTGTATAAATAATTTCCCACTTCATCGTCTCTTGTTTCTTTATTGTCACAAAATGGTATCAGATCACGTTGTTATTCGCATTTCCAGCAGAATATGTCTTTTGACTTTTTCCAAGATAGCCGTGAAAAATCCTGCAACTTGGAGCTAAAGGATTGAATCTCATTACTATACTTGTTCACTGAACTTATTTATATTTATGACAAATATATATATACACACACAAAGAAAAAAATAATTTTTATTATTCTAATGCTTTTTTGTTTTCTATAAACAAATAATAAACTGATGAAATAAAACAATATAATTTTTTATTAAATCAATTTACCAAATGTTTAAAATGTGAGTTTAATAATTTACCAATCATTTTCTATCATTATTTATTGTCGGTTGATCAGTGGACATTATCTTTCAGAAAAAAGCATGAATTTTATTTGTTTTTAAATATCAATGTTCATGTTAAAAAAAATCTTTAAATATCAAAAATTTATCAAAAAATTTTCTGACGGTTGATCGATAATCTCCTGTTATGTCATTTTACACATTGAACGGGAGACTGTTATAAAAAAACTGTCTCCCAGTCTGTCGGGGTCAAAATTAACGTGCAAAGTCATGAAAACGGAAAACTGTTCTTTCCCGTTCTCAATTACCTCTCTATTCTTCTTCACTTTATAAATTAATTTTTAAAAAAACAAACGATATTCAATTTAGTTGAAATTTTTAACTCATGTTTAACACATCATGGTAAGGTGATCTGAAATTTTTTTTTTATTTTTTAAAACTTATATGATTTATTATAATTGTTTTATGAAATAAATGACTAAAATTATAAAATATCGTACAAGTGTTATAAAATCACAAAATTTTTCCGATTATCTTCACATGATATAATAAATATGTGGTAAAAATTTCAACTAAATTGAATATTGTTTGATATTTTTTAAAAAATTAATTTCTCTGTTGACCTCCCTTCTGTTCTTTTTTTACTTTATAAATTAATTTTAAAAAAATAGCAAACAATATTCAATTTAGTTAAATTTTTTTTACCACATGTTCAGCACATCATGAGAAAATAATTTGGAAAATTTCGTGATTTTATAACACTTGTACGATTTTTTATAATTTTAGTTAGTTATTTCATAAAGCAATTACAATAAATCATACAAATGTTAAAAAATCATGAAAATTTCTAACTTACCTTTCCATTATGTTGTAAACACGTGGTAAAAATTTCAACTAAATTGAATATTGTTTGGTACTTTTTTAAATTAATTTATAAAGTGAAGAATGAATGAGAGGTCAAACAGTCCCCCGTTCTCAATGACTTTGCACGTGAATTTTGACCTCAACAGAATGGGGACCGTTCTTTTATAACAGTTCCTCGTTCTATGTGTAAAATGACAGAACATGAGGTTATCGGTCAACTGCGAGAGATTTTTTAATAGATTTTTTATAGTTTAAAGTTTTTTTTTTAGCATAAATGTACTTTGAGAGGTTTTTTTTTTTAAAACTCATACTTCGAGAGTTAAAATGATTTTAATACTTGTAAATATTAAGGTTGAAATTACATTTTACAAATTTAAAGCTTAAACTTTTTTTTTTTTTTTTGATAAATCGATCTTCAACCTTTGAATTATCAGCAATTTGGACATTGACTACAATTTATTCATCCAATCTAATGCTTGTATATCATATTTTGGTGAATGCATCAAATTGTGAGTTACTAAATCTCATAACTCAGGGAACACGTCAAGATCTACTTCCATTTAAAATGTCAATACATTAAGACATGTGTAATGGTTCAGACCTTTATCAATAAATAGTCCGAATTAAAAAAAAATAATAATAATAACGTATAAAATATGATTTTTAAATTAAATTTTGATTAATTACAAAAATTAGCTTAGATTAAAGTTAATTGAGGTTAATAGTTAATAAAATTTGATTTTATGAAAATTTTCTAAAAATTTAAGGGCAAAATGGTCTTTGGCAAAAGATAAACATGGTTAATATGTAATTAACCATGAATCACTATTTCAAAAGTGAAAGGTGGCAAGCTATGGTTTTACGTGGAGAAAAAGAAAGGAAGAGAGAGTGAAAGAGAGAAAAGAAAACGCCAGAAAGAGCCAAAGAGGAAAGAAATAAAGAGAAAAGAGAAAGAAAAATGGAAGGAGAACAGAAAAGAAAAATATGAAGAAAAATGATTTTTATCGATCCGTCATTTAGAGAAATTGTTCAGCTCGTTGAGAGGATCATTTTGGTGGAAAAATCGATAGATTCAGAAGAGATTTTCGGTTAAAGTGAAGGAACTGACAATCCGATAAGTAAATCTACCGGTTAGATTAGTTAATTTATGCTTTAATGTATTACTAGGTCGAGATAGATTTCATTTCCGCTTGGATTCTAGATAGGTTTAGATAATTGGTGATTTTGTTATGATTGGATAGATTGAAGTGAATAACGCATATTGGTTTTATAAAAATTTAATATTGAATTGTGAAAAATAACGCGTTACGGTATTTATTGAAATGTTGTTTAAATTTGATTTATATTGAATTGTTAAACGCGGCATTTTAAAAACTACGTTCTATATTGAATTGAACGCATTAATTTAAAATATCAATTTCATATGTGAGTTGAGTTGCATTAATTTAAACATGCATAGCATTGCTTTATAACCGTTTTTAAAGCATGCATTTAAAAAGGAGGAAGTTGAAAGTCGTGGTAATATAAGAACTCATTGGACTATACTTGCCTATTCGTGTACGATAAGTATGACTATGAAAATGATTGGGAGATTAACTGTGTCCTCATTGGGTTGAAAATTCCTAAACCTCGCGAGAAAGCAATGTGTAGTCCTACGACCTTACCGGTGAAAGCCCAAAAACTTGTAGGGTTGTGTGATTGTCATATGCGTCAATTAGAGTTGATTGCATTTTTGACATATCAATTTGAATTTTAAAAGATTGTATTGAATGTTTTGTAAAAAGATGACTTTAAATTGTGAAATATTTGTTTTAAATTGTATGAGATTTATCTATTTGTTGAGAATGATTTTAAACTGTGGTTAATAGCATGGATTTTTAAATGGTTCTAATAGGAACATGTATACATTTTTATATAAATGACATGAATTTCAAATCAAAACAAATTAATTTAAATTGATTTAAAAAATAATCAATAATAGGTGGAAGATGAAGTGTGGTCTTAGATAGTATAATAGAGTCTGAGTTAGCTATTCTAGCTCTTAGATTTATTTACTGGGCGTAAAGCTCATTATGTGGATATCCATATTTTTCAGATAATAAGATCGTTCACCGAGACGGGAAAGCAAAGACAACTTAAAGAACTAGAAGATAGACATAGGATAAAGCATCGAGGTAGATGGTTTTCTTTTGCATTGGGACCGGGATAGATAGTTTAGAATTTTTATAAACTCTTTTTGAACGGTCACGTGTGTGTGACCTATTTTGTTTGTAATAGTTTATGTTAGAAAACTCTAATAATGATGTACATATAAAAATGTTTAATACATACATATTTGGAAACTAGTCTGAAATATGTATATTGTTTAGAATTATATGTTTGATGTCTGATTGGAAATATAAACTGTTCGGATATAAAATTTCATCGACAAATAACCATGCGGCGGTCGCAACACTTGATCAGGAGCATCTTGTGACGGAGATGCCCGGTTTGATGAGACAACTTGTGTCAGGGGAGGGGGAGAAGGGGAGCCTTTCGTTTAGGCTCAGTTTCAGATTTTTGCCGATTGATAGACTCAGTTTCAAATTTTCAACAGTGGAAAGCTCGGGTTTGGGTTCTCGACTATGAGGCTTCGGATTTTAGGCGGCGAGGACTAAGATTTGAGGATTTTCAGCGACAAAAATCACGGATTTAGCGATTTTGCTCTCGATTTCAGATACATAGGGTGCACAGGGAGGCGATATTATAAATACTATCAGGGGATCAGCCCCCCGTTTGAGGGAGAACACCCCCCGTTATCAGCTTTAGGATTGAACACGGTCCCCCGTGTTTAAGACGCAGGGGGGCTGCGCTTCAGAACAAGACTCTCCTTTTTAAAATTGTTCTGTAACACAAGGGGCTGAGCTAAAATGAACGGCCGCCCCTCGTGTTGTTTCCACGTGCAACGCACGTCCACGGGGGTTCTACACCCCCGCGTCGACCCCCTAATAGAATGTGAGGCCGTTCTTATTAGATCGGTCCCCGTTCTACACGTACAACGCACATGTGTGGGGACTTCACGTTGGTTTGTACCGTACGAAGTTGAGTGCACGTCTCGACAAAGAACTTCAAATATAAATGTACGATTCAAATTCTGACCATAGACATTTCTGAAAACGTGCGTGCCATCTCTGTCTTCTACAGTTAATTTGTGATTTAAACGCCAATTGAACGTGGAAGATTAGAGCTATCTCCATCTCTTTTAAAACACCCACTGTCTCTATAGATTTCTTGTTGAAGATACAAGTGGTAGATAAGCAAGCTACGTTGACCATCTGTCTTCAAACTTCATTTCCTCCATTGAAGCATCTCTGCGAGATTTAGGGTAAGATGACGACGAAGAAGGTGTTGGGTTTTCTTGTATCATGTATTCTTTTGGCTGTGGCCTGCGGGGAAATCCCTCCAAGAATCATGGAAAAAATTGAAAGAATAAATGAGGAAAAAGAAGGGTATTTAGGAATAGTGGTGCCCAACGCTTTCGAGATGGATCCTCTTCTGCAATCTTCAAGCTTTGCTGCTGATCCATCTCTTCCATTTCTGGATTTTGCAGGTGTTTTTTTACTGCTTGTTTCAGTGATGATCTAGTTTCTCCGGTTGACTGTAAAAGTAACGTCATTTTGTAGAAGATTTCTCAAGATTATGATTTGTATTATGAACAAAATGAATTTAGATTTTTTTTTTTTTTTTTTTTGCAGGAAAAAGGTTTCGATTTGGAAAGGTTGCAGGGAAGAAGGCGATCATTGTCATGACGGGCTTAGCCATGGTAAGATTAGAAGAACGGTAGATGAGTCAACTAATTGAGTCAATATTCTTAAGATATGTGTTGATTTAATGTTACGATATCAAGTGGTTGAACTTATTAATCCGAGTTTTCTCTGGCCACAAATCATGATTTGGAGAGTGCAAGTTTAGGTCGAGCGTAATAATTCTAAGTTTCCTCGATCATTTTAATTTTTTTAAAATTTATTAACATGTTAAATAATGATCAGATTAATTAATTTAATAAATTATAAATAAGACAATAAAAATAACATTATTCTTAACTTTAAAATTTATATTTTGGCACGATATTTTCTCCACCGTGGAAATCTTTCGAGTTTATTTATGCTTATCGCATTTTAGAACCCTAGCATAAACTTGAAAAATAAAAATCAAGCTCAATGTTTCTAATGCTCAATTCTTTTGTGTTAGATTTTATTATTTGATATTTATTTTTTAGGAACGTGAGCTTTGACTTTTATTCTTACCTCAAATTAGACATTTATTAATTGGTAGAGTTAATGTGATAAATTACAAATATTTAAAAAAATTCATTAATTGCATTAATTGATGAATTACATGTGTGGAAATAAGAATTAAAATGTAAAAATATAAAATAAACTTATTATTACTCTTTAATTTAATTTTACTCTTTAGTAACGTGAGGTTTGACTTTTTTTTTTTTTTTTTTTAGATTATGCAATTTGAACCAATCTAAAACCGTCTAATCTAATTAATTTTAGCCGATTCGGTTTGATTTTTGACAACCCAAACTTAAACGATAGCTATATATACCTATATATATATATATGTATAATTAAATTGACCTCAATCACATAACCCGAACTTGATTTTGTTCTGGAAATAGCTTAATGCAGGAACCACAACAGAATTGCTGCTAACTCTATTCAAAGTGAAAGGTGTTATTCACTACGGCATAGCCGGAAACTTGAATTCCAACCTGCAAATCGGAGACGTCACAATCCCTCGATACTGGGCTCATACCGGCCTATGGAATTGGCAGGTACTCGTGAATCTCGACCGCAATTTTGCTTCCAATTTTTGATAAAAACTGATCTTGTTTCCTCTTGAGCTCCAAATTTAGAGATTTGGAGATGGCCCTGATGATGAACTAGCTCTAGAATCAGCAGGAGACTACACTAGAAAAATCGGTTACCTTAAATTTTCCGACTACAATGTTAATACAACCTCCGTGGAAAATGAACTCAACAATGTATGGTACCAACCCGAAGAGATATACCCTGTCGACGGAACGCCAGAAATCCGACAACACGCATTCTGGGTTCCAGTCGATCGACACTATTTCGCCATTTCGAAGAAACTCGAGGTAAATTTTCAATCTCCACTTTGTACTCGGTATTCATTAAACAGCACGAGTCACATGATTCATTTGCCGAGATCATTTTGTGTCGAAATTATCGAGAGAATAGAAAGACATACCTAAATCTATAAATCTAATATTATCTCATGACGTAACGTTTACATGTCACTCATTGATGAAATATAAACAGTTATTCTAAAACATTAAGTAAGGATGAACACGTTAAAAGTAAGATTATGATATAAAAATTAGAGAATAAACGTAGTATTATTACAACAGCTATTCAATATGATCGTAATGATCAATCTTTCAGGGCGTGACGCTGGCGAATTGCTCGAATCAAACATGCCTACCGAGGAATCCGGTAGTGGCGAGGGTGAAAAGAGGGGTAAGTGCTAGTGTGTTCTTAGACAACAGTGCGTACAGAGGATTTCTGAATTCTAAGTTCAACGCGACGCCAGTAGACATGGAAACTGCAGCCGTGGCTCTTGTTTGTCTGCAACAAAGGGTACCTTTCATCGCCATTAGAGCTCTGTCTGATTTGGCCGGAGGTGGTTCTTCTGTCTCCAATGAAGCCGCCATTTTCATCTCTTTGGCTGCTCAAAATTCTATTACTGTGGTCCTGAAATTCATCTCTCTGCTGCCCTAGTCAGCCCCCTCACGTCGTTTCTTTGAAGACACACCTGCTTCACTTGAGTTTTATGCTTTGTTGTGGAATCTTAGCTCCAAAATTGGTGCCAAATAAAGAAACTAATATGTCACCCAAAATGAACAAAAATATTCAAAAAAAAAAAAGAATAATAAATTATTTTTAATAATTTATTACATTAATTGAATCAATAATTATTTAACACGTCAGTAAATTTTTTAAGAGAGTACATGTAAAATTATTATTAAGAAATTTAGGTCACGGGAGCATCAAAGTTTAGGGTTCCTATTAAATTTATCACACAAATAAATACAACCCACAGATTTAGTTTAGATATGGTCGAGATTTGAATGTTTTTCAATTAGAAGGTGATTAAAGAAGTAATCTTTTTAATAAATAAAAATTAAAGTTTAATTAAGGAGCATTGACATTTTCAAAAATATTAATTAAAGACGCCTTAAAAGCTTACGCTGCAGGCGCCGACACTCCAGCCGGCCGAGCCAGCTAGCTTTCTCTAGGAGGTCAGAAACGTCATTTCCTTGGCCGTCCAATTCCAGCAGTCAGAAGGCGGACATTGCTGTTACTCTCCGGCCAACTATTTGATTTGATCTCTCTCATTTCCCTCCAATCCCCGTTTCTAAAACCCTAAAATCTTCTCCCATCAAACTCCGTTCAATCGCCATGATCGCCGTTACTGCGTCTGAAGTCTTACGTCACACAGACGCGTTCGTCTCCGGTGTTCTTTCTCGGTCCGAGCTCCGGCGAAGTCTTGTCTCTGTTTTCCGCTGTAAATCTCCTCCCTCGGATGGAATTTCTCTCAAACCGCTCAAACTTGCAGCTGAGGCTCTCGAAAATGCTATTTCTAATGATAATCCCTCAATTGTTAGATCTTCTCTTCGTCTGGCTAAAAAACTTCTCCTCTCTTGTCGTGATACCTCCTTTTCTTCCTTTCTCCTAGCTCTTGTTTACGGCCTCAGCGATGAGTATGAAAATGCCGCCTCAAGCCTCCTCGATATATTCTATTTTGATCCTACGTTGGCTAGGTTTGAAATAGCTCCGATTATTTTCGAAGAACTGTTTCTAGTCCACCTTCTCTCCGTATTTCACTGCTTTAACGAACAAAGATCAAAAATAGGCGCATCTGCGCCACTGATTTCGAATTTCGACAGTGAAAACTCCACAGATTTCGAAGTCTCAGTGGTTTTCCCTTGTACGAAATCGCTGTCGAAGATGAGCAGTGATCAAGCCTCGGAGCTAAAGGAACTGGAACGCAAATACGAGGAGGTTCTGAACGAGAACTGTAGGAATTTTGCAAACTATTTCAAAAAGGTTCTCGCCAACAAAGATGAGACGAAGCTGATTAATCCGCCATTGGTGATTCTGGAAAGCTCCCGGAAAAATGAAAAGTCGGCGAGGAGTAAACCCGTAAATGTCAAAACAGAGGAGCTCCGGTTTAGCGCAGGACGGTATAATGTAACGCACTCTAATTTTATTTTCCCTCATTTTTTATCTTTTATAAATTAATTAGGAAAACCTAATTATTGTTATTTATAATAAAATAAAATATGATAAATTATAAATAATTAAAATAAAAATATTATTTTAGACTATATATTTATTTTTGTTTTTATAATTATCAATAATGAAATATATTAGTTTTATCAATAATATAAAATCACTAAATTTAATGACTCTAGAAATTTTATTCTATATTTATTTTCTATTATTATTTCTCTTTAATTTTTTTTTCCGATAATTATTAATGGGTATAATTAATATAATAAATTATTAATTATAATTAAAAAATATAAATAGAGGGTATATATGTCATTATCCTTTTTAAATAGGCCTTTGTTACTATTGTGGAAAATAGTTACAGGCTCTTTGATAGTTCCAAGGATTATCTTATTATAGAATTTTGATCAAATCATTATTTTATCATATTTTGATTTTGTCAAAGGTGATAAAATTGTGCCTTTAATCTTGTCCAGCTAACTTGTTCTTGATAGCCGGTTCTGTGAGCATCAAGTTGACAACTTGATGAATCAAATTGAGAACCAGACATTTTGTGGTATTTATTTGATTATGATTAAAGTTTTAAGTTTTATAGTTATTTACTAAAAAAAAAACATGATGTTGGCAAGTCTCGGCCTTGGCTTATCTACTGGATCTTCCGAAAGAAAGAATGTTTTCTTCTTCTTGTCAGTTTCTTAATGTGATTAATTTCAAGGAATTAGTAAAGTTGATAAATGACATGTTCTGTCAAAGAATGAGGATGTCTGATTATGATCTGATAATTTCAACTTTACCTTGTATTTTATAATGGCAGCCAATATGGACTGAAGAGGAAGAAACGTCTGCGGAAATCTACAGCAGCAAATCAAAGTACCTTCCTTTTCGTCCCCAAAGAGTTTCCTCTAACGTCTTCGAAAACCAGAAATCATCCAGAGCGGCGGCACCATCGACGAAAGGAAATTCAAATTTAGACAGTGAAGATGACTCTTTATCCTATGAAGCTCCAACCCAGTGTTTTTCTTCAGATTCTGAAGCTGAAACCGAGGTTTTTACTCAGAACAGACATGAGCAGAATATACTTTACCCTCCACTGATGGTGATTAAGTCTTTTTAATGTTGTATCCTTGTCTTTAGGAAAAGCTCCGAGAAATGGCTTTGTTTGACCCCAGGCAGACGACAAGCCTGAACCAAACTCCAGAAACAAGCAGGTGTGTGATATAGAATACAACTTTTTCCTCTTGGATAATCTGTCGTGGGTTCTAATACGGGGATTGTACTCTTTTTTATCAGTTATAGAGGTCCTTTAATGGCGAATTCTGATAACCCATCTGGTAGACGAAAACAAACACCTCCAAAGGATTTTGTATGTCCCATAACTAGCAATTTGTTTGATGATCCAGTGACTCTTGAGACGGGTCAGACGTATGAGCGGAAAGCCATCCAAGAGTGGCTTGACAGAGGAAACGCTACATGTCCAATAACGAGACAGAAGCTACAGAGTTCCCAACTGCCAAAAACAAACTATGTGCTCAAACGGCTTATTGCTAGCTGGAAAGAGGAGAACTCTATTTTGATCTCAAACAATGCCCAAAATTCTCAAACCATTGAACCACAGATTAAGACCATAGACCCATTGATTTCTCCTAACAGTGTTTTAAACCAAGTCACCATCGATGGTAATATGAATGAGTTAAGAAGAGCAATCAACCTCCTTACTGCATCAGATATTTTGGAAGAGACAGAATCTGCCGTTCTTTGTATTCAAAGAGTATGGCAGGAAGCGAATGTAGAAGATGGTGTTAGAGTTATGCTTTCAAAGGCTCCAGTCATCAATGGGTTTGTAGAGATCCTTTTCAATTCTGTTGATCCTCAAGTGCTAAAAGCAACTATTTTTCTCCTTTCAGAGCTGGGGTCTAAAGAGAAGGCCGTTATTCAAACTCTTACCAGGGTTGAGTCTGATGTGGATTGTTTGGTGGCTCTTTTCAAAAAGGGGTTACTGGAGGCTGTTGTTCTGATCTATCTTTTAGGACCTTCCACCATGAGTCTAATTGAGATGGACATGGCGGATTCTCTGTTGAAAGTTATTAAGAAGAGAGAAGAAGACTCGCTCGCGATGCATTTGAAACCCCAAACTGCTGCTGTAATTTTATTGGGACAGATTCTTGGAAACTGTGAGGACAATCAGCTCTCTTCAATTGTCAATGCTATAATATCTGAAAGGGCAATTGAAAGTATTGTTGGTAGTCTAGAAGCAGATTGGGCAGAAGAGAAGATTTCAGCGGTTGGGATATTACTAAGATGCATCCGAAAGGATGGAAAATGCAGAAACGTTATCGCTGATAATGCAGAATTGGGTCCTGTTTTGGAATGTTTCATGAGTGCAAGTGATGAAGAAAGATATGAGATAGTACAGTTTCTTTCCGAGTTAGTCAAGCTAAATAGGCAAGTGTCCCAAATCCCATGTATAAGTAGATGCTCTTTTTGCACGATCCTTTTCCTATCTAAAATTGGAATCATAGTTTTCTGGTAGTTAAAATGTGTAGATTTATCAGCTCAGTTTTTATTTTTGGTTTTTTTAGGAGGACTTCCAATGAGCAAATTCTCCATATCATAAAGGATGAAGGTTACTACAGTACAATGCACGCACTTTTGATGTATTTACAGACTGCCAACCTAGATCAAAGTCCAGTTGTGGCTGGTCTGCTTTTACAGCTAGATATTCTGGTTTGGATCTCTTTTCTTCTCTTTTCCTGATTATAGTAAATTTCAAACTTAAAACTATGACTTATGTCCTTGTTATGAACACAAGTTTGTTTACTATTGTAAGCTCCATAGACTCTCTCAATTACTACTAGTGATTCAATCTATTGTATTGATTTGCAGACTGATCCAAGAAAAATGAGCATATACCGCGAAGAGGCAATAGATGCTCTCATTTCATGCCTCAGAAATTCAAACCACCTAAGTGGCCAAGTCGCTGCAGCTGAGACAATTATGTCTTTACAAGGCAGATTTTGCTCCTCGGGAAAGTCTATTACTAGGGCTTTTCTTCTTAAACGAGCTGGACTTGACAAGAGTTACAAGAAGCTGATGCGAAGAGAAAATCCCAGCAATGTCCCTGGGGAAGTAAAAGAAACTGCAGTGAGTTTCCATATGCAGTTCTTTTAGCATATGATGCTATGAATTTGGTTAATTTTTTTCAACCATTTGATTAATTTGTCCTCCTCAACGTGTGATAAAAGGAAGAAGAGAAGGTAGCTGATGAATGGGAAAGCAAAATGGCATTTGTTCTAGTGAATCATGAGTTTGGTTTGCTGTTTGAGGCTTTGGTCGATGGCTTCAAGAGCAAATATGAGGCATTTTATTCAGCATCTTTTGTCTCAGCTACATGGCTCACATATATGCTTAAATTTCTTCCTGATACCGGAGTACAAGGGGCTGCTCGAGTCTGCTTGCTTAAGCCCTTCATATCAGTATTCACATCTACAAAGGATACCGAAGACAAAATGCTTGCTTTGCTGGCTATAAACAGTTTTATCCGAGACCCTGGTGAGTTATCTTGCGCAAAACTAGAACATAATGTTAGGAAATATATAATTAAGACCATATTGGCTTTAAACATATAAGGGTATTGATATGTAGTTTTTTCTCTTTCCAATGGATTAATATGATTGATAATCATTCAAAATCAATTGATTGTCTTTTTTTTAGAATGTTGCTTTGTACAATATTTATGATTTACCAGCCGGAATATATTTGCAAATGTGAAACTGCAGAAGGGGTGCAGGACATTACTCCCTACTTGAAAGATGTTATGAGAGGTCTTAGAGAACTTAAAAAATCTTCACCCTTTGCTTCTGAAATACAAAAAGTTCTTTCAGACGGACATGACTCTAGCACTGTGAGTTAGTCTAGTTCCAAGTATCTTTCTCCAGCTTTTTAGAGTACATTATTGTGATTGCATATTCTTGTTCTGATGCAGGAATTGTGGAGCCATAAAGAGTTAGTTCAAGTAGATTGTACCGAGAATGGAGAAGTGCTTTCTCTTGTTTACTACAAAGACAAGATTTTTTCTGGCCATTCAGATGGAACTATCAAGGTTTATTACCAACCTTCCTGATTCTAATCCCATGGTCAAATCAATCTTTTTTTTGTAAAAGCATATTATATCAGGAACTGAGGTTTAGACAAATGTGGGTTCTGATTTTGACATTATTCTGTTGTTTAACATTGAAGGTCTGGACTGGTAGAGGTAGCATTCTTCATCTTGTACAAGAAATCCAAGAGCACTCAAAAGCAGTCACGAGCTTAGCTGTTTCGGAATCAGCAGAGATATTATACAGCGGTTCACTTGATAGAACAGTGAAGGTATGATCGCATTGATACTTCTGAATCACATCATTTCCACTTTCTATTTGAAATTTTGGTAACAATTTATTTGTTGTGAACAGGTCTGGTCCATTGGAGATGATATCGTCAATTTGTTACAAATTCATGATTTGAAGGATCAGGTTCATCATATGGTCATCGCCAAGAGTCTCGTGTGCTTCATTCCACACGGGGATGGTGTTAAGGTATAAAGTTAAATAACTAAAATAGAATAAAGAGTCATAAAACAGTGATAGGTCTGAAATTTGAATGGTTTATTTCAATATTATGATTTATTTATTTTCTGATTAGGTTCATTCACTAGAAGGAATATCTAAACTATTGAATGCAAGCAAACACGCCAAGTGCTTGGCTCTCCAAAGAGGAAAACTATACTGTGGATGCCATGATAATAGTATTCAGGTACAGTCTTGCCACCCATACTCAGCTTACCTTGATATTTCTGTTTTGGGAGTTGATTTGTAATTTTTTTTGGTCGATTCAGGAAATCGATTTGGCTACAGGAACATTATGCTCAATTCAAAATGGTTCAAGAAAACTGTTGGGAAAGTCAAATCCTGTTCAAGCTCTAGAAGTTCACGATGGACTTTTATATTCAGCCAGCTGTTCCTTGGATGGAACAGCCGTGAAGGTATCTCTTAGAAACTGGACCTAGGCCAGCTTACATATTTTACTTATAGAACTTACTGACAAGATTATGAAACGATTCAAATATGTGCAAAACCATTCCTTGAATCAAGCTAAAATTATGTTGATCAATAAGATGGCACTTAAGGATTGCCGTCACCTTTGGACAATGTAGGTAGAGTGTAATTCTATGATTTACTAGGAAATACATACTTCCATAATTTGATTGACGACTTTTCTAGGTGAGTTTGGGATTTATATTTTCAAATCAAAATTGAGGTGTTCAGAATTGACAATGGTGTCCTCGGTTCTTCTCCATGAGTTTGAAAATTTCTTTAAGACTGAGGGAATAGCTAGACACCGTAGCGTTGTCTAAATTGAGGTGTTTAATTCGATTGTAGAATGAAAATGTTTAGTTGAAAACCAAACTGGAAAGAAAGTCAAGAGACTCAGAATTGACAATGGTGTCTCGAGTTCTTCTCCCATGAGTTTGAAAATTTCTTTAAGACTGAGGGAATAGCTAGACACCGTAGCGTTGTCTGTACACCTCAGCATAATGACCTGGCCGAGAGGATGAACAACTTTCTATTTTGTTCCTTCGAGTTGGAAAGACAAAGCAACTTATATTTTTAGTTAATTTCTTTTGGTGGAGAATTCCTTGTCCTTAAATCTTATATTTTTTCATTCATTCAACTATTCTCTTATTGAAAAAAAAAACTTAATTGTTGAACTAGTTAAAAGTGCTGAATTCTGTACTGTATTAGATTTGGGATGCATCAAATCACAAACTTATCGGATCTTTGCCAACCTCGTCGGATGTGCGGAGAATGGCTATAAGCTCAGATCTGGTTTATTTAGGGTGCAAGGGAGGAAGTGTGGAAATTTGGAGCAGAGAGAAGCAAAATAGAATAGAAATACTACAAACTGTGAGAAATTGCAAGGTCATGAGCATGGCTCTTGACGATAACGAAGACATTTTGGTCGTAGGAACTTCAGATGGGTTGATTCAGGTACAATTACCTTGTATGCTTAAAACTCTCTTTCTACATGAACCATAATGATCATCAGTTATTGTAATTTTCCTTCATGCCTTGTTTGTAGGCGTGGGGACTGAGCTAGAAGGAAGAAGAATACCCAAAGGTCGGAGGATGAACACAGTTTTGATAGGAAACAAACAGCAGACAGGAAAGTACTGATTTTTTTCATTCAATTCTTATTATTTTTATATTTGTACATAGGGAGATGTAGTACAAATTGTGCAGTTTCAGTAGTTGGAAACCAATTTGACCTCTTTCTGGCATTCAAACAAGTGTGTCTCTGTAGAACAAAGTTGCTTCCTCTTGTGTGATTACGTTAAAAACTTTGCATCTTTATGACCTGAAAATCACTCCCTTTTTTTATACAACAAAAATGCTTCTCTTGATTTCGTTATATGAGATTGATTTCGCTACAAGTTTCGATCAAACAAAGTAGTTGAATTCTTTTAGAATCCTTCTCCTTCAAACATTTGCTCGTTTATCTTGCAAGTGGCCACGTGAACTTTGAAGTCTTTAAGTAAGTTTAAATGAGCTGGTATCATACTTGAGTTGATATGCATAGTTTACATCCAAAAATAAAGCTGGTTGTTGTTTACGCCTCTTGTTTTCCCTTGTCACGTTCTTCATTCGTTCTTCCACTCAACTGATTTTGCTCTGAATAATTGTGCCAGCGGTTCCGAAAAAGAAAAAAATAAGAAAACTAGTGAACTAAAAAAATTTGGAGTAGAGGAAAATATTAAATTTGAAGATTGAAATATATCTGTAAGTTTTGCGACTCAAGTTTATATACATTTATAAAAAAAAATAAAAATTTTATCTTAAAATCGTATAAGTAGATCTGTAATGCGCGTTTATTGTTCTGACTCAAAAAGAATTAAGCACCACTAAATTTTAATTATTTTCACGTTGATAAAAATATTTTATGCTATGAAGAAATTTTAAATTTATTAACTTTAGATTTTATTTTTATTTTTATTTTTATTTACTTTTCAACACAGTTATTGAAATTTTATTATTATACTATCTGATATCACTGTTAAAACTAATTTTAGTATAACGTTATTATGTTTTGCCTCTAAATTTATTTTTGACTATTAGAAAGTTTTTGTTGCAATATTAAATAATTAACGTTAAATGTTAAGCGGATCAGTTCTCTTATGAGTCAAATCATTTTTCGTTTTATCGTAAGTCCCTTTTATATCGTGATAAAAAAATCTATATTTTATCTGTCACAACGTGACGAATTACATAGATATTTTCTATAATAACGTCACCACCTAAGAAAGTGTTAAGATGGAATCAAGATTCAATGAATCAATCATTTGTCAACTAAACTTTTGATTCTCCGCCTCCCCATTTGGTACTTCCATTACATCGCATTTGTTGACGATGTATGTGTTCAAATGTAGTCAACGGGCAAGTGTTCTCTCGTCAGCGTTTACTTGTTTACAATATTTGACCCTTCTAACACAACCACCTCCCAACTTGGCGCTTAATAAAAATAAAAATAAAAATAATTACATAAAAACTGTTTATTCTATAGTTTGTGTTACTTATTTTAAGCAGCTTGTGTTATTTATTGAACTTTAGTGAATTATGGAATTCTACCAGCACTTTAATGTATATCGACAAATAATACTCCTTATTTCATCTGACTAATTTAATGACAAAAAAAAAATATTTAAAATAAAATTAAAATTACCAAGATTTTAACGACAATTTTAAAATTATGATGACTAGTTAAACGAAGTGGAAAAAAAAATATTTTACTCAACTTTTTAAGACGAAATTTAAATGTGTCTCTATTTTTAAATTTCCATCATTTTTACATGGTACTGCTAGATTTACATCTATTTTTATATTCTAAATTTACCTCTACATTTATGATTATCTCGTCAATTTGTGTAATAATAATTCTCCTGCGTAAAATTTAAAAGTAAATATAATATTATTCTTTTTGACAAATAAATAAATAAAGGTTGAAATATTAATGCCCAAACATCATTTTCAACCTAAGTGGAGTCACATTTTTAAGTTACAAGTAACTTTTAGTACCATACAGTTAACATTTAATTGCAACATCTTCCCCGTAAAATCTTGTTATCTTCTGAGACAATAAAAAAATATTTGAAAATTGTGCAAAAATAGCGAGGAAATTGATAAATTAAGTAAGAATTATTTTGAATTATATTTTGTAAAAGCAATGACAAATTGGGTCATTTGCCTCTCTTCCTAATCATATATTACAACTATAATCATATAGTTAGTATATATTTATGTATTTCAAATTCATTTATCAATGCTAGAATAATTTATTTCTTTAATATTTATTTACTAATTAATAAAAGAGTTTTTTTTTTTTTAATTTCAACATCAAAATTTCAAAAATAAGTAATTTAAATTTTATAGATCGGACTGAGGGGTGGCTGTCACGGGACGGCCGACGACCGGTCTATAAGGTTTAAATTACTTATTTTCGAAACTTTGAAGTTTGTATCGATGAAGGGTAAAATTCAAGGTTTTTTTTAAAAAAAAAAAATCAATATTTTGATGATTAAATTAAAAAAAAAAAAAAAAAAAACCTTAGAAAAATAAATATTCAGATTTGATTGGGATCGCGGCCGATCAAATTTCCTTTTTAGTCAGAAGTCGTGCCGGACTTCAAAACGCTGACTCCTTTATTAAATTCATTTAAATAAACCCGCTGAAATCCGGACGGCGACAATGAATCTATAAATACAGCATTCCAGACGCTTCGATTATAACGCAAACGAAGTCGCAATAGCGTATACCTGGCCGTCGTTTATCAGCTCCGATCATTCCCAGATCCACTATTATGGCTCCCATTGCTGTTGGAGATGTGATTCCGGACGGTACTTTGGCTTTCTTTGATGAGCAGGATGACCTCCAACAGATCACCGTTCATTCCCTCGCCGCCGGTAAGAAGGTCATTCTCTTTGGAGTTCCCGGTGCTTTCACTCCCACCTGCAGGTAAGCTCTAATGTTCGTCTTTTTTTTTTTGTTTTCTTTCTGACAAAGTGCGGGAGAGGAGGGAGAACAAAGCAGAAATGAAATGAGTTTGTTGTGTTGAATGTAGTTTTGTTTTCGATTTTGTTGTAGTATAATTGAGGAAGTGTGTTAAGGTTTGGTTTGTTTGTTTTTCGCGCAGCTTGAAGCACGTACCTGGATTTATTGAGAGAGCAGAAGAGTTCAAGTCAAAGGGAGTCGATGAAATTCTCTTAGTCAGCGGTACGTCTATCTGGAAGTTCAATATTACGCGGTCAAAACGTTTTTTATTTGCTTTATGATTGTAAATTTCTTGCTGATGTTAAATTTCAAAGCCCTGGTGTGTTATCGAAGGAAAACAGATCGAATCTTCTGTGGTAAAATTCTTTGCTTGGTTACTTCGATTTGGAAATATTTTGATCTTTCTCATGATTGGAAATCTCCGGTCTAGATGACTAGATTGGACTGCTCTATCCGATTATGGCTCTGTCTATTTTTATGTTTATTTTTGCACTTACTTTCTGTTAAATGAACTTATTACATGCCAATGAATTTGAATCCTGCGACAATGTAACCATGCCTTGAAAATTTCAGCTGCAGAATCGTTTTTTATTTTAAAAATATATTACATTTTCTCGTTTGGCCGATTGTTGATATGGAAACTTATTGCTGACTTTAGATTGATGCTTGACAATTGATAGAACTTTTAATTGTCGTATACTGGTACACAATATTTATCTATGAGCCTTTTGATTTTGAATATTATGCTAATACCTCAGTCACAGACGATTTAACAAATATTCACTTGGATATGAGAATGAATATCGTGCAACATGTTCTTGTCGACTGATCTTCTTCACCCATTAAAGTTCTTGTGATCTTAATCTTTTATGACACTTTGAGTTAGTCGGACTTTTCCATTTACATATTTTCAATTTCCGTTTTCTGCACTGTAATCTTTTATAACTTTTCAAACCACTGTGCTTACACTTTTGGACTGAAAAAGATTTCATTTCATGTTCATGTTTCAAACTTTTTGCACCTTGCTGAAACATGTTATATATGTTATTTATCTCTTGCAATTTGAAAGCTTGTTTAACTTGCACAGCCTACTTTCTGATTGTTCACTGATTACTGCAAGAGAGTTTTTGGTGAACAATTTTCTTCCCTACAATTTTTACATGTATTCATTGGGACTCATTACCCATCGCTTAATACTGGGAGAAAGTATCAACAGCGTTTGTCATGTGCAGTTAATGATCCGTTTGTGATGAAGTCATGGGCCAAATCTTACCCAGAAAACAAGCACGTCAAGTTCTTGGCTGACGGCTCGGCAAGTTACACCCATGCTCTCGGCCTTGAGCTCGACCTATCTGAGAAAGGGCTTGGCATTCGATCAAGGAGGTTTGCTCTCTTAGTCGAAGATCTGAAGGTGAAGGTTGCAAATGTTGAATCTGGTGGAGAATTTACAGTATCCAGTGCTGAGGAAATCCTCAAAGTTCTCTGAGCCATCTTTCTGAGGTTTATATGACGTGCAGTATGTCTTTAGAGACCTTATCTTTGGTGCTTTATTTGGAAGATTGTGAGAATAACTCATTTTAAGTATTATTGCTCGTCTTAGTTTATCTTGTGCTACCTGAGTATTATGCTGTTTCTCTCTCCCTCTTCCTTCTCAATTATACTGTTATTTCTCTCTCTAGAAAGAACCCGATCCATACGATGGTCGGGCCAGCCCACACAAAACCATTGCCCAACCAAAACACCGGATTTAGACCAAACATCAGTCTTGATGTTTCTAATTCCCACCCACAAAAGCCTGTCGGCTGTCTTGCTGTGCGTTTGTGTTTGTCTTCCGGGTTTAGTGTTCTTGATTCTGCCCACTTTGGTTCTGCAAGATTCAAAGAACAGCTTTCTCTTAAATTTGTCGGAGCCAACCCACCACTTAGGAATAAGCACACATCAAAGATTTGTTCCACTATTTACCGACTCCATCCCCTGACATGTCGATCATTGACAGGCGAATTTAATATATTATAAATATTTTAATAGACTCCAAATTATAAGGGATAAACTATATTTAAGTTATTGTTTTTTTAATCTACAGCCAGTGAACTTCTTGTTCTTGTAATGAATATCCCAGTCAAGTCATTGATATACTAGTCTTTGCATTATTTTTGTTCTCTTTTTGTTGTTGGTTCTCTTTGTTCCGACCAGTCCCAAAAAAAAAGGGATTGAATTGCTTAGAAGCTGCCAACCACATGCGGTTCTACGATGAAGTGGAGAACAGTAGAACAGTCTGGACTGAAAAGATTGCACCTTTCGTCGTGGGCTTGTTCTTTCGGCAAAATTGTATTTATAAAAACTGGATTCCCTAAGTTTCTCTTAGTTTAAGCGTCTCTATAATTGGCATACATCTGTTGTGACAGCAAATCTGTTGGCAAGTGTTTTGATTGCTCGAAAGAACAAGAAGTAACTTTTAAAACAGATTAAGCTTTTAGAAGTAGTTGGTCAAATAGATTGTCAACGACTTGTTTTTTATTGGCGAGCTTAAAATGTATAGTTGGTTCGAGTTAAAGACGACTG
Organism: Begonia masoniana; assembly: GCA_022432975.1. Classification (NCBI taxonomy): domain Eukaryota; kingdom Viridiplantae; phylum Streptophyta; class Magnoliopsida; order Cucurbitales; family Begoniaceae; genus Begonia; species Begonia masoniana. The sequence continues at coordinate 6,162,123 of CM039508.1, read as the reverse complement.
TTTAGAGGTTAGTTTGAGTCGTCATGAATTATAGGATCAACTTCTTCAGCCACACTAATAAAATGGAGTAAATGAGTGTACTGCTTTATACCTGTAACCTGCCGACTCCATTAATGCAGATCCGGAACATACCTTTGAAAAGAGTTGCAGAGATTAGTCATATTGAGCTCAGTCATAAATGAATCTGACTGGATCTTCCTTCTTGTATGTTTTGTGGTAAAGTGAATTGAATTTGACTCCATTTTTGGAAACCAGAAAAAAAAAAAAGAAATTCACCATCGTTTAGGTGCCGTTTGAGAGGGCCCAATTTGTTCATTTCGAAAAATTGTAGTTAAATTTCAAATTTTTTGATGAACTAAAAAGGTTAACTCTTTCAGTCTTTTGACTAAAGACATTGAACTCTCTCTCTCTCTCTCTCTCTCTCTCTCTCTCTCTCTCTCTCTGTTTTATCTTGAAGACGAAGTTTCAATCTTTCCCCCATTTATACACCTTTCTCTTTGAGCCCACTTTCGTCTCGAGCTTTGGTGATAGAAAATACACTTCATTTTTCTCCTTCGATGAGTGCTTCAAAGTTCATTAAATGTGTTACTGTCGGAGACGGAGCTGTCGGAAAAAACGTGTATGCTTATTTGTTACACAAGCAACAGTTCCCCACTGTAAGATTTTCAAAACCCATCTGTCCTAATCCATTCTTGTTCATCATTCTCATATCTTGAAGACGAAGTTTCAATCTTTCCCCCATTTATACACCTTTCTCTTTGAGCCCACTTTCGTCTCGAGCTTTGGTGATAGAAAATACACTTCATTTTTCTCCTTCGATGAGTGCTTCAAAGTTCATTAAATGTGTTACTGTCGGAGACGGAGCTGTCGGAAAAACTTGTATGCTTATTTGTTACACAAGCAACAAGTTCCCCACTGTAAGATTTTCAAAACCCATCTGTCCTAATCCATTCTTGTTCATCATTCTCATTCCATTTTTTGGGCGGTTGGCAAAACCCTGCAAATTTTGGCATTTTTTCGATTCCGTTTATTTCTATTTGTTTGAGACGTTAAGAATACGCCTCATTTGAGGCCTGTAAAAGCTCATTTCCAAAGGGTATTTGTGCTTTTTGTACAGGATTATATCCCAACTGTGTTCGACAATTTTAGTGCTAATGTTGCAGTAGATGGCACCATCGTAAATTTGGGGTTATGGGATACTGCTGGTAATTGAGGTTATTTAGCATTTTTCATGTTTTATTAGTGTTTTGAGAATTCATTTTTCTGAGAATTTAAGGTTCGTTTGCTTTGAAGGTCAAGAGGACTATAGCAGGCTGAGGCCACTGAGCTACAGAGGTGCTGATGTATTTGTTCTGGCCTTCTCTCTAATTAGCAGAGCAAGCCATGAAAATGTTCTTAAGAAGGTGAAAAATTCAAGCTTTTTTCTATATTTTGAACTTAAAATGCCTTCATGGTAATGGGTCATTTTCTGTGAAGCTTTTAGGGTTCACTTACTGTTTCAACATAATGTAAAACATATCCTTTATGACATCTATGAACTTGGTTGTTATTTCCCAGTGGATTCCGGAACTCCGAAGATTTGCCCCAAATGTTCCAATTGTTTTGGTTGGAACAAAATTAGGTTGGTAAAAACCAGACAAATTTTCATTTTTATGAAACATTTTCATGTTATTTAGTGTAAGATAGATGCATTTACGTGTTCGATAGATCTCCGTGACGGCAGAGGCTATCTTTCAGATAATATGGAATCCAATCTCGTCACATATGCTCAGGTAATAGTCCGTATTTTTGAGTGATAATCCATGAAATTGGGTAAATATGGAGTTTTTGAACAGGGAGAGGAGCTGAGGAAACTGATTGGTGCTGCAGCCTACATTGAGTGCAGCTCCAAAACTCAGCAGGTAAATGATTTTTTAGACCAAAAATATGGTTTTATTTTGAACTTTATTTATTGTTTTTCGAGAATTCTAATGATTTTTGCCCCTTTTTATAGAACGTCAAAGCTGTTTTTGACACTGCTATTAAGGTTGTTCTTCAACCTCCAAGGAGAAAGGAGACGACGACCAAGAAAAGACACCGTAGATCCGGTTGCTCGATTCTGTAAGTCCTCCCTTTCTTCTTCAACTGCAATATAAATTTAAAAGGATATGTTTGGGAGGAACAAGTCTTGCACTTGTAGTATTGTTGAATAGATGTGACTTATAAGTTGATGGCTTTATCCGTTTTCTCAGAAAACTCGAACAAATTATGTAATCCACGGGAAAAAGCCACTTGTTTAGAATCAACCTACGAGCAAATTATGGTTTTATGTTACTTCTATAAAATGACAAAAGTTTATGTTGTTGATTTACTGATCAGAAGGAGCATCATTTGTGGAGGCTGCTCTGTTTAAGGCAGCATAGAATCATCAGCTTTTGACTCGGGATGTCGGGATTCGGTTGTACGACAGCTTTTGCTCCCGGTGTCGTAGTGGATTAATAGTAATGTTATGGTTAAAATGTGGTTGTTTTGAATTGAGATAGTTTGATATGCTGTACATTATTATGAATTCCTCTCCTTTTGTGAGTTTCAACGCCTAAGTCTTGGAATATGATTATCATGCAATTTAATCATTGCCATAGTTTCTTATTTTATTTAAGTTCCCAATTTATCTTAGTTTCATATAACTAAAAATTATAATGATAACATAGAATAAATCTTAAAATAGTAATAATTGTATTAATTTCTGAAATTCTTTTTCAATAATTACAATAAATCTTTTTCAATGATAAGAAAAAAAGATTATCATGTAGGAAATTAATAAACTACCCAACTAAGAAAGGTAAATACGAAAACAATAAAGTTGTTGTTTGTATAGTAGTTCCCATACCTGTTATGTTCTCGGATTATTTACGAGTGGTAATCGAGCTCTCATTTTTGCTCCATTGATTGTGAATCAATGGAGGGTCGTAGTGGAGTTTCAATTAAAAAATTCAGAATGATGAACTGAATTATCCAAACTCTGACTCGGGCTCTAACCCAGCTCTTGCTCCACCATTTCACTCTGCAATCAAAAGCCATAAAAAGCAGACTAATAATAAACCCATCGACTTTTGTCATGGGTTTGAGAGGGTTTTGTTTATAGGGTTTGAAGGAATTTGTCTCCGACACAGAGAGAGTAAGTACCCTTGGCTTCTAGTTCTACACACCACCACTACCAGCACTGGGCTCCCTTCAGATGACATTATTGTTTCTGAAGCATAGCATCTTATTATGATGTAAAGCTTGTCTGAAATTTCAAACCCTAATAATGATCGAATCCAAAATAATATTGATCTGATGAAATGCCAAATTTAAAATAAGCAATTATTTTCGTTACAAATTATTTCTTGGTACTTTTCTGATTCCAAACATAACCTAAACGCCATTCAAATGGGTTCATAGAATTTGTATATGCTAAGTCAAATAAATATATAAACTTCATAGGGGTAAGGGTGAGTAAGCGGGCTAAGCATACCAAATGTAGGCACCTAGTATGTCAGCAAAGCCTCCCAGCACCTATAGGCTCTTCTCATGGCTGAAGCCGGCGTGAGTAGTCCTGGGAAAGAAAGTAGCTTATGCAAAAATCATTCTTCATTCTTGTGGGAGAAGAGCAATCTCAATTTCTTGGAGCGATTTTCCTTTGGTTTCAATCACATTTCTCTTCACGAAAGTCATTGCAACCAAGCAAACAATAGCAAAGAAAGAGTAGAGAAGTCTTAATCCGAGGTGCTCTAGTAAATGCAGGAACAACAATCCAACAAAGAAATTTATCACCTGAAAGCATCATTTACCTCATAAATTTAAGGGTAATGAATAAAGCATGGCCATTTTTTTAAATTATTTTCCATTCTGATAGATAGAAGAAGACACGTAAGGGGAAAAGAAGGACATTACCCAATGTACGGACATACAGACTGCCATAGCTTTGGCCCGAATGCGGCTGGGGAAGATTTCCGGTAGAAGGAGACCTGGAACTGGACCAGCTCCAAGAGCAAAAGAAAAAACAAACCTGCATAGAGTTAGTTACATACAATCAGAGGCCAATCCTGATGTAGCATATCGCTAAAGCTACGTTGTACTTTCATTACCAACCTATTCATTCCATTTGTAATTTATTCGTTATCTTGGTGTTATAATGCTGTGCAGATTAAATTTTAATATTCGATTTGAGTTGATTTGCAGCAATCTTCTCCAAAGTTAGCTGACGATAAACTGAGGTAGACTTGGACCAGAATGATACACTGGAAAACATTTCTAACAAGTGCTTAGATAACCTCAGCTTCTATTAATTCAAAAGTAAGTTTTAGCCACTCAACTCTCATTACTGGATATTACATTTGATGCAATAAAAAAGATATCTTCAAGGAAGAGATATGAGCAAGTTTGTCTACAGAAAAAAGTGCTTACATTAGGGTGCCGCCAATGAACAGGTACAACGATTCAGAGTCTGATTTATAAAAATTTGCAACAACTACTTGAAAGGCCATTGATATCGCCTGGAAGAAAACACAAAAGGTTTGAATATTTTCCCATATTCATTGAAGAACAAAGGAAAATTAGAATGGAATTTCCAAATCAGAGAAGGCATTTTGATTGCGAAGACAGGTATATTTCTTCCCCCATTCAAATTTTTTGCTTATGTTTCAAAATTTTAGATGTTTAGTTATCTTGTCTTGCCAACTACTTTAATTATCTGAAGTGAGAAGGATAATTTCCTTGTCAATGTATCAGGGCAATTATTACTTGTAACCTCATAATGATATACCATTCCAAAGAAGCTCCACAGAAGAAGAACCTTTCTTCCCAGTTGATCCATCAAAGCCGTTGCAATAAGGGACCCTGAAAAATATAAAGGAATTAGAAGTCATGTAATGGTAACCAATGATATCACATTAAACCACAAAGTAACCAAGGCGTACCGATTAAATTCGAAACTCCTACAAAGATATTTGCAAGGTTTGAAGGTACTCCCACGCTCTTGAAAAGAGTAGAAGAGAAATAAAATATTGCATTTATGCCGGATAGCTGTTGTAAAGCAAAAAGGGTTGACCCAATAAAAACAACTGCAAAAGGAATATGTGAATAACAAAGCATAATTGGACAGCTTTAAAAAGGGCAATAGAGAAAAGAGAGGGGGAGGATAATAATTGCATTAGGAACTATGAAGGACAAGACCCAAAGCAGAGAAGTGTCATGTTACCTTGAAAATGGCGTCCAAATAATAATTCTGATATTTTTACACATTCCATGTCATCCCCCCTGTCTGACTTAGATAATTCTGCCATAGCCAACTTCACATGTGATCCTCCAAGAAGCTTCTCTAATTCAGATTCGGCGTCTTCTGTCCTTCCTTGCTATACCAATTCACAACAAGATACTGTTAGAAATGTTTGCCTTAACCACAAGTGATAATATGATGACATAATGCCATACTGAATAAAAAAAAATGATTCTAGCCATAACAAGAAGAGTCTCTATCCTAAAACATTTCAGTTCTTTCCCTTCTATCTACTGGTAAACTGAACAACTCAAATAAGTAATGTCCCTTCAATGAAAAATCTTAATAATAACAATCACAAAGAGTCCCTAGTAAGTTCTCTACTGCTCACCTTCCGAAACAAACAAATATAGTGTTATATCTAATTGAAACTACACAATCAACGGATGCATTATTAGCAGACCTTATATAACCAATATGGACTCTCTGCACAAAACACCATGGCAAAAGCAAGCAATGCAGCTGGAATTGTAGAAACCCAGAAGCAAACTCGCCACCTGCAATGAACATGGAGAAATTTTTGGAGTCTAAACCTTGAGATCTTCCCAAATATATAATAGTTTTCATACCAGCCAATAACTTCTTTAACAGGAAGCCCAACCAAGAGAGCTGCCATCAGTCCAAAACACGTCGCAATTTGTATAAAGCTTCCATACGTACCCCTCACAAAAGTGGGAGAAACCTATTTATAGCATTTGGAAAAATATTTCATTCTGAAAACGAATTTTTCTTTAGTCAATAGAATGAATGTATTGAGATATGTGTACCTCCGTTACATAGAGAGCCGCAACAGGAGGACCCAGTCCCATTCCAGTTCCAACAAAAAACCTTCCCAGAAGCATGCCAAACAGTGTTTTGGCTGTTGCACTGAAAAAAGAGTTGTAGTATTAGATTGCAGCATTAAAAGCTGTCGAAGCAAGGAGGGAAAGCATTAGCTGGCCGGCCACTAATAAGAAGGAAACATGTGTAAACAAGATACTTCCAGGAAAATAAAATGTAGCTTTCCAACAAAAGTCAAGGTCACTTTATAACTTCGGAGTTTCTTTGGCAGATGGAATAGTGAACTATCACAGTTTCATTAAGCTTGTCCAAATGCAAAGTATAAGGTGCCCAAAAATTAACATGTAAAATAACCTTAGACTAGCAATACAAGGATGTATACATAAAAAGGTTACATTGATGATTATGGATCAAGTGAGTAAAAAAAAGACGATTAGAAAAGCTGTATTCCCAATCAAACATGTGACAGAGAAAAATTAAGCTTAAAATGTCAAGTGCAGTCATTCTATAATTTGGATATATCACCTGATAGCTGCACCAATAATCATAGGGAATGCACACAGCTGAAATGCCCTACGGCGCCCTACTCCATCAGCAATCCAACCACTAACTAAAGAACCAATAAGAGCACCAACCAAACATGTGCTGACGACCAAACCTACAGTTGATAATACATAATAAACCGATCAGGATGTTTGATTGTAAGAATTGATAGTAAAGGTTTGATCAACAGAGTATCCAATATTTCTATTACAACCTTCTTCCAATGTATTACCACCAAAACCAAGATCAGTAGAGATGCTTTCAAGGGGTTCATTTACTACCCTGCATTGAATAAGTACCGCAACAAAATCAAATTTCTTTTTTCAAATTTTGAGTTCTACAAAAAAGAGAGATGTCAAGCAAGTCAGAGAACTAACCCAAGATGGTATCCAAAAAGGAAAGAAACAATAGTTGCCACTAACACATGTGGAAAAGATAGCTTCCAAGAAGGGCGTGAAATGTCGACATCCATACTTTTCTGTGACAGAGCTGAACAATACCTCATAATTAAAACCCAAGTTTTAAATATTTGTATCTTGAACCATTCGAGTTATTATACAAACTGAACTGGTACGATGAAATTGTTTTTCAGACAGTTACAAAAGCTCATCCTAAGTAAAAGGAGGATACTCTATTCAGATGGAAATTGTGGCTTTTTTTGTCGTGAACAAATCAAATCCACATGCTGTCTATTAAAAAAAAAAACTTAGAATCACCTATGCTTTCTTCCTCGTCAATTGTATGTGTGTGATCTCTAGATGACAATCGTTTGTACATTGAGAAAGCTTCACGTTTGTGATCCCACATGCCAAACTTCACATAGAGTAGTACCTAATCGGAAAGTTTAATGAAGGGACAACATTTCAGTCAGTGGAAAATTTGATGGCAACGACTCCACTGTGGATAAGCCATAAGATGCTTAGACGGTGTTTCAAATTTTAGTTTGGTATCCTGTCTGTAGCACTCAACTGAAAAGTCCTCTCTCTCTTTCTCTCAAAAATCGCTAGAAACTAAGATGAACCATCAAAATTAAAGCTGACACATGAAAGATCTACCTCCAAAATAAAAACACTTAGATGTAACAGAGAATTTTAACCGACTCAAATCAACAGAAAGATCCCAGAATTCTTATCCGTTTTCTATTCCCATAGCTGGTCTATTTGCAGCACCTAGGACCGTGGAATCTTAATTGCATTTTATTTCCACTGTCATTCAATGGTGGAAAAATACAACCATAAATAACAAATACTAGAGAAAATTTAGCCATCAATTGATAAAAACAAGAAAAAAATAGCAAAGTAACGTAGAAGTTGGACACCGAACTAAATACCTTCGATCTGACGCAAATATTTTTTTTGATTTTGGAAAATAATTGAAATCTATGGCCATCTATAGCAGTGAGGAAAAGAACACAAAACAAAGCATCTGCACCTGATGCCATACGATAAAAAGATCGTTGCAAGAAGTGAAATTAACATCGATTAAAAGAGAAATTCGCATTAGCAATGATCAGAGAGATTTGAAAAAATCATAGAAAGCGCTGAACCTTCCGGACGTTTTTCGATCATGCAACAACGAGGAGCAGGATTGAAGGAGAAGGAAGAAGGCGTAGCTCCGGAGCTATCACTGAAACTGTCTTGGAAGTTGGAATGAGGAGAAGCTTCAAGAAACGCGGTGTAGAGAGAGAGAGAAGGGGATACGGATACGTAGGGGTGGACAGGTGTCGCGTGCTGGTGAAGTTATAAATATGGGCACGAGGTTGGGAGAAATAGTAATACCAGCTTTTAATATTCGATTAAATAATTAATTTCTGTATCTTTGTGATGGGGACATCCGACATAGTACTAGACCAATAACAACGTACATTATTTGAATTTAATCAAACTTATGTTAACGTCCTACCGGCCTTTATCATATAACACAAAGATCTAACACTATTAAATTATCCATGTACTCTAAAATATCATAGCTTAAATTTTATTAAATCACTTTTATATACTTTTATATTGGATGATAACCATAGCGTAAAATATATCGGGGTGGAAATTTCAAGCTTGTCAAGATTCGTCGTGAGTTTTAATCTTCGTTGCATATGGTGCTTTGGTTGAACTTTGTGAGCTTTTTATTAATATGTCGTCTAGATTCAGTGAAACTTTTTATGAATTCGATAGAAATTCTTGATATCGAAATGGTGTCGTAACAGTACACTGATGATATTGGGTTGATGACGTCTCGAAGGTTTTGATTCTTTTACTTGTGCATTTTTCTACTGTGATTTTGTGACATTTTATTCTTCGTTGTACAAAATTATTTGTTTTGGACTGAAATTCATACAATTTTGTTCTTATAGTTAGCCTACATCACGTTGTACTGGATACAAAAAAAAAAAATTATACTTATAAATTATGCATTTTATATTCTCTCAATTAATGTGAGATTGTGTATCAGTACTAATATTGATTGAATCATCATACTTAGATTCTTATTGTTTTTACATGACAGATTCTAACAGTTTTTCATGTTGGGAAAAATAATAAAGAATCCGTCAGGAACTCCACTTAAATAAGCGGTACGAGAAACGATAGCAGATATGATCCAAAATATACCAAGAATATTTTTTCACTACCGTAAAATTATAACGGCCAAAAAGTAAGAGAAATAATAGTCAAAATGAACACCGAGAATTTTACGTAGAAACCCAAATCGGGAAAAAATCATGGGGACCGAGTCCAGAAAGATCTCACTATAAAAAATAGGATTTACAATATTTTTTTAGGTATCAAATATCCTAGAAAATATTCACTAAGAGAAATCACCACTATTAGAATTCTCACTGTGCACAAAAGCACCACACCTATTTTTCCCTCACACCTTTCTTTTCTCTCCCTCCAAAAATCCTCACTCTTTTCTCTCTCCCTCTTCACTGAAGCTTGTTTTTCTTCTTGCTTCGGATGATATTTCTAGCTGAAGAACTTCCCTATTTATAGGGAAGTTTGTCACAAAGGACAAATATGAAAAAGAGACATACCTCTCTTAAAGTAAGGCAGACATCGAAAGAAGAAGAAAAACTTCTTCTTCATTTAATGATGGTCCCCTCATCATAATGAGGGAACCCACATTTGAAGATCATTTACTAATGGTTTTTGACAAGGGATCTTAACATACTTGGATATTTGTTAGATAGATGTGCTTGTTGTAAATTATGGATTCAACAATGTGTTAATATTGGAGCTGAGATGCACATGTATGCTTTCTAGCATATGCAACATTTGGAAAAACAATTCCATCTAAGAGAGCATTATTTTTCAGTGATAAGTCTTGTACGATGAAAATAAAAACATGATACATACGAATCCCGCTCATGATACGCAAAAATTCAAATGACAGAAAAAGAGAGTGAGAGACAAACAAGCACGATAATGAAATAAAAATAAAAAATCTTAAGCTCATAAGTCGGATTAGTTTGGCTTCGTCCTGTTTTCGATCACGGCTTTCGATCTATGAAAAAGTCTATTTTCAATTTTCATAATGCGAGAATTTGAGTATAGCACACACCCTTTAACGTATAAGTCTATTTTCCAAAATTCGTTATGCGAGAATCCATTAGTGCTTTGTTATTACTTTTTAGTATAAAGGCCATTTTTGGATTTTGCACCTTTTATATTTTGAAATTTAGTCGCAATTGGTATAAAATTAATTAGATTGTTATAATTTTAGGTTAAATCTATTTTCACCCTTAAAGGATAATTTAAAAAGAAAAATCCTCAAAATATTAACCCTAACAAAAAAAACCTTAAACTATAAAACACTTAACAAAAAAACTTCTAACGGTCGACCGATATTCCCCCGTTTTGTATTTTACACAGAATGGGTGATGTGGACCAAGTCGCGTTGGACTTTTTGGAACAACAAGATCGGGTTTCGCGAATGCCTATTTCTGGGGCTCATAACTTTTGACTACAATGGAGTTACGAGACCCATAATATATCAAATTGAACAGCGTCAAAATATCTACGACTAGGTCAACATGGTTACACCATTGAAGCCCATTTTTGAGTCCAAAAAACATCGTTTAGACCAGCTGCGCAAGTCCAAAATTTTTATCGTCGTTTTATTAGTAATTTATATTTTTTTAATTTTTATATCTGAGACGATATAAATACTGTTTTAGTGTTTGATTTGCAGATGATTGTTTTGATAAAAATTTGACTATCTTTACCAATTTTTAATCTCTCTAGAGTTCGAAATTGATGCCTAGGATCTGTTAATCGTGTGTGGTTAAATAGGTTTTAGAAAATAATTGTTGAAAATCGTGCGTGATTCAACAGCTCCTGTTAGTTCCGGAGTTTTCTTGAAACCACTGCTGCGTCAGTTGGTATCAGAGCCGAACCGATTCTTGCATCCATGGCAGGCAGAAGGAATCTGTAATATCCGGTTTGTACGGACCTTTGATTATATTATTATTATATTATTAGTGGCATTTTTGGTAAATATATCAAATCAGGTCCGTTTCACAAAAAGAAAGCGTCATTACGATTCTAACGAATAATAAGAATTTTAAGGAATTTACGGAAATTTTCGGAGATCAAACACTACATTCCGAGTAAATACGCTTTTCGTAATGTAAGAGACGTTCTCGTAAAAATAACAAATGAGGTCCAAATGGAGAACGGACAGTTTTAATAAAGCCCTGGTGATGAATATGAGTTGTTGGCAAAATATGGAATTTTCGAAAATCCGAATCGAAGGACGATTAACGAAACGAAGGACGAAACAAATAGATTTAAGTAAGAAGGGCAAAATGGTAATTTGCAAGATAATTTTTATTAAAAACATCACAAACCCTCATTTCTCCCTCACTTTCTCTCTTTCTTTCTTTTTCTCTCTGGATCGCACGAAAACAGAGAGCAAACCCTCTCTCGGCCGCCGGCGATTCCAACGATTCTGACCTCCGTTTCTCCTCCGTCCTTCACGTTTTCTTCCTCTCTCGCTACCCTCGGTATGTAGCTTTAGTCTTCGGTCGTTTATTTCGAGTTTTGGCTTGATTTAGGGTTAGGGTTTAAATTAGGTTTTCCGTTAAAAACGCGATTTAGGCTTCGTAATTAATAGGTTAGCCGTGATTAAGTATAAATTGAACGTATTGGACGAAGAGAAATCAATTTGCGAAAAAGTTATAAATTGTTAAATTTTCGAGTTTTCGGAAATAACTTGTAATATGAATTTCGAGATTTCCGAGCGTTAAATCGTTATGTAAAAACATCGATTAGCTAAGATAAGGATTTTATTAGTTTCGGACATTTAAGAGTTTAAGCTCGTATTAACGTCAATTGGTGAAATTTCCTTAGGTAACGACTCCTGTGGACGAAGCTTGATATTCTGCGCGCTCAAGGTAAGTTCTCGTGACTTGCTTGACCGAAAGGTCTACACCATACTTCGTCGTCGTATCAAGGATCCTTGAGGGTTCCTTGTTTTACGTTGTTTAGGTTGGGTAGTTAGGTTAATTGTTTATAGGTTATGTTATATTGTCTGCTGATATGAACTGTTTGTTTACTTTCCGCTGATATGAACTGTTCATGCATCACGGTTTTCGAAAGTCATGAAAAGGAATTTCTGCACGTGTTTTTAAGAAAAGGAATGTATATCTGAAATGAAATCTGTAACGAAATCTGAATGAATAAACGTAATCTGTCTGTTTCTGGTCACGCGGGATGGGGCTCAGGCACGGCTGTGCGTGTTGCAAGCGTGTACCCCCCCTCTCTAGGTGGAAAGGGTAGTCCGACCGCTGGATGGGCCCTCTCCGCTTAGTGGGTAGAGGTTTTGGTGACAATTCTGTCTGTCTGTGACGTAATGAATCTGTAATCTGTAATTCTGTATCTGTAATCTGAATCTGAGCATGATTTCTGAATGGCATACGCACGCATGCATCTGCATTTACGTAGCTTACTGAGATTTCAATATCTCATATGTGTCTGTATGGTGTAGGTGATCTGCTAGGTGACGTAGTTCCAGGTGAGGACGACGTTCCTCCTCCTGATGTCGGAGGCAGTTGATGGATGATGCTCGTGGGAGTGCGCTGAGTAGTCGAGGCGCGATACGACCCGTGGGGATGTATGTATGGACTCTGGGGTTATTTTGGGATGTGTGATCTGGTAACTGTATAGAATATTTAGGTTGTTTGGATCTAGATAGAGATTAGATAACGTTTTGGTAATTGTATGTAAAACGTTTTGGTTTAAACTGTTTTGATGAATGTATAAAATGTTTTAGTTTAAAAACAGTTATTTAAACGTTATAGAAATTCTGGAACTGTTTGGTTGTTAAATTAAATGTTATGAATTGTTTTTAAATGGATACGGATGGCTCGGTTTTTAGAGTTATCCACGCAGTTGGACTTCGTAAAGTCCGCTGTGAGTCGGTTGGATTTAAGCTATAAGTGTTTATGATAGAGAATGTGAAGGTGGTGAAAAATGAGAAAGGGTGTAAAGAATGGTGGATGAGAAGTGCTTCATGGAATCGAATTCCAGAGAGTGAAAATGGGGTGTTTGCTCTCTGGAAATTTCAGGGAGCTAAGTGTTCTGGTTCTTGGATGGCAGAGAGCGATTGGGCGCCGTGCTGGTCGCTGCAGGCAGCAACTGATCGCTGCAAATGCAGCGACCAGGCGCTGCAGGCAGCAACTGATCGCTGCAAATGCAGCGACCAGGCGCTGCATAATGCAGCGATCGTGCGCTGCATTATGCAGCGCACTCGGCGACCGAGCGCTGCATATTGCAGCGCCCGGTCGCTGCATCTTTTCGAGGGCAGAGTTCCAATTCTGCCCTCCCTCTTTTCTGATCTGTTTTAATGTTTTTAATTAATGTTTTTAAGTTTTTTTTAATTGTTTTATAGTTTGTTTTAAATGCTTTTAAGGTTCAAATTTAATTCCGATTTCAGTTCTGTTTTCAACTTCAGTTTTTATTCCGCACAAAGTTTTATTTAAAGCATAGAAAAGTAAAAAGTATAAAATGAAAAATTTATTACGGAAATACGGGTACGGAATTAGGGGTGTTACAGAATCAGAATCAGAATCGGAGACAACAACAGATTGAGGAAATTTATGATTGCACTAACGAGGTGGCATTGGATGAACGAATCGCCCAGATCGTCGATCAGCGATTGGATCAGGTTATGGATCAATTAACAGCGATGATGACTGCGCTATTTGAAAACTAGAACCATCGAAACAGAGGAGTGTGCCAAGAAGGGAGGCGCGAGAAGCCTGATTTTGCGGATTCCAAGCCTAACGAGGATATTCCCCAAGTTCGTCAAAGGAGACAGAGGATTCCAATCAATGCTGATAGAAGGTGTTGGGAGTCAGGGATGCGTACTGAAATTCCTGAATTCCATAGGAGTCTTCAAGCTGAACAATTTATTGATTGACTAGGAACAGTCGATGAGATTTTGGATTTCAAGGAGGTGCCATATGACAAGCGAGTGCTTCTAGTAGCGACTAGATTCCGAGGAAGAGCTACAGTGTGGTGGAAGCAATTGAAACTTTCTCGTAATAGATTGGGAAAGTCAAAAATTGCCTCATGGGAAAAGATAAAGAAACACCTACGGTCGGTGTTCCTTTTGTTTAATTATCAATTTAATTTTATACCAGCGGCTATAGATTTAAAACAAGGTACTGAGACAATGGATGACTACACCACAGAATTTTATGAATTAGTAGCTAGGAATGAAGTTCAAGAAACTTTTGATCAGCTAGTGGCGAGATACATTGGTGGCTTGAAGCTGCAGATTCAGGATATCCTGAATATGTTTGACCCTATGTCGGTTTCTGAGGCACACCAGCGCGCCTTAATGGTGGAAAAGCAAACTCGTCGTACATATGCAAGTGGCGGTTCCTTTACAGTGACCAGCACCACCAACACAAGTGATGCGAACCTCGGATCGAAAGGACCCGGGACCCGACAACAACGCGGAATAATTGAAAGGAACGCCTTTTGATTCAAGAACAAAGTAAGGAACTAAGACCCCAATCGAAGAATTCGATGGAACCCTAGTTATCAAAACAGGAGCTTGACCCGAGCCACACCTGTTGGCTGAACCAAAGCTATCAAAACAGGAGCTTGACCCAGACCAAACTCGTTGGTAAGAACCAAAGCTATCAAGCGAGATTCTTCAAGCGTGACTTGAAGAATATCGTTGTTCTTTGCAAAGAACTAAAGAGAAATCCTCTATAAAAAAACTCTCAATTTTTAATTCAAACTTCTTCTTCCATTAAATCAAATAGTTTTGCCATTAAATAGGCTACACATTAAAATTAAATTAAATAAAAAAACAAAAATAAAAATAAAATAACTAATAAAATCGTGAGATAATGATCCTGTGTATGATAAGATATCATCTCACGTTTAAACTACGTTTGAATATGATTTGAATTGATTTGAGTAGATTTGGTCGGATAAAATCTCTCATACGTGATTTCTTTGGATTTGCATGTGCTTCGCATGTGACTTTTTAATTCTTACACGTGCATGTGCATGGCACATGTAAATCTTCATGCATCTTTGGCCTCCCTTTCTTCAAAAGATCTTCCAATAATTTTGGGCTTCTTGCTCTTGTCATTGGGCCCACCGTATCTTCAATTGGATCATTGTTCTTGGGCTTTGATTTGGTCTCAACTTAAATCACATCATAAACCAAGATATGTGGATCTTTATCTCTTTCCAACCCACGTGAATCTTTATCTCTTTGTAGTTTGTGTGGATCTTTACCCTTCTCTCTTCAATTCATTGGTATTTGTGGAGCCCAATTCCGTGCCTTATGGGTCTTCTTTTGCCAATTTTGTGGGGCCCACTTCCATGCTACAAAGCTATTTATTTTTATAGCCTTTTGCTTTTGTTGTGATGACTCTTTTTCTCGGGTTTCCGCGACTAAACCATGTGAAGCTTTGTTCGTTGGACCTCTTTTATCTTCTAATAGATCATGGTCCTTGACTTTAAGATTTATCGCTCCTCGGTTCACATCATTCCCTCCCCCTTGGAAAAGATTCGTCCTCGAATCTCCTGCATCATATAAAAATAAGTTAGTAAAATTAAAATATGTGCTTACATTACCGTATTCACTCAGTAGGTTGATCTTGTAAGCGATGTCGTTGATGCACTCTAAAACTTGGAAAGGATCATCTCCTCGAGGTTGTAGCTTGTTGTTCCGTGTGTTCAGAAATCTTTCTTTTTGTAGACGTAGCCCAACCAAATCTCCGGGTTTAAAAATAAGTCTTACCATTGAATGAAATTTCTTAGCAAATTCGTCTTTTTTACTATCATGCACAAGAACAAACTTATTAGTTAACGAAGTTAATAATTTTAACGGATTTAATAGATTAAAATCATCAATAATATCAAACAGTGAATAATATCGAATAGAAATAAAATCCCTTAAAATGCTAAAATCAGATTTGAAACTCGCAAAATATGTATCTACAATTTTGTCAGAAACCAAGTTGTATGCAAAGTAATCAATGACAAATTTTTCAATAAAATAATGTTGCATATTATCTATTAACCTTAAACATATAATAGGTGGTGCAATATAAAAATCATATGGTCTTACCAACCACTCAAACCTATTTGATGTTTCCGGTCGACTTGTAACTAGCGTACTCGGTATGAGGTTTTTATGCTTCTCAATCTCTCTCAAAGGAGAAATTTCTCTTCGAAACTCCTCGGGAATTTCATATTTATTTTTCTGCAAAAGAAAAGAAACAACACTTGGAAGAAAACTTGGTAAGTCGTTAGATGATAAATAAACATATTTATATAAAAGCAAAATCATCTCACGCTTATCCTCATTTTTGTTCATCAACGCAATTTGTTTTTCATTCGACTTTTGTTCTCTCTCTCCCTCGGTTTTTATCTCTTTTCCCTCGATTTTTCTCTCTTGCTCCCTCGGTTTTTCATCCTTATTTGTACTCTTTTCAACTATTTTTCTTTCTCCACTTTCTTTTTCTATTTTGGCCTCTTTTTCAACTAATTTCTTTTCACTTTCTTTTTCTTTTTCAACCCTAATCTTTTGGAATTCCTTTGCAATCCTCTCTTGGTCTACAATTGCATCCCATGGCTTTAATGGTGTAAGGATCACAGGTCTTCCATTGTTAACCAATGCATACTCATTCGTTGATCCATCGATCTTGAATTTTTGTGAAAATACATGGGTAGCAGCGATTTTGCTCTTAGGTTCCTGTCTCGGTTTCGACTTTTCATCCTCCCAATTTGATTTCCATGATGAATTCAAAGTTGATCCCATCTTAGAATTCCTTTTTGATCTTAGTTGTCGTTCGATCTAAGTTTACATAATGTTGTAGATCTATGACATCCGCAATCTCTCTATTTAGGCCTCTAACAAATCGAGTAATTGTTTCTTCATCGTCTTCCTCCACATTAGCCCTTTTCATTGCTATTTTCATATCTTTATAATAATCTTCCACGCTTTTATAACCTTGAGTCAAATTTTGGAGTTTTCGACACAAATCTCTATAATACTGTGATGGAACAAATCTTTTTCGCATGAGTGCCTTCATGTCCTTCCATGTCTGAACTTGTGACTCACCATACCTTCTTCGGTACTTTACTAATTCATCCCACCAATTGTTAGCGTAGTCCGTGAACTTCATTGTCACCAATTTAAGTTTTTTCTCCTCCGTGTAGTTTTGGTATTCAAACAATATGTCCACCTTTCTTTCCCATTCCAAATACACCTCGGGATCACTTTTTCCTTGGAAAGAAGGGATATTTACCTTGATGTTACTTAAATCACCATCTCCTCGGTACGACCTATCATTTCTTTCCCTTTGATAATATCCATTATACTCTTCGAATTCTACATCAAAATCCTTCCTTCGCCGCATATGACTAGGGGATGGAGATTCCAATCGGTCCATCCTCGTATTTAAAGCCTTGAAATTTTCTTGCATGACTTTCATGAACAACTTTAAGTCTACCTCGTTTTGTTCTCCACTCATGATTTTCTTTTCCGACCACAATAAGAAAATAAAAGAAAATAGTTAGAAGTAAAAGAAAAATAATCAAGTAATGGACCTTACCTCTCCCTCACGTGTTTGCTCTCAATGGATGTCACTCCACTGGTGTTTCCCTAAAAAATTAAGGCTTTTTCTATAATAGTCTCACCCTCTTGCCTTTTACCTCTAGATCTCCCTTTTAGTTCTTTACGTAAGAACTTGATCGATGGTAAATATTCAACAAGCCAAACTATAAAAAATCAAACTTTAAAGCTTAAAAGTTCAAACTTGTAAAGATGGCTAAATCAAGGGTACAATTGAAATAAAACAAAACTTAGGACGAAGACAATATTTCAAATGAGGATTCAACAATTTGAACTTTCAAAGAATAAATTTGGATAAAGACAATATTCTGAATGAAGATTCAACAATTTGAATTTTCAAAATCTCTTAAACAAAATTTCAATTTTTTTTTTTGACTTCTTACAATTCTTTTTTTTGACTTTTGACAACTCTTTTTTTTTTTTTACTTTTGACAACTCTTTTTTTTTTGTTCTATTTGACAAACTCTTTTTTTTTTTTTGTACTTTTCAAGAAGACAAATTCACGAGACAAAAAAGAATTAATGATAAAATTGAAACTTTGATAATAAGAATGAAAAAAGATAAATTCTTTTGTGTTTTTTTTTTTTTTTTTTTGACTAGTAGGACGAACAGAATAAGATGAAGAAAAGATGGATAACAAAAATTAAAGATAGCTTATTGAATCAAGGAGCCGAAACTCTGATACCAACTGATGCGAACCTCGGATCGAAAGGACCCGGGACCTGACAACAACGCGGAATAATTGAAAGGAATGTCTTTTGATTCAAGAACAAAGTAAGGAACTAAGACCTCAATCGAAGAATTCGATGGAACCCTAGTTATCAAAACAGGAGCTTGACCCGAGCCACACCTGTTGGCTGAACCAAAGCTATCAAAACAGGAGCTTGACCCAGACCAAACTCGTTGGTAAGAACCAAAGCTATCCAGCGAGATTCTTCAAGCGTGACTTGAAGAAGATCGTTGTTCTTTGCAAAGAACTAAAGAGAAATCCTCTATAAAAAAACTCTCAATTTTTAATTCAAACTTCTTCTTCCATTAAATCAAATAGTTTTGCCATTAAATAGGCTACACAATAAAATTAAATTAAATAAAAAAAAAGAAAATAAAAATAAAATAACTAATAAAATCGTGAGATAATGATCCTGTGTATGATAAGATATCATCTCACGTTTAAACTACGTTTGAATATGATTTGAATTGATTTGAGTAGATTTGGTCGGATAAAATCTCTCATACGTGATTTCTTTGGATTTGCATGTGCTTCGCATGTGACTTTTTAATTCTTACACGTGCATGTGCATGGCACATGTAAATCTTCATGCATATTTGGCCTCCCTTTCTTCAAAAGATCTTCCAATAATTTTGGGCTTCTTGCTCTTGTCATTGGGCCCACCGTATCTTCAATTGGATCATTGTTCTTGGGCTTTGATTTGGTCTCAACTTAAATCACATCATAAACCAAGATATGTGGATCTTTATCTCTTTCCAACCCACGTGAATCTTTATCTCTTTGTAGTTTGTGTGGATCTTTACCCTTCTCTCTCCAATTCATTGGTATTTGTGGAGCCCAATTCCGTGCCTTATGGGTCTTCTTTTGCCAATTTTGTGGGGCCCACTTCCATGCTACAAAGCTATTTATTTTTATAGCCTTTTGCTTTTGTTGTGATGACTCTTTTTCTCGGGTTTCCGCGACTAAACCATGTAAAGCTTTGTTCGTTGGACCTCTTTTATCTTCTAATAGATCATGGTCCTTGACTTTGAGATTTATCGCTCCTCGGTTCACATCAACAAGGGTTTCATCTAATAGAACCGTTGGTAATCAGTTTCAGAGAGATACCTCCAGCATCAAGTGCTTTTCTTGTGGGGAAGTTGGACACTGGCAATCCGACTATAAAAGAGTTGGCAAATGAGCATTATTCGCAGATACTGATGAGGGTGAGGATGAAGATGTTGTTGTGGCTGAGCAACCGATGTTTGATGAAGAGCAGCCAGATGAGGAAGAAGTTGTTACAGGCGATGTAGGAGTGGCCTTAGTGGTACGGAGATCCTGTTTGACACCTAAAGTAAAAGGCAAAGACGATTGGTCGCGAAGTAATAATTCTAGTCCACCTGTACCATATTGGGTAAAGTGTGTCGATTTGTGATAGATGCGAGAAGTTGCGAAAATTTAGTCTATGAGGAAGCTGTGCAGAAACTACAGATCAAAACGGAGAAACATCCTAAACCTTACAAGCTCGCATGGCTCAAAAAATGGGGGGTGAGGTAACAGTCTCTAAACGTGCGCTAGCCACTATTTCTATTGGTGCCAAGTATAGAGATGAAATATGGTGTGACGTAGTGGCCATGGACGCGTGTCATCTATTGTTAGGAAGACCTTGGCAGTACGATCGCAAAGTATTACATGATGGAAGGGCGAACACCTACAGTTTCACTGTTACTGGGGTTAAGGTGGTTTTGGTGCCAAACAAGTCGGTAAACATAACGAACAACACCAATATGTTGTCCTTACCTCAATTTGAAGATGAATTGCAAACTGCAGATACTATCTTCGTGCTGATTGGGAAAGAAATCTCGGGCTCAGCAATAATTTCTGTGGAAGTGGATCCGTCACTGACGGAGTTTTCTAATGTCGTCCCTGACGACCTTCCTGACCACTTACCCCCTCTGGTGGATATACAACACCACATCGACCTAGGGCCAGGCGCAACATTGCCTAACATGTCGCATTATAGAATGAGTCCTAGAGAACATGAAGAGTTGCGCAGACAGGTCGAAGAGTTATTAGCAAAGGGACACGTCAGGGAGAGCATGAGTCCGTGTGATGTACCAGCTTTGCTTACACCCAAGAGAGATGGCTCGTGGCGTATGTGTGTGGACAATAGAGCCATCAACAAGATAACAATCGGGTACAGGTTTCTCATTCCTTGCTTGGATGATTTATTAGATCAGATTAATGGAGCTACGATTTTTAGCAAGCTTGATTTGAAGAGTTAGTATTACCATATCCGAGTCAGGCCAGGGGATGTGTCGAAGATAGCCTTTAAAACTCGAGAAAGGTTATATGAGTGACTAGTAATGTCCTTCGGACTGTCTAACACCTCTAGCACTTTTATGTGGGTGATGAACCAGCTATTGAGACCCTTTATTGGGAAATTCGCAGTAGTATATTTTGACGATATTCTGATCTACAGTGCGAGCCCTGAAGAACATCTACAACACGCACGAGAGGTTTTTTGTGTACTTCTCAAAGAAAAGTTCTATGCTACTGTCAAGAAGTGTGTGTTTATGGCTCGTGCGGTATTATTTTTGGGGTATGTTATCTCGCCTGACGGTCTGCACGTGGATGAGAGCAAAATTGAAGCAATTAAGTCTTGGCCAACGCCGGACTCAATCACTGCAGTACGTAGTTTTCACAGATTGGCATTATTCTATAGGCGGGTCATTTCCCACTTTAGTAGCATCATGGCTCCTGTGACTGATTGTATGAAGGAAAACAAATATATATGGACTACGAAGGCAGACACAACATTTCACATGATTAAAATGTGGTTGACTGCCGTGCCAATTCTGGTATTACCGAACTTCCAACAACTATTTGAACAACACACTGATGCCTCGAAGGTTGGAATTGGTGTTGTCTTGAGTCAAAACAGCAGACCAGTGGCTTATTTCAGCGAGAAGTTGTCGGGTTGTAAGATCAATTATAGTACTTACGATATGGAATTTTATGCAGTTGTGCAGGCAGCAAAGCATTGACGACATTACCTGTTTCACAAGGAGTTCGTTTTATATATTGATCACAATTCTTTGCGACATTTGCATAGCCAAAATAAAGTTTCCTCTAAGCACGCCAGGTGGATGGCCTACTTGTAAAAGTTCACCTTTGTGGTCAAGCACAAAGCAGGCCTGACAAACAGAGTTGCAGACGCCCTGAGTTGTTGTAGTAATCTACTGGTTAATTTGCGAGTTGAGGTACCAGGAATGGATTCTTTGTCTGATTTACTCGTTGATGACCATTTCTTTTAGAGGATTTGGGATGTTATACAAACAGGTCAAAAATCAGATTTTCTTCTGCATAATGGCTTTCTGTTTAAGGGGAATCAACTATACATTCCAGCTTGCAGTTTGCGGGACAAAATAATCCGACAACTGCATGGTGAGGGGCACGTCAGTAGAGACAGGACGCTCCAATTGATTCAAGCATCCTACAATTGGCCTAGCATGCGAAAAGAAGTGGAGCGATATGTACAATGGTATCGGATTTGTCAGGTTTCAAAGGATGAAGCGACTAATGCTAAGTTATATATGCCTTTGTCGGTACCTTCTCAACCCTGGACCAATATTAGTATGAATTTTGTATTGGGGCTACCCAGAACTCAGAGAGGTAATGACTCCATCTTTGTAGTTGTCAATAGTCTTTCAAAGATGGTACATTTTATTCCCTGCAAGAAGACTACTAATGTTATTAATGTTGCCCAATTATTTTTTCAGGATGTTTATCGGTTACATGGTCTACTTGTCTCTATCGTCTCCGATAGAGACACTAGATTCCTGAGTCATTTTTGGCGCAGTTTATGAAAAATAGTGAATACACAGTTCAACTTCAGTAGTACATATCATCCCCAAACAGATGGGCAAACCGAAGTTGTTAATAAATCACTGGGCAATTTGTTGCGCTGTTTGATTGGAGAACATGTGAAAAGCTGGGATAAAAAATTGTGCCAAGCCGAGTTCTCCCACAACCATGCCATTAATCGCAGTACTGGTTTCAGCCCTTTTTACGTAGTATACTCGGCCATACCCAGGGGTCCCCTTGATTTAATGATTTTGCTCAGCAATTCAAAGAAACATGGAAAAGCTGCGCGAACCCAGAAGTTTTATCATCGTTTTATTAGTAATTTCTATTGTTTTTAATTTTATTATCTGAGACGATATAAATACTGTTTTTAGGGTTTGATTTGCGGATGATTATTTTGATAAAAATTTGATTCTCTTTACCAGTTTCTAATCTCTCTAGGGTTCGAGATTGATGCCTAGGATCTGTTAATCGTACTTGGTTAAATAGGTTTTAGAAGATAGTTGCTAGAAATCGTACGCGATTCAACAGCTCTTGTTAGTTTTAGAGTTTTCTTGAAATCACCGCTGCATCAACGGGGGACAGTTCTTTTTAGAACGGTCCCCCGTTCTAAAGGAGCATAAATTACTTTCTTCATTTTATAAATTAATTTAACAAAATATCAAACGATATTCAATTATTTAAAATTTTTATCACATGTTCACAACATTATGGGAAGATAATCTGAAAATTTTTGTGATTTTATAATATTTGTATGATTTATCATAATTATTTTATAAAATAATTAACTAAAATTGCAATATATTGTACAAGTGTTATAAAATCAAGACAATTTTCACATTATATTATCATGATATGGTGAACATGTGATACAAATTTTAAGTAAATTGAATATCGTTTGATATTTGTTAAAATTAATTTATAAAAAGAAGAGAAATTTTTATAAAGTGAAGGTGAACCTTTACAAATTAATTTTAAAAAAGATCAAATAATATGCAATTTACTTAAAAATTTTACTACAAGTTCACCACATCATGAGAATATAATCTGAAAATTTTCGTGATTTTATAACACTTGTACGATCTATTGTAATTTTAGTTAATTATTTCATAAAACAATTATAATAAATCATACAATTGTTATAAAATTACAAAATTTTCAGATTATATTCTCATAATGTATTGAACATGTGATAAAAATTTCAAGTAAATTAAATTTTGTTTGATATTTTTTAAAATTAATTTATAAAGTAAAGATGATATTTTATGCTTCCGTTAGTACGGTCTTTCGTTCTATGCGAAAAATACTTAATAGAAAGATATTGGTTTAACGTTTGAATTAGTATTTAAAGATTAAAAAAAAAACCAGGGCGTGAAAATAAATTTAACCCTGTAATTTTTGTGATTGTACCTTCCGTCTTCACGTAACACTGCTGCTGCGTATCACGCACGACAACTTCCATTAATGGCGGCCATAATCTTTTCCAAGATTTTGCTGTCCTGTGAGACACCATTAAATTAAGCAAACAATAGCGTCATCAATTCGTAGTCTATATTGTTTTTCTTTGAAATTTCCCACTGGTTTTTGGTACACTCGGCCAAAGTCAATTCACCGACTCCTCTGCTCTACTGTTCCTCTTTTCTGGATCTAACGCTCTGTAGCTTGGGCAGTGTTGCAGGTGAGAATGCCGTCCAGATTGTGTTATAACGTCGAGCGGTGATTGTGGATTTTCTTTTTTCACGTGATTTCTCTGTCGCTTTCGCGCATTTTCATTTCTAGGTTTTCTCTGTAGTTCAGTTTTCGAGGAGGGAGGGAGAGAGAAACAGAGCGAGGCTTGACTCCTGAGTTTTATCCGACGCACTAATTTCAATGGCGGTAGAAATTTGGGTCTGTAATATTTGGATTTTTATTTGAGTTTGCAAATTACCTTGGCAGGCTGATCTCATAAGTGGACGAAAACAACACATTTGGAGACCTGTTAATCACTTTCTGTATTTGAAATTCTCTCTCTTGTTTTTATTCAGTGGATCATTAGCTTTTGTTTTTTTATTGCGCAGAGCCGACCGAGATCTTGTTTTTATCTGCGAGAGAAAATCTAAGACGATCGAGGTATGATTTGAAAATTATTGCAGAGATTTTGGTTCGGTGGGCCATAAGCAGCTCGTCTGACCTTGTCAATGGTAGAATATGCCTCAAGACCGTCTAAGATCAGCGGTTTACAGATCGTTTGTCACATGCCACGATCCGAGAGACGTTCTGGATTGTAGGACAATGAGAAAATCCAAGACTTGTGATAAGAAAATGGACCAGGTAATCGAAATCAGAAGAAACAGAAGTAATGTTTGCACAGAAACCAGAGAAGATTTTAATGGCGGGTCCTCCTTTCAGCTTCGGGAGATTTCAAGAGAATCTGAAAACCTGAACCAGATGATTGATTTGTGGTCTGAAAGGATGAGCTCCGTCAGGAAGTCGAAGGACATCGCAGAGGATTTGCTCAAAGGAGCTTTTCATTTGAAGAAGTCTTTGGTCTTCCTGGGCAAATTCCAGGATGATTCGACTGAGAAGAAGGAGAGGATTCAAAGCCAAACTCAGAAAACATGTTCTGATCACGTTGGAGATCGGAAAAATGGACCGGACGAGCTTAAAAAGGCGATTAGACTGACCGTTGAGAAGCAAAATTCATGTTTTAACGATAAGATTTGTTTGCCTGAGAGAAATTTAGATTCTCCTTCTGAAATATCTTTCACTAGCTCCAGTAAGTCTTCAATGGAGTCCACTCTCTCCTCAGAATCTTCACAGAAAATGGGAAAAGGCACGAACCTGATAGCCAAGCTCATGGGCTTAGAACAAATGCCATTGGAATCATCATTACAAGCAACTTACCAGAAAAAGCTGCAGGGCAAGGATACTTTACACCAGCAGAGATCTTTCTCTGATGCTGAAAGGCCAAAAACGATGAAGTTTCAGTCTGTCATCAATGGGGCAGATGAAGAAAAGAGAACTCTGAAAAAAATTCTGGAAACAATGCATTTCAAAGGGATTCTGGAGAGTAAATCAGCCAAAGAATTTGACCCTCAACAATCCTATTCTCAATATTCCCGTTCTCATCAGTGGGAAATCGATACGGCTACCCCGATTGTGCTTATGAAACCCGCTCCATACATCCACTCCGATTATCAGAAGAAGACAATAATTCAGGACGAGGCTGCTGTGAGTGTGAAGAAGATGTTCGGCAAAACGAAGAAGAAAGACGGGCCTAAAAAGAGATTGGAGGTCGAAGTGATCCCACTCGAAAGAACAAGTTGGGAAGAACGGAAAAAAATCATCAACAGAGAAGAGAAGCCATCCACCATGTCGAAAACTTCTCCGCCTGCGAATGGTAAGCCCCATTCGAAACATGCAAATGCTCAGAAATCTGTGAAGATGCAAAAGGAAATCAAAACTACCCCAAACCCATCAGTAAAGAAACCTGTAAAAGTAGAACTTGTGTCAAGGCCTCAAGCTCAATCCAAAGAAACATCTATAAGGTCTAAAAGACCTGCAATTGAAGCCGATCTCGGAAAGAAAAGAAGCCAAACCCATCTGAAACATGGCTCTGATCAGGCTGATAGGAAAAAGAATCAAAAAGAGAAGTCTGTTAAGGAGTCTAGAGGAGCAAAATCACAAGTAAGACAAAGTAAGAGTCATGCAATAGTCTGTGTATTATCTTTGAATTCTAAAATTTCTCTTTTTTTGGAGCAGAATGGTGATAAAGAAGATTGTACAAGGACTGATCTTCTGAATGAAACTGCCCCCGCTTATCAAAGTAGTAGCACTTCTATGATGGATCTACTTTTAGTCAATGAGAAAAAAGATAGTCGTGTGACTGAAATTGGTGGTAATTCCCTGAAAAATCTTCTATTAACTTTGATATCCTGTCTAGATGTTTACTCTTTCTCTTCAATATTGTAGAATTCTGCCATGAGAACCAGAGTTTTGGGGAGAAGCAAGGCTTCAACACTACAACTAATCTGAAAAATTTGCTTTTAAACAGTCCATTATTTATAAATATGGCACAGAACCTTTTAGATATCAGCATAAACTATGGAACAATCTTGCGATCCGAAAGAAGTGACTTTCAATTACCCGGGACGAGACTTTTCTTCGATTGCGCACTTGAACTAGTCGAATACAAAAGTCTTCGAGAGACAGAAGCAGCATTCCAGCTTTCGTTGCGTTCGTCTAGGGAAAATTCAAGAGCAGATGCTTCTCTGGAGAACTTGGTAGAAGAAATCTGTAATGGCATCCAAGAATTGGGAAGTTTGAGAAAAATTGATGGCGAGAATATTTCCGAAGAAGCGTTTTGTGCATTGTTGAAGAGAGATGTCGAGGGCCCAGAAAATGTAACCGGATCGTGGGATTTAGGTTGGAGGAATTCATATTCAATGGAAGATGCTGAGAAAGCTGTGAATTACATAGAAAAGCTTGTTTTCAGCGAGCTGATCGAAGACATTTTTGCCTAATTTGCTCCGGCGAACAGGTTTTAGAGAATTCAGGCTTATTTATTTACTGACGTTTTCAGTTTCTCTGTCCATAAATCTGATTTGTAACCTTATTTTACATTTATATGATCGATCATCTGTAGCATTTTTTGATATATAATTATTTCATGAACACTGCTGAAATACAGGCTTTACATAAGATCAGATCGTGATTATTTCAGGAGGCCGCCGCCTTGAAGATGAGAAAATTCAGAGTTTCCATTGAAAAGTAGATAAACGCGCCATGAGAATGAGTGAAGAAAGCGCCAAAGCTTGAACCCACCACACATTGCCATCCATTCCCATACGTCCGATCAAATTCCTGAAGAAAACCACCCAAGATTTGTCAGGTAAAATTGCTTGTGAAAACCATCTTTGCTGAGAAAAAATCGAACCTTTTTTATATGACCGGCGACGGAAACTCGATCGGAAACGTCGCAGAGATCGAGTGCCTGAGAAGCACAGGCCATGGCGTGAATCTGCATCTTCTCGCCCATATCTGTCTGCTTCAAAACAGCCTTTCCTTCCAGCATCTTCTCTCTTTTCTCCTCCTGCCCATGAAAAGTGTTCTTTCGTTTAACTTATAAAACTGGGGTGAAAGAGAAGGTCAATCCCTCCATTCCCGACGTCGGTCAGAGGACGAGTCACAGATCGAAGAAGAAGATTGGGTTGTCACGTAAGTCTTACTTAGCCTCTCCTTTTGTATTCTTCTGCCTCCTCCGTTTACACGTATTCAAAGTGTTCTCCCTCACATCCACCGCCCGATAGCTCCTCTACAGCGACTCCTCTCATTCTCAGACGTCTCTCCAACTTCCATCATTTTTTTGAAACATGATCAACGGCTATGATTTAAGTAAATTTTTAAAGTATTATGCAGACGAATTGAAAAACCAATAATAGAACTCAAAAGTAATTATGAAATATGATAATTAACAAAATAACAGTTCGGGCTAATGCACTCCACTTTATAGGTTAAAACTAAAAAATCCAATTTAATTGTCTCATGAAACATACGAAAGGATATCAAATTTGTTTGAAAATTTTATTACATATTCACTATGTCATGGAGAAAACAATATTTCGTGATTTTTTTAACATTTTTACAATTCATTAAAATTTTTATATATTTTTTACGAAATAATTCATTAAAATTTATCATCCAAAAATTATGAAACTTTCACGACAAACTCTTCTTGTACTCTCAATTATAGCTGCCAAATGACTAGCATGCATTTTTACATTTTTATAAAATTTCGGATAAATAGTCATGACTTTACTGCAGATAAATACGTGCTTGGTTTTTTTTGTTAGCAGTTTGGCATCTCTAACTGGGATACAAAGAGAGTCTATTGTGAAAGTTTAATAATTTTTTAATGACATTACGTAATTTTAATTAATTAATTTGTAAAAAAGACAAAATTATAATAAATCTTAAATATGTTAATAAATTAAAAAAAAAAATCAGATTATCATCTCATGATATGTAAATGTGTAGAAATTTTTTTTTTATATAAATCCAATATCATTTTATATATTTTATGAGGTAGCAACTACATATTTTTTTATTTTAACTTATAAAATGAAGACCGGGAGTCCACTTGTCTAGACCGGGAGTCCGTTAAGGGTAAACTTGTTAATAAATCATATTTTAAGTGCAAGTTTGTTAACTAAAAAAAAAAAGTGAGTGAATTTGTTAGTAACCATATATTTTAAGAGTTATTTTGTTAATTACTTATAATATACACATATATTAATTACTCAAAATATTTAAATTGAATAAAAAAAGAATATTTATATTAATACATTAAATTTAAACAGAAACGTAGTCGTTTTAATTGAAACACGGCATAAAAACCCTAGTGGCAGCTTGAACTACTTGGACTGGGAGCATAAAAACCCTAATTTTTCTCCTATAAATATCACTGACCCTCGTAGTCGTATTAAGCAACGCCTCCCTTCTAGGGTTTTCTCATCAGTGCATCTTCTTCAGCAGGGTTCTCGATCGCTCTCTTTATCGGAAATGTTAATGTTTGTTTGAGATTTTAGGGGACAGTGACGACTATCTGGTTTAAGGTCTCGTTCGGCGTAATTGGCTGTGTTTATGGCCTTGACGACCATCCTGATATATCACCACCCATATTCTGAGTCCCTTTACTCGATTCTTCTCTTTTCGATTCCTACTTGATTCATTTTTTATTTTGAAGTCGGCCGATGATATTGAATTACATTAATGACAAGCATATGCCTGAATTAACCTTTGTTGACCAATACTAATCTTCTCTATGAGGCTATCAGATCTTTATTTTATCGCGATGTTTTTTCAACTTTTTTTTTTATGTATTAATGCGCATTTGCCTATGATGATTTGATAGGGTATTCGTACTGTATGATTTTTGATTACATCTTACCTCTACTGCCTTCTGAGTCAATCATTTCAACAATTTTTTTTTTCCTTGTTGGGTCTGTAATGATTTAATGCATAATTCAGATGATAAATCTCTGATTATATGTTATTGAATGTCTTTCGTTCCTATCTGATCACCCTTTTTCATCAATTTCAAAATCTTTTATCAATTGATCCATCTTCTGTCTGATATCAAGTTGCCCTTTGTGTAAATGAAAAGAAAATATTTTTAAAAATCATGGTTTTCAAGTATCTGCAACAAATAATACGTGCTTTATTTGGGACTTCTCACATTGTTTTAAGCAACCAAATCTATCAAAACAAAAATTTACGATCACATGATCAGATTTTGTGAGTATCAAGTGATGTCGATGAAGCTGTAATCAAATTTAGAACTCAGTTTGATCAGGTAGTCGAGGAAAAAACACAATTAGTGCCGCATTACAAGAGCTGTGGGTACAATCCAGAACAAAGTTGTAGGACAAGCAAAAATGGCTGCGTCCAATTATGACGAGAAGAGCTGAAAAAACTTGAGTTATGTACTCCAAATGATGACCCAATCAGGCTAAACGAGTACTAATGCAGAAGAACTCGTACTCATCAAATATTATGCTGTAATCGATGTCATTAAAAGTTAAAACTCTGTTTATGTATTCAATAATTCCATCAATGATCATATTTATCACTTCTTCCTTCAATGGCAACCTCTCGGATGAATCAACTATTTGTACTTGATTGAAGAAAGAGGGCAAAAATGCATTCTCAATGAAAATATTACGACATTTCAATTAAAGTACATGATCTGAGTGAAATGCTTAGAGGCATTAGACGGGGATGGACATACCCATTAAAGTTGTAAAATGCAGCAGAGTTATGGTACAGCAGGACTACTCTCTTGATTCTCGATGGCACAGCTAGCCTCTGGAAGAACTGTCCCCCCAATTCTATTTGGAGGCCAATATCTAAATATTGATCTCCCTATTATGTTTTTGGCTGGTAATGGACCCCTGCACATGAAACAAAACCCAACTTCATCAAAAGTATCTTTTTTTAAGTACAAATCCATGAGAATCAAATCGACCTAAAAGCCGAAGCGACGAAATTTCTTGGAGGTATCAGCTTACCATACGTGAGAGTCGTAGCTGTTATTTCGATTGTCTCCCATTACAAACAATGAGTTTTCGGGTACCCTCTGCATCATTTGATTAAAAATACGTCACGAGTCAAAACGAAAAGATTCAGAATAATCTCCAAAGCATGAAATTAAGTAATAGCAAACTAGAAGATTTGAAAGAGGTACTTACGACTGGAGTCATGTCATAAACCGGTGGTTCAAGAATAAATGATTCGTTTCTTTCGACCCCGTTGACTATAAGTTTCCCTTTACGAACCTACATCGATCCATTCACGTGGAGATTAGTGAATCATATAGCTTCCAACATGGATATAGTGAGTAAAATCATATCCTGATTCAAGCCTTTTTTGTGGAAAAAAATCGATTTTCTTTGGACTTTTGTAGTACCCTTGAGACCATGATGTATGAGATGTTTATTTTGGAAAAAAAAAACGTAGAACTGGAAAGGCTATTCGTCTCACCTCCACTGTGTCTCCTTCTCTGGCAACAACTCGCTTAATGAAGACGTCTTCATCTGTATATCCTACTTCTTGAAGAACTGGTGGGCTTTTAAATATAACGATATCATTAGCACATGGATTTCTAAAATAATAAGATACCTGCAAAGTCAAAATGCATACTCAATATCAATGTCTAAATAGGATGACACGAAAAAAAAATCCTCTGAAAAACACAATACTAAAATCGGGACGATTGAGGAAACCTTGTCTACTTCTATGTAGAAATTTGAAACCAAATTAAGCCACTAATGGCTCATTGACATTGTTGAAATGTTCTTATTTCTAAGTTGAAGCATTGCATAAGGGCTTTATAAGTACTATGGAATGAGTTTTGGCTTATGTGTGCATGACAACTTGCATCAAAAAAGAAACTTTTATGAGAGCCAGTATTGGATATAACGAGAATCAAGGATTAGCTACAAAATCTATGCATAACATAAAACAGTAAAGACTGGCTAGATAGAAGTAGAACAATAATCATCAGCTCAAGTATCAATGCTGCGATCCAGATTCCAGGTCTCATCACCATTAGAGGAAATAAACCAGAAGCCCATTTACAAAAAAAATACAAAAGAGTCCATCCCATAATCAACAGAAAAACAAAGAAATACCTTTTCTGCTATGATTCTGTCGCCAACATCAAATGTAGGATACATCGACAAGGAAGGAATGTATCGAGGCTCTGCTATAAAAGAACGAAACGCAAGAGATATTGCTATCGCTGCAAAGACCGTTTTCGCATCATCGGGAGTCACATTAAACCACGGAGGCTCGTCGGACTTATTTCTCTCATCAACCTTCTCGTCATCGCCACCGCCGCCTCCACCTCCTCCGGTGTCGATAACGCCCTTGTTTTCTTCGCCCGACTCATTGAAAGAACTACAACGGAGCTTATCGGTACGGGTTCTGTGGCTTGAGTGCTTGGATAGAGAACAGAGGTGGGCGACGCTGAAATTACGGGGTTTGGAAGGAGAGTTGAAATGGGCGAGTGTAAAATTAGGGTTTTTGATGGGTTTGGAGAAATGTATGTGGCTCAAACGAGTATCCGAATAGCATGACAATGGAGAAAGGAGATGAAGAGAGAGCATTCTCTGGAACAAAGAGTGGAACTCTCTCTTGGATTGAGTGGGAGCTTCTGCGGATACGTCTGACCTTCAAGCTCCAGCTCAAAACGGCGGGCGGAGACGCTGGGTCTTGTTTGTTTAGATGGACACGTGGGGCCCATAACATGTCCGAACATTTTATTGGCAAATCCAATATTTAAATATTAAGAAAAAGTTCAATTTAGCCCCAACGTATGAAGTGAGTGGTCATTTACCCCTAACATTTATTTTTGACCCAATCAAACCGTATCGTATAAAACGTTTGCAATTCAAACCCTCTCGTCAATTTTTCAGTTAAATTTAACATATTCCCTCTCAAAATTCTCAAACTACCCTTTGCCTCTCTCTCTCTCTCTCTATGGCGGCGAATCTGCAATCTCTCCATTACAGCCACCAGTGTCTTCTGGAGCACCACTGGGCGGAGGCTTATCCCTCCACCTTTTCCTCTATCTTCTTTCTCAAACCCAACAGTGTCAGTAGCTCCATCTCCTTTCGATCTCATTTTCTCTCCTCCATCACCACATTTTCTCTCTTTCCGGCCACCTCCTCCACCCCTCCACCGCTTCCATTGTATCCTTCGATCAGCTTCAGCACCATCTCTGTGAAACCCACAAGCTGGTTTGGGGGAGAAAACAGAAGAGGTCAAAAATGTAATTTTCTTTTCCTAAAATTTAATTTGCCACATGTGCACTCCCTTGCCCTTCTCCTTTAAATTCTTCTTTTCTTTAAGATGGTTCTCTTCCAGAACCTACGCCGCACGAAGAACAGCGAGATAGAAACCGAGAGAAAAAAAAAAAAAACTGACCAACGATTGATTCAGCCTCCGATTCCATAAATTTTGGTTTTAAAACACTCATTGTCTTCTTCTCTTCAACCTTTACGGGACAAATTGGAGGCTCGACCCTGGTGCTCGAAAATTGGATTTTTGTTCTCTTTAAAGAAGAGGAAAACAGAGAGAAAGGAACCTTTGCAAAGTCTAACTCTTGATTCTTCACGAAATTGGACAACCCTAGAAGAAAAATCAAAGGTATTCACTTTTTAAAGGAATATTTGGACTCTTGAATTATTGAGCTTTGACCTACGATGTTACAGTATTCTCTGTCAAGTTCAATTTATCACCTGTTAATGATCTTCCTTAGGACATCTTGTAAGACTGAATTGGATTTTCAATTTTATGTCAAGTTTTGCAGCATAGTATTCTGAATCAGCATTTGAGTGTGAAATCTTGGTGGACACTGATCTCGTGGAGCTATTGAAATATGAACAGAGAGAATAATACCAAGTTATTGAATTAAAGTGTAGATTCATTGATTTAGATTTTTGAACCATTTGTAAGTTCAATCGAGGTAGGAGTTTATTTTATTTTCGGTTAAGTATTATTATTTTTAATTCATTAATTAAATTCATTTATTTGGCATAAAATGTTCATTTAATTTTGTGCTATTATTTTCATTCACACATTTATCAACTGCCTATTTTATCATTGATAAAAATTGTGTGGTTTTTGTTAGCTTAAAATACGTTTTAAGTAATTATGTTTTTGATGATTAAGTTTAATATGAAATTGTGATCTGATAAGTGTAATTCAATTTGAACTGAATAAATGAATTATTATGTTATTTGTGTTTTTCTGGAAATGTCATTTGTAAAGGGTATTAAGTTTTCTAATGAATTTTTAGTTAAGTGTTTTAAGTCCACAGTCAATCGTCCAAAGTGTCACGTGAGAATCAGGTGACTTCAGCTAGATTCAATCGTCCAAAGTTAAAGTAGTGAGTTCAGTCGTCCACAGCTCCACGTGAAAGTCAGGTGACGTTAAATCAGAAATGTTCTACGCAAGAGTTAAAATGTCACGTGAAAGACAGGTGGCTTCAAATCAGATTCAAACGTCCATCGACAAGTCAGACACAGTCGTCCACGCTCGAAGGAAAGACAGTCGTCCACGTTCGAAGGAGACGCTGTTGTCCACAATCAAAGTTTACATCTGCCGCTAGCAGAATCTTCCTAAAATCTTATACCGTTAGCTAAACGACAAAGTTCATTATCTACAACTAGCACTTCAAAGGCAAAGTCCACCGCTGAACAATATCTTCCTCCAGCGTAATAAAGAATTACATCAACCACGAAGCAACAGTGACACTCGTCCACAATCTAAGATAAACGTTGTCGTCCACGATCAAAGACAAACACAGTCGTCCATGACAATTAAAGACGCAGTCGTCCACGCAAGCAAATAGACACACTTGTCCACGATCAAAGGAAAGACGCAAACGTCCACAGTCTTAGCGCCAATTTCAAAAGACTGCTTGCTACAGTGATAGTCGTCCATAGCTTTAACTTCAGACCTTTAATGGCGAAGAACGAAAGTGACTTCAGAACGCAACGGTTAGCTGTCTAAGTACGGATGTTTCATCAACGGCTATATTTCCATATTCAGATGAGAAGCCCTCTACAGTCGAAGTCGATTTCCAAACAGAGTATTTAAGGGAAAAAGAAGCTCGGGAGAAAGAACTTTTTTTCAGAAATTAATATTCGAACTCTCACAAGCAGATTACTTGAATACTCTCTGTCATTCTACCTTTCTCTCTGCCCTAAAACTTGAGATTTATCTCCTTGAGAGAGTGTAACATTTGTGCTCAATATTCTTATTTGTAAAAACTGTAAAAGGCTGTGATTGACGCCCGTGAAGATCAATCAAAGTGTAAAGGCAGTGGATTGACGCCCGTAAAGTTCAATCCAGAGTTGTAAGGCTGTAGATCGACGCCCAGGAAGTTCGATCTTATTTTCTCGTGAGGAGAAGAAAATAATCTTCAAGGGGGAGCCTTGGAGTGTGGACATAGGCAAGTTTGACCGAACCACGTTAAAAACTTACGGTGTCTAATTTCTCTCTATCCTTTACTTTATTTATTGCCTATAAAGTTGCTGTTAATTTGGTAATTGTATAGAAGAGAGAAAAGGCTTAGATTAAGTGAATAATTTTTAATAAGTCTAATTCGCCCCCCTCTTAGACAATACGATCCTTCAATTGGTATCAGAGAAAGGTATAACATTGTCTAAGTTGCATTTTTCTTGAAATATTTTGTGATATATCTGAAATGGCATTTAACACTACACACGTAGAGGGCCAATCAATTACTAGACCTCCATTCTTTGATGGGAATGACTATGTTTATTGGAAGTCTAGGATGAGAATCTTTGTTCAGGCTATGAATTATGAACTATGGAATATTATAGAAAATGGTCCATTTAAAGCCATTAAACTAGAGAATGAAATTAGAGTTCCTAAGGCCCCTCACGAATTAACAGACTCTGATAAGGAAAATTTGAGTTTGAATGCTAAGACAACTAACACTCTATATTGTGCCTTAAATAGAGATGAATTTAATAGGGTACAAGGATGTGATAGTGCATATGAGATATAAAGATTGCTTGAGATAACTCATGAAGGAACTAATCAAGTTAAAGAGAGTAAAATGAGTATGTTAGTTCATGGGTACGAACTATTCTCTATGGAGAAGGACGAAACCATTAACTCTATGTTTACACGATTTACTAATATTACTAATGGTTTAAAAGCACTTGGTAAGATTTATTCAGGCGAAGAATTAGTAAGAAAAATTCTCATGTGTCATGAGATCACCATGAGAGCAAATGAGAAAGAGGATCTTAAAGACAAAGGGATCACCAAAAGAAAGGACATTGCACTCAAAGCCTCCTCTAGTAAACAAGATCAATCCGAACAAGAAGAGGATGATGAGGAGATTGCATTCATAACAAGAAAGTTCAGCAGATTTCTCCAACGGAAAAGATTGAATGGGAGGATATTCTCAAAGGGAGAAAAGCCTCGAAAGGATAAGGAGATTACCTGCTACGAATGTGGGAAGCCTGGACACATCAAGGCCGAGTGTCCACAAGCCAAGGAGAATCCCAAGCGATTCAAGAAGAGGGCCATGAAAGCTACATGGGATGATAGTGAAAGTGACACTTCCTCAGAAGACGAGGAAGTTGCCAATCTGTGCTTCATGGCACACGAAGATGAGGTAAGTCATTCTCCCTGTGACAGTGATAATGATGAGGGTGATCTAATAGATGCCTTCAATAACTTAATTAAACAGTATAGTATGCTGAAAGCTAAATATAATTTTGTGAAGAAAGAAAATGCAAACTTGATCGATGAGCATGCTAAGAAATGTAATCTGCATGAAAAGAAAATAATGGACCTTAAGTGTAGAAATGAAAAACTGAATAATCTTGTTCTTTGGTTCACAAATGGTACCAAGACCTTAACCTAGAGATGTTAAACGAGCGAGTCGAGCCGAGCCGAGCCGGGAAAGTCCCGGCTCACCGAGCCTGCCGAGCCAAACGAGTCTGACGAGCCTAACGAGCCGAGCCTAACGAGCTGATCAAAAAAATTTCCAACTCGAGCCGGCTCACGAGCCACGAGCCTAACGAGTCGAGCCGAGACGACCCAACGAGCGTAACGAGCCGAGCATAACGAGCTGAGCTTACAATTATATAAATAAAAATTTTTGATTGTATAACTAAAGTCTAAAATATATCATAAAATATACTATAATTACATAAATTTAAAATAAATATGTACACAGATTCAAAGCATAAAATAAACTAAAAATGTAGATGAAAAATAACATAACTCTAACTCATGACTGGTCGCCGTCGGGCTCATCGTTGTCCCCACCCTCTTGTGGAGGGCGATCTTGTGGAGGGCGATATGGTCTCAATAGGTGCTCCGGAAAGAGAGGTAAACTTGGGCTTTTAAAATGGCTATAATGAGCATTTAATGATAACACATATCGTGCACAGAAGTTTGTCAGCTCTACCGAATGAATTTGCATATGCGTCAACCAATTTTCGATGCGTGTTTGCTGAACGGAAATATTTTCCAGCTTTTGTCTTGCATCCTGTTCAAAGGTGGTATGTTGATTGGAAATATTTTCTAACCTTTGTGTTATATCTTGCTGAAAGCTGGTCTGTTGAGCAGTCATATCGGCAAACATTTTGGTAAGATTTTCTAACATCAGCCCCGCATCGGTAGTTGATAAAGAGCGGGGTGGCACGGCCGATGATGTGGAGGCACCTTGATCGAGAGGTATAGTTGATTGATTTTCATATCGTTGTTTTCGACGTGTCTCGGCGCGCACTCTTTTTACCTCCGCTATGCTACCTTCTGCATAAGTCATAATACCATCTTTGCGCCGAATACGAGGCAATGGCATTAGTGGAGGAGGAATTTCAGCATGAATATCATCCTCAATGAATCCCAGTCCATTTGCTCTAGCTTCGCCGTACGGCCAGTTGGCTATTCTTGAAATATTTGATGACAAGTAAAGCATTGGCTGTATCCATACATCGTCAGAGCTCATAGGGACATTTTCTGCAGTGCATAAGTGCGTGATAAGGATGGGGTGGACATGAGCTGCAGTGGTCGAACCCTTACCATATGCACTGATATTACCATGGATAATTCGCCCGACATTTATGGAGCGACCAGTGAGAATACAATAAAGGAGTACCGCCCGCTCTTTGGTAAGCTCAGTCCTTTGGGACGTCGGCATTAAGTTTCCTCCGATGAACCTGCACCAAGCTTGAGCATAACAGTTAAGACAATTTAGTATCAAGTGCAATGGTTGAGCTCGGTTTTTTATGGAGTAAACCCATTGTGAACCTCGATGTCCCAGCTCTTGTATAATCATCTCATAGTCTGGTCCCTCTTTTATCATAGTATGATAATCATCTTCATATAAGATATCCAAACCAAACTTAGCATTTATGAACTCGGCAGAGAAGTCGATGATCTTATTGCGAACTTCAACCGTACTAGCACTATTTGAATTGGATACTCTCAAATTTGCGTAGAATTCACGAACGATATTTACGTTCGCATCACCACCTAATATAGCTAGATTCTCCCATTTTCGTTCCTTAATCACGTCTAAAATATCTCCATCACACTCACCGGGGGAAAACTGGATTTCGCATATAATAGGTTTATTTTTTGCCATGAAATCCGTGAAATATTTCTTTGCCTCAGAATTGATGAACGAGTGATCGATTCGAGAGCTTGAACTTGAAGAAGCTTTTAAACGTTTTGGCGGCATATTTTTTTAACCTGTGACAAAACAGGAAACACAAATACTAAACACCTCACTTCAAACACACCCAAATAAACAAAACAACATATTATATTTGTGTAACAGATAATTTCATAATTTGTGACTTAGAAATCTCAAGTAGACATTTCATCGAACAATTGGTGTGCACAATTATAAAACTTGATTTACAATTACTTTTCTATCTCAAACCAACCTCAGCAATCAAAAATCAACCCATTCCACAGAATAATGCGAAGTAATCGAATAATATTCACTTAATTATCAAAGGGTGGAACTTGGAAGAAATATAACCTAGTCGAGTCGGATGGTGAGCCACTGAGCCTTGAGCTGGATTCGCGGAGGTCGAAGTTGTGGTGCGAAATATACTTCGATTGACGGGAGCCGAGAGGGGAGGTGCTGGGAGATTTAGCAGTGTTCGGCGCGGGCGATTGACGGGAGCCGGGAGGGGAGGCGCTGGGACTGGGAGATTTAGCAGTGTTCGGCGCAGGCTACTGCGATTGACGGGAGCCGGGAGGGGAGGCGCTGGGACTGGGAGATTCAGATTAGCAGTCAGTGTTCGGCGCGGGCATACAATCGGGACTCGGGGTCGGGGAACTAGGAACTAGGAAGGGCGCAGGGCCGAACTCTCCGAAGGGGTTGACGGTTCACGGTTGTTGTGATTTGTGAATTCAATCTAAATTAAACAGAATTCAATCTAAATTAAAAAGAAACAGAGAGAGGGCCGATACCTCGCCTTACGTGGGCGAGTTATCGGCCCAACAGAATTCAAATTTCAATCTAAATTAAAAAGAAACAGAGAGAGGGCCGATAACTCGCCCACGTAAGGCGAGGTATCGGCCCTATCTCTGTTTTAAACATAACGAGGGCCGATACCTCGCCCACTTGGAGCGACTGATAGGCCTTCGATCTGTTTTAAACAGACTGAGGGCCGAGAAGTCGACACTTGAATTGCTTCTGTAATTTCTGTTTTCATTTGTCACATTTAATGGTCGACCCCAGTGAGTTATGGTCGACACTTGAATTGCTTCTGTAACTTTTATTTTCATTTGTCATATTTAATGGTCGACCCTAATGAGTTTTGGTCGACACTCCTTTTGACATTATAAAAAAAACAATTGTAGTCCTTAACATTTCATTTTAAATATTGCAAAATTAACTCCAAAACAGTTAAACAGACAACAGATATAGATAAGTAGAAAAATAAGTAACTCAGTTTTCATTTTTTAATCATTCAAATTTCAATAATTACAATTTACATACCCACGGGTGAAGTCACTATATTTTTCATAATCTATGAAAAGCACACAAACAAAGACAAACACAAACAAAGACAAAATGTCACTGAGATGGAGAGTAACATGGATCGTCAAAAGGATCAAAAGAATCGCCTGGAGGATCGACTGGAGGCGGAGCTGGAGGATCGACTGGAGGGTATATTCTGCCATTCCAATAATCTTGAAGAAAATAAAGATGCCCGTGAACGTCATTGAATTCTTCACGGAGTTCATCTTCAATCGCGTCCATCCTAGCGTCCATCCGAGCTTCCATCTGATCAAAGCGATTGAGAATCACGTTCTGAAAGGAGTCAAATGCTGTGCCAATGCTAGCTATATTGGCCTCCAAAGTGTTGACCCTTTCCTCAAGGGAAGAGAAACTTCCTCTAGATGCATTGGATGGGGGTTCAGTAGTTTGTCTTTGCTCGTTACCACCCTCGCCAATTTCCATATATGAGGGTTCAGCTTCAGCCCCAGCCCCAGATGCACCAGCTCCTGCTCCAGCTTGTTCTCCTTTGAAAATCCACTCCCCAGTCGCATTGATTACTATCCCCATTCTTGCTAGAGAGGAAGTGGTGTAGATGTCAGTTTTCTTCAAAGGTAATCGAGTCGCTGAACTAGGAATTTGGACACTATTGACCTCAAAAATCTTCATTAGAAGAAGATTAAAGGGTAAAGACTTGGCCGGCTTGGAGAATACTTGCAGCATCCGTTTCAAAATTACGTACTTAACGTTAAATGATTCTCCTCGAAAGATTTTATACAGAACATAGAGATCCATCCCACTAATATGATCTCTATGTCCATCTCTTGGTAAAAGATTGTAAGTAATCATATGGTGGATGAGTCGTGCACGTACATTTAAATCATTAGCCTTTGGTTTCAACGGAAGGAATTGATTTGGATCCTTAACAATCATTCTCAAAAATTCAGTTCCTTCACTAGTGCCCACAAAATCAGGATACTTGGCTGCCTCATAATAACATTCAGCCTCGTTGTTGAACTCACATTCTAAAATTGTATTTATTGAACTTGGGGATATCTCTATGTGTTTTCCATACACATAACTAATAATTTTGAGAGACCTCAAAGAATGTTCTAAATTTGCGTAAAACATTCTCACTGGAGTTTCAATGTAAGGTCCATCAAAATCAAACAACTCATATAACCCCAGAGCCTTTAACGGCTGTTCCAAATTTAAGCTATATAAATCATAAAATTCTACTCTTCTACTTAAAATCAGGGGTTTGAACTGAAAATCATCATCATACCGTTTCAATGAATCAGAATTCTTGAATAAAGGAGAGGGCCATGTAGGTTGTTGGTCAAT
This sequence comes from Begonia masoniana, assembly GCA_022432975.1. Lineage (NCBI taxonomy): Eukaryota > Viridiplantae > Streptophyta > Magnoliopsida > Cucurbitales > Begoniaceae > Begonia > Begonia masoniana. Next base: position 6,121,425 of record CM039508.1, on the reverse strand, counting down.
TTCAGCGGATGGAGTAGCATTCTTTGATCTCCTTTTGTGAATGGGGAGTTTGCTGCGAGTGCGAGATGATGAAGACATTGGAGGTGTAAAATGAAGAGAAGAGATGAATATCAAAAGAAAATGTCACATAATGGTCGAAAATAGCCGATTGCAGTCGAGAGGCGAGACTCGAGAGAGAAGGGTCGAGAGTTAGGGTTTTTGGTCGACCCTAAGAATAAAATGATTTTTTAAGTGTCGACCAGTTACATTAGGGGTCGACACTTGCAAATGGCCGATATATCGCTCATAGACCGATATATCGATTTTTTATGTGTCGACCAGTTACATTAGTGGTCAACACTTGCAAATGGCCGATATATCGCTCATAGGCCGATATATCGCTCCTGTTTTGAATCGACTGTTGTTGACTGTTGTTACTTAATAGTTAATACTTGTTATTTGTTAATAGTTAATAAATTATGTTATTTGTTAATTGTTATTATAATATTTTATATGATATCAACTAATCTAATTAATTATATTTATATCATTACAATTTACAATTGCAATTTACAATTTTGCAGGATAGCATAACTCAGAAGAGTGGGAGATCAGATTATCGATGGTCAGGCCGACTCAGGCGTCGCCGCGTCGGAGAGGGTTCAGCGCTCACGGCAGTGGCGCAGTCCACAGAACCCGAGCTGGGTTGACTCGACTCGCCTGTATGACTCGAGCCAAACTCGCTCGTTACTGTAGCGAGCCGAGCCAAGCTCGACCCGCTACAGTAACGAGTCGAGCGAGCGAGCTGTCGAGCAGCTCGCTCGTTTAACATCTCTACCTTAACCTTGCTGATAGGAAATCAGAGAGCTACTCATGATAAAGCAGGTCTAGGTTATGATAAGTTCAATAAAAGGAAAGCTTTTAAGAACTTCTTTGTTAAACCAACTACCTGTCATGCTTGTAATGAGATAGAATATAAATCATATGAATGTCCTTTGAAAACAAATAAGAAATCAGGCAATAAATTACAGTTGGTTCCTAAAGGAACCAAAACTAACTCTAGGACCCAAAAGATTTGGGTACCAAAGAAGAACACTTGATTTCCGTTCTGCAGGTTGACTGCTTTTCCAGGGAAAATAAACGGTATCTTGATTGTGGTTGTTCGAGACAAATGACGGGAGACTCAACTAAGTTTGCTGTTGTCAACAAGAAGATAGGAAATGTCACTCTTGGTGAAAACCAAAAGGGTAAAATTGTTGACTTTGATAACAAAGGTAACCCTGCCAATCCTTCTATTGAAAACATGTTTTTACTGGATAAAGGGTTAAAGCATAATCTACTTAGTATAAGTCCACTGTGTGATGTTTTTTAAAGTTATATTTAAATCAAATGAATGTGTGATTAAAGAGATTTCGAATAGCAATATTCTGCTTAAAGAAGATAGGAAAGAAAATAGTTATATTTTTTATCTGAATGATTTTGAGCATGTTGATAAAGAATTTTTTTTCTATAAATTCTTCCTATGATAGGTGTCTTGGCTTAGAAGGCTAGGTCACATAGGAATGATCACCTTAGCTAAGATTACTGAGGAGAATTTAGTTAGTGGAACTTCATCTATATTTACAAAAATCCCATACAGCTTTCTAGAACCAAGCTTACCATGGTTAGATTTCACTTGATTAAAGATCCTGTTCAAAGAGGTGATTTTTTTTTCTTTAGAATTTGTGTGCTCTGCTGGTTGATTAGCAAATATCCGTTTTTCCTTCCGTCTATTTGGAATGGACGTCGTTAATGGACTTTGATGATGGACGTTGTCAATGGCCTTTTATAATGGATGTTGTCAATGGACTTTGTCCATGGATGTTGACATAGTCTCTGTCAATTGACCGTCATCGTCTGTTTTATAAACCCTTCTTCTCACTATTCCAGAAGCCCTACCTTTTGAACTTCCTGCGCTCTGTCGATTCGTCTAACGCTTCCCTTTCCTCTCTGCTCTCTGACACAGATTCTTCATTTCTCTCAACTCCTCTCGAGCTCTAAAGTCTCTACCATAGTTCAATGGCATCTTCTTCCCACGCACCTCAAGTCTTCTCCAGAAAGAAGCAGAAGACTGTACATTCTGAAGATGCTCACTCGATTTCGGACCCTCCGTCTCTTGTCTGGCCGAGTCACGAATTTCTCAATCACGCCGCCTTCCAGAGGTATTATGAGGATTTTGAATACAAGCCCTATTATCCGCTCTCGGGGAGTAATTTTTGGTGATTTGTCCGGTTTGGATCTAAAAGAACCTTTACTAAGATTGGGGTTAATAGGGCTTTTTGACTCTGCTCGCGGGTATTGTGAAACCCCAATTTGAATGTTCTATGCCAACTTAGAACATTCTTCCAAACCTCTAGTCCTTGGGAGCTATGTTTATGGGCTCCACATTGAACTTTCTCAGGACCTGATGCACCAAATCTTTTGCTGTAATTTCCTCAATGGAACTCGAAGAGTCTTTGAGTCCACTTTGACTCCGTCTTTTCTTGGTAAACCTGTGGGCAAGGATTTAATCCAATTGATTGCCAAGGACCCAAACAACTTTCCCCTCCGGTCGAAAAGCAAGGATTTAAATCTTCGGGCCAGAGTATTCCATCAGATGATTCACTATAACATTCTGCCCGTCGAAGGCCATAGAGACCATGTCAGTGGCATAGATCTTTTTTTACTTGATCGTTTTTTTAAATGTGATCCCTTCCACATTGATTTCATTATTCTAAACCGAATGCTCCAAGTGATCACCAGTGGATCCAAGTCCTTACCCTATAATCTTCTGCTTATGAAGATTTTCCATCAGTTTGGGGTTGTATTTCCTGAATCTGACTAGCTCCTACCCTTGAAGACTACAGACTTCTTCTCTGCCTCCACCTTATCACAAATAGGCATATCCAGGAATGATCAAGGTGTGTTTGTTGCAAGGGAGGGACGAATAGGTCCTCAAAATATGGTGGCTGTTGTTCAAGTTGGTTCCCCAAGAGCTGCCCGAAGGCGTCCCACTAGGAGGATAATTCTTCAAGATGAAGAAGAAGTTACAAGTGTGCAAGATGACACCCTAATTCCTGATCTTGCACCTCCAGTCCTTCTCCTTCCAGCTCAAGAGGAGGTCACTCCTAAGCAAACTCCCTTCACAGCACCAGTAAGTGAACCCGAACCTCCTGCAGTCCAAGTTGATGAATCCTGCAAACCTCTCCTACGTCCAATCAGCCTAATCCGTGCACCCTCTCCCACTCCAGTGCCTTCTGTGCCAATTGTTGCTCCTCATAGAACTGCAAGTCGCCCCACTCCTTCAGTGAGGCCTTCTATCCCTGAGGACTTTCAAGATGAGATTCGGGCAAGTATTGCAAGCCTTGGGACAAGTCTTGAATCTTTCCAAACTCAATATAACTCCCACTGTACTCAATTTGAGGTCCTGGTCATGTCCAAACTTGATCATCTTGAGACTACAAATAAAGACCTGCTCAATCAGACCAAAATGGACTTGAACAAGGACCTTGACTCTGTTCATGACAGGTTGACTAACAGGATGGTTAGACTTGAAGGCTCTTTCTCCAGGGACTTTCGGTCTCTTCAGTCTGACATTCAAGCTCGTCAGCCAGAACCGCCTCAACCTCTTTGTTTTTCCATGGCTTGTTCTGAAGACTTTCTTCCTCCAATCTTCAGACCTGAGATTGATGAGGCAGTGCACTCAAGGCCTTTAGATATTCAAGATGCTGAGCTTAGGTTCGTCAATCCTTTTAGTTCCCATGTCACCGAGTCTACATCTGATCTTCAAGGGTCAATGGCTGCACTTCAAGTTGCTCCTCCAGTAGAGCCACCACCATGTCTGGACTTGGTGGTATATCGAGGACCATCTCCATCTGCTGCTCCTCTGCGAGAGCCTTTTCCATGTATGGATTTGGTAGTATATCAAGGACCATTTCCACCTTCTGCTCCTTCTGCTCCCACTCCCGATATTGCATCACTCATAGGTCTTTATATCTATCCGAACCTTGACGTGCCTTCTTCGATTATTCAAGTGTTGTGGAAGCATATTTTAGACTTAGATTAAATAAGAGATATCTTTTTTTTTAGACAATTCTTTTTGGTTTCCCAAGTGGTACCTATTTGTTGTTTGATACCATACTTTTCAAATTTCTTCAATATACAAATATTGTGTCAATGACTGCTTTTTACTGTTTTTTTTTTTTTATAATGTCAAAGGGGGAGAGAAGGATTGTGAATGATAAACATGCATAGAGTAAGGGGGAGTTAGAAAAGTTAGGAGATTATTCTAAGAAAATTATGGGGGAGAATAAAGTTAATCATTTCATATTTTGTCATCATTAAAAAGTGGGAGATTGTTAACTTAAAATACATTTTAAGTAATTATGTTTTCGATGATTAAGTTTAATATGAAATTGTGATCTGATAAGTGTAATTCAATTTGAACTGAATAAATGAATTATTATGTTATTTGTGTTTTTCTGGAAATGCCCTTTGTAAAGGGTATTAAGTTTTTTAATGAATTTTTGGTTAAGTGTTTTAAGTCCACAGTCAATCGTCCAAAGTGTCACGTGAGAATCAGGTGACTTCAGCCAGATTCAATCGTCCAAAGTTAAAGTAGTTAGTTCAGTTGTCCACAGCTCCACGTGAAAGTCAGGTGACGTTAAATCAGAAATGTTCTACGCGAGAGTTAAAATGTCACGTGAAAGACAGGTGGCTTCAAATCAGATTCAAACGTCCACCGACAAGTCAGACACAGTCGTCCACGCTCGAAGGAAAGACAGTTGTCCACGTTCGAAGGAGACGCTGTTGTCCACAATCAAAGTTTGCATCTGCCGCTGGCAGAATCTTCCTAAAAACTTATACCGCTAGCTAAACGACAAAGTTCATTATCCACAGCTAGCACTTCAAAGGCAAAGTCCACCACTGAACAATATCTTCCGCCAGCGTAACAAAAATTACATCAACCGCGAAGCAACAGTGACACTCGTCCACAATCTAAGATAAACACTGTCGTCCACGATCAAAGACAAACACAGTCGTCTATGACAATTAAAGATGCAGTCGTCCACGCAAGCAAATAGACACACTTGTCCACGATCAAAGGAAAGGCGCAAACGTCCACAGTCTTAGCGCCAATTTCAAAAGACTGCTTGCTACAGTGATAGTCGTCCATAGCTTTAACTTCAGACCTTTAATGGCGAAGAACGAAAGCGACTTCAGAACGCAACGACTAGCTTTCTAAATACGGATGTTTCATTAACAACTATATTTCCATATTCAGATGAGAAGCCCTCTACAATCGAAGTCAATTTCTAGACAGAGTATTTAAGGGAAAAGAAGCTCGGGAGAAAGAACTTTTTTTCAGAAATTAATCTTCGAACTCTCACAAGCAGATTACTTGAATACTCTCTGTTATTCTACCTCTCTCTCTGCCCTAGAACTTGAGATTTATCTCCTTGAGAGAGTGTAGCATTTGTCCTCAATATTTTTATTTGTAAAAACTGTAAAAGGCTGTGATTGACGCCCGTGAAGTTCAATCCAGTGTTGTAAGGCTGTAGATCGACGCTCGGGAAGTTCGATCTTGTTTTCTCGTGAGGAGAAGAAAAGAATCTTCAAGGGGGAGCCTTGGAGCGTGGACGTAGGCAAGTTTAGCCGAACCATATTAAAAACTTACGGTGTCTAATTTCTCTCTATCCTTTACTTTATTTATTGTCTGTGAAGTTATTGTTAATTTGGTAATTGTATAGAAGAGAGAAAAGGCTTAGATTAAGTTAATAATTTTTAATAAGTCTAATTCACCCCCTCTTAGACAATACGATCCTTCAGTTTTAACTAGAAGTAATAGGACAGCTGTAGAGCCGTGTCTTTGGGCGCGAAACCCTAAACCTGATCAGGGTAATTATGACGTGCGACTGCCTCATGTCAATGTTTTGGCCTATGGCCCAGTGTGCTTGGGGTCTATGAGAGACTTCATTTTCACCGAACATCTGTTTAAATTGTATAATTGCATTTTTATTAAATCTATACATAATATTATATGACTGCTGGAAATAAACTCTATCCCTATTGAGTTATTCGACTAACCCCAAACGACTACTATTTTTCAGGATTCAGTAAAGGAGAATTTAATTATCGGCACGGGAACAATCACTTTGCAGAAATTCCCTATTTTAATAAATTTTTCTTGAGGACGTATTTTATAGTGAGACACTACTGTGGATGTGTAAGCCATGTTCTGTTTAATTTACCATATTACTTTATTGGATATATGTTATTACATCATCTGGTGTCACTTGTTGGACCTGTTTATTTATCTGTTTGGGCCCTGACTTATCTTAATTGGTTAATTTTCCACTACAATTGGTGAAATTTGGTGTTAAGGGTCGGACGATCTAGTCATGTTCGGGCCGGGTCGTTCCTCGTTCTGTTGCGGGTCCCCTTTGGGGAGTGACAGAAAAAATGGTATCAAAGCCAGGTTCCCATCTTGAAAAGTGACACTCGTAAGATAGATGATTTAATGATATACACGAATTATTATTGTAACTGAGGACGTGTTCTAGTAGTATCGAAAAGTTTTCAGATTTCAATCATGCCTCCAAGGGACGCACATTGAGTATGTGCATATATGGCTACATAGCAATTTATTAGTCTGAGAGTGCCCCTAAATATTGATAGAAAATTTAAGGATTTGATAATTTCTTCAAAGGATTTAAGTATCTTTACTCTTAAGTATTTGAGCATAGATTGTGAAGGGATTTGGATATGTTAATCCGCTAATGTTTACGGATAAATTGAACTCAATGGTTGATGAGTGTGACTTTATGAGATGATATAGCGCCATTGATTTTTTGTATAGTAAGAAAAGGGATTTCTCATATTTTATGGAGAATATTATGGACTTTTTAGGAATCGATTGCCCATTAGAGACTATGGCTTGAATATCATTTATGATGACAAGCAAGATGTGAAATTGATATAGTATGATTGTCGTGTATCATAACTTGGTTAAAGAGATTGGTTACATGATGGAGTTAATGAAAATGATAGAACTTAAAGCAAGTTGTTAAGATGATGTTGGACGTAGATAAGTCATGATTTGATTTAAGGGAACCTTTCAATTTTTGGAAAATCACGCCACAGTGATGAACTGGCATATTCTATTATATATATGGCATATTCAAGGTGTTAAGTTTGACTTTTGAAATTGCTTGACTAAGGATGATACAAGAAATGATTTGAAATAGCCAAAAATTAAAAAAGATTAGTAAGAGCCAAAGGAGAGGGTCTTTGGCCATGCCTAAGTGTTGATTTGGGCCTAAAGACAATATTATTTTGTTTCGATGCTATGATTTAACATTTTTAGTATTTATGACATCATTAGGTCTAATGATAGGGTACTTTAGTAGTGTCGCGTGTGAGAAAATTTATGGTGGTGAAATGTCGATGGTAGAATACTAAAGACTTCATATAAGTTTAGTTGTTGAATTGTTGGGTAAGTAGAAAATAAAAATTTGTTGTATACAAGAATGAGTGTAACACCCGGATTTTCGAGAATTTGTAAATAAGAGATATAAATGGCATTTTTATAAATATGTCAAATCAAGTCAGTTTTTCAGAAAGAAGGCGTCATTACGATCCTAATAATTAATATGGATTTTAGGAAAATTTCGGAAATTTTAGGAGTCGTAACGCTAAGTTTACGAGAATTACGTCTATCGTAATATAAAAGATATTTCGGTAAAAATAGTAAACGAGGATCGAATTTAGAATGGACAGTTTTAATCGAACCCTAATAATAAGTTGAAGTTATTGGTGAAATAAGGAAATTTGGAGAAACCGAATCGTTAGTTAATTAACGAAACGAAGGACGAAACGAATAGAAAATCAAAGGAAGGGTAAAATGGTAATTTGCCAAGTCAATATTATAAAATATTGAAAACTTTCTTCTTCTTCACGGCTTCACTTTTCTTCTCCCTGCGACTCTCTCCCTCCTCTCGCGACATTTCCTTCTTCCTTCGGCGATTTCTCACGCCGACCTCTGTTTTCATCTCCGATCGTCTGGATCCTTCACGTTTCTTCCTCCTCTCGCAACTTTAGGTATGATTCTAAGGTTTTACGAAAGTTTATTTCGGTTTTTACGAAGTTTAAGCGATTAGGGTTCGTTTAGGGTTTCGTTAAAAACGCGATTTATGGTTCGAGATTGATAGATTTATCGAGTTTATGGATATAAATGACCTATTGAACGTTATTGGACGAAGTTAGATCGAATCGTGAGAAATGTTAAAATTTGAGAATTTGGGGGAAAACTCGTTGATGGTGATTTCGAAGTATCGAGCATAAATGTTGGATAAAAATGCTCGTTGAACTATGATAGAATTTTAGGGAATTTCCTTAGTTAAGGTTTCGTTAAATTTGGACGTTCAATAGTTTAAACTCGTTTTAACGACAAAATTGTGAAATTGTCTTAGGTGAACAACGCTCGTGGACGGAGCTTGGATTGCAACGGACATGAGGTAAGTTCTCGTGATCTTCTCTGGCCGATTGGCCTACACCGTACGTCGAGGTCGTCTCGAGGAATTTTGGTGACGCTTTTGGTTTTAAATAGTTTTGGTTGGGTAGTTAGATAGGATATGCTTTTAATAGCTTTTATTGTCTTGATGGTATATATGTTGTTTGTTTACTTTAAGTACGTAACTGTTCATGCATCACGGTTTTAAATTATGCATAGAAAATGAATCTCCGCACAATGTTTTAAAAAAAATGGCGATGCGGCCTGGAGAGGGGCTATTGATCTATTGTGTAGGTACGAAGGGGTCTGTCACAATACTGCATCTAATATGTACTCATACAGTTATAAGTCATGCGAGATGGGGCTCAGGCACAGCTGTACGTGTTGTAAGCGTGTACCCCCTCCTCTAGCTGGAAAGGATAGTCGGACCGCTGGATGTGCCCTCTCCGGTTAGGGGGTTGAAATCTCGGTGACAACCAGAGTAAAGATAATGAAGATGATGCATGATTTACCAACTCATATACACAGCATGCATTGCATTTACGTAGAGCTTACTGAGATTTTTATCTCATAGTGTGTCTGTATGGTGTAGGTGACTTCGACATAGGTGAGGACGAGATCCCTCCACCTGAAAAGTGATGCAATTGACGGAGGATGATTGCGGGAGTGCGCTGGCGCAGTCGAGGCGTATTTTGACCCGTGGGACTCATGTTTAGGTGTTTTGAGGGTTTTTGGGAATTGTCGGGCTGATGGTTGTATAGAGACATTTTAGGATGTTTGGTTCTGGATAGTTGATAGGTTTATATTTTGATATTCAATGTTTTAATAAACTTGTTTTTATAAAACGTTTTGTTAAACCGCTATTTTAATTGGTTGATGAACTGCTTGGTGATTTTTTACAGGAGGAAACGCTTAGTTTTTAAACCGAACCATGCAGTTCATTTTTACGAAACTCTACTATGTTTTCAAATACGTTCTAGGGTATGCTTTAAATCGTTTATTTTGTGGTTGACGAAAGGAAGAATAAGTGAGCTTATGAACGAGTTTATGTTAGGATGTTTAGTATGTTTATTGAAGGATTGAATAAAGAATTTGTTAAGTGTGCAGGGGAGAAAGGAAAATCAGGAAGAAGTTGCCTTTGGAATGAAAATTCCAGAGGACCTGCCGATCGATCGCCATCGATCGGCAGGCGATCGCCATCGATCGGCAGGCGATCGCCACTCTCTGGAATTTTTCCAGAGAGTGGGGCGATCGATCGCCCATACGAGGGGTGTTCGATCTCCCCCCATTTATAATGGGGCGATCAATCACCACTATGAGGGGTGATTGATTGCCCCTAAATTCTATAGATGGGCGATCGATCGCCACTGGGAGGGGCGATCGATCGCCCCTTCATTTTCAAGGGGAACTTCTCCTTTTGCCCCGAGACATGTTTTCTTTTATTTTAATTGTTTTTAATTGTTTTATAATTTGGTTTAAGTTTTGTTAAATGGTTTTAAAAGATAGATTTAACGGTTTTATTTTCGATTCGATTAAAAGGTTTAAAGTATTAAGTATAAAAAAAATATAGTACGGAAAATCGGGTACAGTGTTAGGGTCGTCACAACTTATGGTATCAGAGCCCCCGAGTTTTAAAATCGGTTCTGTAGACTGCTCGACTGCACAGCCACTACGCGGACATTCTTCATCAACTGTAAGTACGTTTATAGCTTTATCTGATTTCTAGTTTCTTAGAATATTTGTTTTAACGTTTATATAGAAGTATATAACTATGGTGCGTCGAGGTAATGACCAAAATGACCGAGATGACCGAGACGATATGATAGACACTCTCAAGGACTTCATTGCCCAACAGTCCCAACATATGGAGCGTCAGGCCCAACAGATGGAAAGGCAGTCCCAACAACTGGGCACCTTAATTGACCGCGAGGGCGTTAGAGCTCGGGAGGCGACAACTCCTAGCAATAAGGGGATGGAGAGATTCCAGAAGCTCCAACCTCCTATATTTAACGGACAGTCTACGGATCCCTCTTCAGCCGAGTAGTGGATTCGAACTATGGAGGACATGCTGGCCTATGCTAGCATTGAGGACGGAGAGAAGGTTGCGTTGGTGACCTACCACCTAGCATTAGATGCTCGATTTTGGTGGGATTCCATCAAGGCTACCACGAACATGACTATTATGAGCTGGGAGCGATTCAGAGAAGTATTTTATGATAAGTATTTCAGCCATATAGTACGGGAGGTGAAGATGGTTGAGTTTATGCAGTTGCGGCAGGTTAGTTCTATTGCCGAGTATGTGAGGAAGTTTGAAGCACTGTCCTGATTCGCACCACGTCAAGTCAGCGTTAATGAGGACAAGGTACGCAGATTTTTACAGGGACTTGGTCAGGAATTTCGGCTGCGTCTTACCATATCAGGGGTGCGGAATGTATCCTATGACGAGATTGTGGCCAGGGCCCTAGAGATTGAGGCAGTTGATAGGGATTCTGTCAAAACGAGGGAGCCAGCTAAGGGCTTCTTTCGAGAGATTCACTCTCAGATCAAGAATAAGGTCTGGCAACCGAGAGCACAGCTTCAACAACAACAACAGAGGGGAGTTAAAAGACCTTTGGAGGAGGCAACGACCGAGGAAAAGGAAAACAGGTACAAGGGGCTTCTCAGTTACCTCTTTGCCCTAAATGCCAGAGGGAGCACAGTGGCCAGTGCAGAGTGGGCACGAATATGTGCTATCGGTGTGGAGAAGTGGGCCATTTTGTTAAAGACTGCCCGAAGCAGGGTCGAGATCAGTCAGGCAGTGATCAGAGGAGGATTATGCCGAGGATTTTTGTATTTATCAAGCCTGGTGATGTCGACGACGAGGCTCATCCCTCTGTGATAGCAGGTACTATATTGATTATGGGCACGGCTGTTTTTACTTTGATGGATACAGGAGCTATGCACTCTTTCGTATCGACTGCATGCATGATTAGATTGGGATTAGAGTCTGAGTTAGCTGGGGTCGAATATAGAGTGATGCTGCCTTCAGGAGAACATATGCAGTCAGAACGTATTCTCCAGGGCAATGTCATCTCAGTGGGGGATATTACCCTTTTATGCTCGTTTGATAGTTATGAGCATAGAGTGGTATGATCTTATCTTAGGGATGGACTGGCTCTCGCAACACTTCGCCACCATCGACTGTCGATCCGGGATTGTGACCTTTCGAACCCCGGGTAAAGCCGAGTTTTCTTATCAGACGATGAACCGATTGAGTGGATCGCCTATTTCTTATTCCATGAAGGTCAACGAGCAATTTAAAGGTGAGTGCTCTATTTATTTGGCCGCAGTATTTGATATTCAGTTACTCAGTGGAGTAAAGCCGAGTGACATTCCTATAGTCAGAGAATTCTCTGAGATATTTTTTGATGATATTCCCAGGTTACCGCCAGACCGGGAGATTGAATTTACTATTGATGTCTATCCGAACACCGCGCCAAGGTTTAAAAATCCGTACCGATTGGCACCAGTCGAGTTGAAAAAGCTGAAGACTCAGCTTGACGAGTTATTGGAGAAGGGTTTTATTCGACCTAGTGTTTCACCCTGGGGTGCGCCCGTTCTATTTGTCAAGAAGAAAGACGGAACCCTCAAGATGTGCGTGGATTACAGAGAGCTGAATAAGCTTACAGTGAAAAATAAGTATCCACTGCCCCGGATCGATGATTTATTTGATCAGCTGCAAGGTGCCCGAGTATTTTCGAGGATTGATCTACGCTCGGGTTACAATCAGTTGAAGGTCTGGAAGGAAGATGTACCGAAAACGGCATTCCGAACGAGGTACGGGCATTACGAGTTCCTTGTCATGTCTTTTAGACTCACTAATGCCCCTGCAGCGTTTATGGACCTGATGAACCGTGTATTTAAGGATTTTCTGGACAAGTTCGTTGTGGTGTTCATTGATGATATATAGATTTATTCTAAAACGAAGGAGGAGCATGAAGAGTAATTACGGATTGTTCTCGAAATTCTACAACGACACCAGCTTTATCCGAAGTTCTCTAAATGCGAGTTTTGGCTGGATCGAGTCAGTTTTCTCGGCCACATCATATCAGAAGAAGGGGTTTATGTGGATCCGAGCAAAATTCAGGTGGTCAGAGATTGGCCACAGCCTAAGAACGTGCGGGAAGTATGTGAATTTCTCAGATTAGCTGGCTACTATCGAAAGTTTATAGAGGAATTTTCAAAGATTGCAGTTCCCCTCTCGCGCTTGACTCGGAAGAATGAAAAGTTTGTGTGGTCGGCTGTTTGTGACAATAGTTTTAAGGAGTTGAAGCAGAAGTTAACCACAGCTCCAGTTCTGACGCTACCTGTCGAAGGTATGAGATTCAGTATATATTGTGATGCGTCCGGAGTTGGGCTCGGATGCGTGCTTATGCAGGAGGGTAGGGTGATTGCTTATGCTTCTAGACAGTTGAAGCCGTATGAGCAGAATTATCCTACGCATGATCTGGAGTTAGCAGCGGTGGTCTTCGCGCTAAAGATATGGAGGCATTATTTATATGGGCAACAGTGCGAGATATTTTCTGACTACAAAAGCTTGAAGTATTTATTTACGCAGAAGGAGCTTAACATGAGGCAACGGAGATGGTTGGAATTTGTTAAGGATTACGAGTTTAAAATCAAGTACCATCCAGGAAAGGCGAACAAAGTCGCTGATGCTCTGAGCCGAGTGCCTTCTGCGAGTCAGCCTTCACTTGCAGCGTTGTCAGTTACACTGCGGTCTGAGATCGAGAGGTTCGATGTGGAGATAGTGACAGAGTTGTCCAGTATGTTCACCAACATTTCTCTCAGGCCGACTATTCTAGATAAGATACGTGAAGCTCAGCAGATTGATATGGAGTGTGAGGAGCTTCGATTGAGCATGACCTCAGGTGACGTGTCCGAATTCAACTTGTCAGATAACGGTATTCTGAAGTTCAGGCACAGGTGGTACGTGCCTAACGACGAGGAGTTAAAGAAAGAGATTTTGGCCGAAGCACATTCTTCAGCTTATTCTGTGCACCCGGGAAGTACCAAGATGTACCGGGATTTAAAGCAACACTTCTAGTGGCCGAACATGAAGAGAGAGGTCGCCAAGTACGTTGAAACCTGTTTAGTTTGTCAACAGGTTAAGGCAGAACACCAGAGGCTAGCCGGAACATTACAGTCACTGCCTATTCCGGAGTGGAAATGGGAGCAGATCTCCATGGATTTTATTGTGGGACTCCCGAGGATGACGAAAGGTCATGATGGCATCTGGGTAATTGTGGACCGATTGACAAAGTCGGCCCACTTCTTATCTGTGAAGATGACGTCTTCGATGGATCAGCTCGCAGAGCTTTATGTGCAGGAGATTGTGAGATTGCACGGTGTACCAGTTTCGATCGTCTCAGACAGGGATCCGAGATTTACATCGAAGTTCTGTAAGAGTCTGCACAAAGCTATGGGGACTCAACTTAATTTCAGCACGGCATTTCATCCTCAGACTGATGGACAGACTGAAAGGACAAATCAGATTCTGGAGGATATGCTCAGAGCTTGTGTGTTGGAATTTTAAGGCTCGTGGAGCAGATATTTGCCACTAGTAGAGTTTTCTTACAACAACAGCTTCCAGGCTACCATTGGTATGGCTCCATATGAAGCTTTGTATGGTCGAAAGTGTAGATCTCCGTTATATTGGGACGAGGTTGGTGAATCCAGTATCGTTGGTCCTGAGATTCTACAGCAAACGGCAGAGAAGATTGTCATTATTAGACAGCATATCGAGGTAGCTCAGAGTCAACAGAAGAGCTATGCTGACACGAGACGGAGGGAACTGAAATTCGAAGAACGTGATGAGGTTTACTTGAAAGTTTCTCCGTTTAAAGGTGTGATGCGATTCGGAAGGAAAGGCAAGCTGAACCTTCGTTATGTGGGGCCTTTTCCTATTTTGAAGAAGGTTGAAAGGATGGCGTATCAAGTGCAACTTCCGGCTTCCATGGAACGCATCCACGACGTATTTCACATATCTATGCTTTAGAAATGCCTGCGCGATCCATCGCATATTGTGGAGTCAACAGAAATCGAGGTACAGCCTACCTTGACTTATGTGGAGAGGCCTGTACGTATTTTGGAGTCTTCCATCAAAGTGTTGCGCAACAAAGAGATTCTGCTAGTTAAAGTCCTGTGGCGGAATCACGAGGTGGAAGAGGCGACTTGGGAGCGACAGCAGGATATGATGGCTAAGTATCCCGAGTTGTTTGTATAATCAAATTTTGAGGACAAAATTTTAAATAAGGTGGATGGAATGTAACACCCGAATTTTCGATAATTTGTAAATAAATAATATAAATGGCATTTTTGTAAATATGTCAAATCAAATCAGTTTTTCAGAAAGAAAGCGTCATTATGATCCTAATAATTAATATGGATTTTAGGAAAATTTTTGGAATTTTAGGAGTCGTAACGCTAAGTTTACGAGAATTACGTCTATCGTAATATAAAAGATATTTCGGTAAAAATAGTAAACGAGGTCCGAATTTTGAACGGACAGTTTTAATAGAACCCTAATAATAAGTTGAAGTTATTGGTGAAATAAAGAAATTTGGAGAAACCGAATCGTTAGTTAATTAACGAAACGAAGGACGAAACGAATAGAAAATCAAAGGAAGGGTAAAATGGTAATTTTCCAAGTCAATATTATAAAATATTGAAAACTTTCTTCTTCTTCACGGCTTCACTTTTCTTCTCCCTGCGACTCTCTCCCTCCTCTCGCGACATTTCCTTCTTCCTTCGGCGATTTCTCACGCCGACCTCTGTTTTCATCTCCGATCGTCTGGATCCTTCACGTTTCTTCCTCCTCTCGCAACTTTAGGTATGATTCTAAGGTTTTACGAAAGTTTATTTCGGTTTTTACGAAGTTTAAGCGATTAGGGTTCGTTTAGGGTTTCGTTAAAAACGCGATTTATGGTTCGAGATTGATAGATTTATCGAGTTTATGGATATAAATGACCTATTGAACGTTATTGGACGAAGTTAGATCGAATCGTGAGAAATGTTAAAATTTGAGAATTTGGGGGAAAGCTCGTTGATGGTGATTTCGAAGTATCGAGCATAAATGTTGGATAAAAATGCTCGTTGAACTATGATAGAATTTTAGAGAATTTCCTTAGTTAAGGTTTCGTTAAATTTGGACGTTCAATAGTTTAAACTCGTTTTAACGACAAAATTGTGAAATTGTCTTAGGTGAACAACGCTCGTGGACGGAGCTTGGATTGCAACGGACACGAGGTAAGTTCTCGTGATCTTCTCTGGCCGATTGGCCTACACCGTACGTCGAGGTCGTCTCGAGGAATTTTGGTGACGCTTTTGGTTTTAAATAGTTTTGGTTGGGTAGTTAGATAGGATATGCTTTTAATAGCTTTTATTGTCTTGATGGTATATATGTTGTTTGTTTACTTTAAGTACGTAACTGTTCATGCATCACGGTTTTAAATTATGCATAGAAAATGAATCTCCGCACAATGTTTTAAAAAAAATGGCGATGCGGCCTGGAGAGGGGCTATTGATCTATTGTGTAGGTACGAAGGGGTCTGTCACAATACCGCATCTAATATGTACTCATACAGTTATAAGTCATGCGAGATGGGGCTCAGGCACAGCTGTACGTGTTGTAAGCGTGTACCCCCTCCTCTAGCTGGAAAGGATAGTTGGACCGCTGGATGTGCCCTCTCCGGTTAGGGGGTTGAAATCTCGGTGACAACCAGAGTAAAGATAATGAAGATGATGCATGATTTACCAACTCATATACACAGCATGCATTGCATTTACGTAGAGCTTACTGAGATTTTTATCTCATAGTGTGTCTGTATGGTGTAGGTGACTTCGACATAGGTGAGGACGAGATCCCTCCACCTGAAAAGTGATGCAATTGACGGAGGATGATTGCGGGAGTGCGCTGGCGCAGTCGAGGCGTATTTTGACCCGTGGGACTCATGTTTAGGTGTTTTGAGGGTTTTTGGGAATTGTCGGGCTGATGGTTGTATAGAGACATTTTAGGATGTTTGGTTCTGGATAGTTGATAGGTTTATATTTTGATATTCAATGTTTTAATAAACTTGTTTTTATAAAACGTTTTGTTAAACCGCTATTTTAATTGGTTGATGAACTGCTTGGTGATTTTTTACAGGAGGAAACGCTTAGTTTTTAAACCGAACCATGCAGTTCGTTTTTACGAAACTCTACTATGTTTTCAAATACGTTCTAGGGTACGCTTTAAATCGTTTATTTGGTGGTTGACGAAAGGAAGAATAAGTGAGCTTATGAACGAGTTTATGTTAGGATGTTTAGTATGTTTATTGAAGGATTGAATGAAGAATTTGTTAAGTGTGCAAAGGAGAAAGGAAAATCAGGAAGAAGTGGCCTCTAGAATGAAAATTCTAGAGGACCTGCCGATCGATCGCCATCGATCGGCAGGCGATCGCCACTCTCTGGAATTTTTCCAGAGAGTGGGGCGATCGATCACCCATACGAGGGGCATTCGATCGCCCCCCATTTATAATGGGGCAATCAATCGCCACTATGAGGGGCGATTGATCGCCCCTAAATTCTATAGATGGGCGATCGATCGCCACTGGGAGGGGCGATCGATCGCCCCTTCATTTTCAAGGGGAACTTCCCCTTTTGCCCCGAGACATGTTTTCTTTTATTTTAACTGTTTTTAATTGTTTTATAATTTGGTTTAAGTTTTGGTAATGGTTTTAAAAGATAGATTTAACGGTTTTATTTCCGATTCGATTAAAAGGTTTAAAGTATTAAGTATAAAAAAAATATAGTACGGAAAATCGGGTACAGTGTTAGGGTCGTCACAATGAGACCCTTCTATTGGTAAGCAACAAGTTGTTGTGGGTACAACATGATTAAATAATGATTTTTGTTAGAGTTTAATTGAGTGGACATTGAAAATTGAATCACGTGTATGAGATTTTTACTTTTAGCGATGGGTATTTGTTATTTGAGGTTGAGTATTATGATATGTCTAAAGGATGTGACAGAATTTACGCAAACCACATGATTTAATATCTACTCATTTTGGTTCTCTATATTGCTCAAACTTCCATTGCTACTTTTGTGATGATTTAAGTTGGGTTGAGTGAGCTTAAAGCCTAGTCGACTAAGTCACTGTGTAATGATTATATTTGTTAAAGTGCAACATATGAGAATGTTAGTGTAATTGTTAGGGAGTGTGATGCTCCTTTCGTTGCGAGTTTAATTGTCAGTGTTAGTTATTCCTTTTTAAGAATTAATGAGATATTTGATTAACAGATGGACTCATGTATTTCACTTTGAATAATTTAATATGACATTTTAGTGGATCTATCTCAGTTTATAGCAGTGTTGAATTGAGAATGTTTGAAATGAAGAGTTCTGTCAACCTTAAAAGTTAGAACACCGATTGGGGGTAGCACCTAAGTTGACAATGATCGATAGTGTTTGATAAAAGTGATTTATTAGATGCACGAGTTGTACACTTGGATGTGTAATAACGTCATTTGACCGAGTTAATGCATTTTGGAAGCTAAGGTTGCAAAAGTAAACTTACCCCACTTATGGATGGTTGTTAATTGTAATCGTTTTTTGTTGATGCTAATATAAGTTATTCGTGAGATGTGAAATTTAAATTAGTCCTTATACCATTAGAGTTTATATATTCTTCTCGTGACATGATTTGATTCTTGGGTTAAGGAAATAGTTTTGATTATGGAAATTGATTGTATCTTCCTTTGGAATATAATTTTAGTATGGCAATGTTATGGCGAGTGTTTTTAGTAGACATTCGAAAGATTTTATTTCTTTGTCCAATACTAGAGTTGGAATGAAGTTTTCACAGATAGTTCGTTTATATATATTAATGTAAATTTTCTACTCTTCCATGACACATTAAGGAAGTGCTCGAACTTAATTATGAGTTTTGCAAAATGTTTGATCAGTTGTGTATGTGATAAGGGAAAGTTGCGTTGATGCATTTATGAGGTTTAAAAAGCATAACTACGAGGTCTAAAAGTATTGGTGATGTAGTCAATTTGTGATAGACTTGCATGGAGTTGAATGTAGTCAATATGTTGTTTGACTCTACTTATCAATAGTTTGGGATTGAATGTTAAACATACTAGATTACTTGAGCTCACGTATTTTGGAGTAAAGGTTAGATGAAGTTGTGATAAATTTGGTTACCCTTGATGGTAACTAGCAGAGACATGTTGATGTTAAAATTTTGATGGGTTGATTTGCAAACTTACACATTTTATCTGGGCGAGGAAGATTTACTTTTGCTCAATGTGAGTAAACTTTATGTGGAAAATGTCATCTTTATTCGTGTTTCACTTAGTGTTATATTTTATAGAAACTTAAAGTTTTTGTCTAAGTTTTAGAAAACCATGTTCAGGGGTTTGGGCAATGAAATTAAATTGAGTTTAATACATCACCTTAAGGTCAATGAATCGAAAGACACTTCACTCTTGAAGATATATTGAGAACTTGTGATTTGAGTCTTAGTTATAATTTTTGAATCATTTACCGGATACAAAGTTTGTGTTGCTATAGAGATAGAATGAGAATAGTTTCGAGATGCTAAAAGAACTATGCAAACTTTTAGAGGTGAAATGTGTTGTTTAAAACCCGTGGTTTTGTGTTTCTGAAAGTCAGAATGTTGTTTTGGTGTGAAGATAAGTTGGTTATGAGTGCATTAGAATATTTGAAATTTTGAATAGATTTGTTAAATAGCAAACAGGGTGGAATTGAGCTCAATATGTTTAATATGCTCATGTATTAATATTGAGGATATATATATTTCAAATTTGGTACGTGTCATAACCTAGATAGGGATTCTTATTTAAGAGGATTATTAGTATGTATAGCACGCTAAATGATTTTGGAGTAGTGAGATCAAAATTTTTGGCATCAAAAGAATTTATTAGTTCAAGATCAGTAGCATACAGAAATAGAAGCACTTGGGAACTTGAATCGGAGATGAGAATAAAGTATCCGCAATTATTTAGTGATATGACCATAGTTAATCTAAATTTCGAGGATGAAATTTCATTAAGTGGAGGAGAATGTGAAACCCACAAGCTAGTTTGGGGGAGAAAACAGAAGAGGTCAAAAATGTAATTTTCTTTTCCTAAAATTTAATTTGCCACATGTGCACTTCCTTGCCCTTCTCCTTTAAATTTTTCTTTTCTTTCAGATGGTTCTCTTCCAGAACCCACGCCGCACGAAGAACAGTGAGATAGAAACCGAGAGAAAAAAAAACTGACCAACGATCGATTCAGCCTCCGATTCCATAAATTTTGGTTTTAAAACACACCTTGTCTTCTTCTCTTCAACCTTTGCTGGACGAATTGGAGGCTCGACCCTGGTGCTCGAAAATTGGATTTTTATTCTCTTTAAAGAAGAGGAAAACAGAGAGAAAGGAACCTTTGCAAAGTCTAACTCTTGATTCTTCACGAAATTGGACAACCCTAGAAGAAAAATCAAAGGTACTCACTTTTTAAAGGAATATTTGGACTCTTGAATTATTGAGCTTTGACCTACGATGCTATGGTATTCTCTGTCAAGTTCAATTTATCACCTGTTAATGATCTTCCTTAGGACATTTTACAAGACTGAATTGGATTTTCAATTTTATGTCAAGTTTTGCAGCATAGTATTCTGAATCAGCGTTTAGTGTGAAATCTTGGTGGACACTGATCTCGTGGAGCTATTGAAATATGAACAGAGAGAATAATACCAAGTTATTGAATTAAAGTGTGGATTCATTGATTTAGATTTTTGAACCATTTGTATGTTCAATCGAGGTAGGAGTTTATTTTATTTTTGGTTAAGTATTATTATTTTTAATTTATTAATTAAATTCATTTATTTGGCATAAAATATTCATTTAATTTTGTACTATTATTTTCATTCACACATTTATCAACTGTCTATTTTATCATTGATAAAAATTGTGTGTTTTAACTAGAAGTAATAGGACAGCTGTAGAGCCATGTCTTTGGGCGCGAAACCCTAAACCTGATCAGGGTAATTATGGCGTGCGACCGCCTCATGTCGATGTTTTGGCCTATGGCCCAGTGTGCTCGGGGTCCATGAGAGACTCCATTTTCACCGAAGATCCATTTAAATTGCATAATTGCATTTTTATTAAATCTATGCATAATATTATATGACTGCTGGAAATAAACTCTATCCCTATTAAGTTTAGTCGACTCACCCCAAACGACTACTATTTTTCAAAATTTAGTAAAAGAGAATTTAATTATCAGCACGGGAACAATCACTTTGCAGAAATTTCCTATTTTAATAAATTTTTCTTGAGGACGTATCTTATAGTGAGACACTATTGTGGATGTGTAAGCTTTGTTCTGTTTAATTTACCATGTTACTTTATTGGATATATGTTATTACATCATCTGGTGTCACTTGTTGGACCTGTTTATTTATTTGTCTGGGCCCTGACTTATCTTAATTGGTTAATTTTCCACTGCAATTAGTGAAATTTGGTGTTAAGGGTCGGATGATCTAGTCTTTTTCAAGCCGGGTCGTTCTCCGTTCTGTTGCGGGTCCCCTTTGGGGCATGACAATCTCTCCACCCAAAACTTCCGGCAAGCCAACGAGGAGACTCGTCGGCTCCTCATTGTTCTCACGGGGGAAGCCGCGAAGAAGAGAAGCTACGTTTACTTCTCTGACGTCCAGTTTATCTCGGAATCTGACCTCAAAGCCATTGATGAGCTCTGGAAGGAGCACAACGGTGGAAAATTCGGATACAGTTCACAGAAAAAGATTTTTGAGAAAGTAAACAAAGATTTCACTAGATTTTTCATTAAGGTTGGGTGGATGAAGAAATTGGATTCTGAGATTGAGCAGTACAATTACAGATCGTTTCCCACCGAATTCATCTAGGAGCTGAATGATGAAACGTCGGACGGACATTTGCCATTGACGAACGCGCTTAGAGTGACCCAGTTGTTGTGTAAAATTCTGAGTCATCTGGCATTTAAGGGTGTGGAAGAGGATACTGGAGACCACGCTGAAGCTGATGAGAAAAATGGAGGATTGAAGAGATTCAGAGATGGGTTGAAACCGTTGAGCAAGAATGTGTTCAAAACGGACTATAGCTTTTGAATTTGAGAATTCTGAATCTTACCCATTACAGAACAGATCAAATTGACGTCTTGGTTTTGTTTTATGTTTGTAATCGAATCAGTTTTTATCCCATTTTTTGTCATCTTCCATTATTCGAACCTCCATTTTTGGCTCTAAAGTTGCTTGCTTTTGTAAGAAAAAATTGTTCATTGGTGGATTTCATAATTTCAAGTTAACCCCCCTTCTCTTTCGCTGGGCAAAGAGCGAAGGAGCAGAAAAAGCAGTAGAAAAATCATGAAGTGAAAGCTCGACAATGACAGTAGAAAGCTAGATAGCGAGCTCGACTGTTGGGAGTATCTGAAGGAAGGAGGGAGAGAGAGAGAGAGAGAGAGAGAGAGAGTAGTTTGGGAATTTTGAGAGAGAATCTATGAAATTTAACTGAAAAATTGACGGGAGGGTTTGAATTGCGAATATTTTATACGATAGGGTTTGATTGGGTCAAAAATAAACGTTATGGGCCAAATGACTACTGACCCCATACGTTGGGGGCTAAATTGAACTTTTTCCTAAATATTAACTTGTCACTTAAAATTGAAAAGTTAAACTCTCAAATCTCAAGTCGTAAAAATAGGATTGTCACACTCCCATACCGCTTAGAGATGTACATAGAAATGAAACATATGTAAGGAAACTCTCTCAAGATAGTAACACGCGTTTTGGAGCACAATTGACAACAGATCCTATAAGAACTCCGAAGTTAAAAGTGCTCCGGTGAGAGCAGTACCATGTTGGGTGACCGATTGGGAAGTTCTCCTCATATAAATTCATGATGGGAGAGTATTGGAATACGGCCCAATCCGCAGATTTGACAATATCTTACTGAGAAAATAGATCGTTATAATTGGTAACAGAGCCTGTACCCAATCGAAAATGTGGCCGACAATGACGTCGAGCTCCGGGGGGGGGGGGGGGGGTGTTGATTGTGATTATTCGAATGTGTACATATAAACACGACTGCGGGACAAACCTCAGGACCTATGCCGAGTGTTGACCATAATATCTCACGTAAAAAAAAAATAATTATGCTGAATTTATTTTTTAATTGTATAATCTAAATTTACATTTTGATGTGATAATTACTTGTCAATATAAAATTAAAAAGTAAATATAATATTATTCTATAAAAATTAAAATTATAATAAATTATAGAGTAATTATCAACTTAAAATTTATATTTTGAATACTTACAGTCAATATCTTGTACTTTAAATTTTGTCAATTTAAATCATCTACTTTAAAAATGTTATCAGTTTAAACCCTCTATTACTTTTTTTTTGTCAAGTTCGAATATTATGGTTCATAACTAGAGGGAGGAATCGTTAAATATTTCACTACGTTACGATTTTTATGAAAAAAGTAACAGAAGATTTAAATCAATAACACTTTTAAGTAACGAAATAAGAAATCTAAAGTAGAAGATATTAGTTAGAGATACTCCAAAAATAGTGTTTAAATTGATGCTTACTGTAAATTCTATAAAGTATAAACCAATTTAGAAAATAAAACAGAAACAAAGTTTTTTCAATAAACTAATTTTGACTGATCTAACTGAGTGTTACATTACTCACAAAAAAAGGATTCAAATTATAGAGAAGTGATACAAGTGTTGAAGAATACAACAATAAATAACTTGGGAGAAGGCTAATTCTCTTCATGACAAAATAAAACTTCAGAAAAATCAGCACGATCAAATTATAGATCTCGTCACGTTGGTCGTTATTAGCAAACTTTTAAAAAACAAGTAGTTTGATTCATTCAAATTAAAGAAGAGAAATAGAAAACAAAGAAGAAGGTTAGGGTTCCAATCTTGAATAAAAAAATTTACAAAAAAAGAAAAAGAAAGTTTAAGAAGGGTTACAATAATAAAACCAACAAAAGACAATTACACGTTTTCTTTGAAAATAATATAATCTAACGTCTTCCTTTAAACTCACGATGTCACTGCTAGAAGCATCGAGATTTTGCTAACTACAAAACAAAACCGTGACACAGAATGCAATTTTGTAAATAAATCGCCAATCTACGTGCAGTACAAACCAAAAAGGAAAGGTGATAGCACGACTCTAAAAACGATGGTGCACAACGCGACAATCAATCTCGATATGTTTGGTTAACTTATAAAAGACTAAATAGCGTGCAATATTGAGAGAGAACAACACCTTTATCAACAAGCAGCCAACTTAACCAAACTATATCTGAAGGAAGGAGCAGATCTCATGACTCAGGTCCAATCACTCCAGCTGACTAGCAATGTTTCCGTCTCTAGCTTGCATTAACAAAAATAAACAACAATTAAGACTTCAGATAAAATAATACATCTTTTCATCATGCATTTGTGAAGAATGAACACAAATTTTCATTAGACAAGGACGATGGATCCTCCATCTTTGCTATATTGACAGGACAGGATTAAAGTATTTGCAGAAACCTGAAGCTCCTCAACAGATAAACATCAATCTACAAGAATTTACATTCTGTCCACTGATCCAAAACTGACTTTGAGCCTGCCTTCTGCATATAATCACCGGTTTTAAACCATACCCATGATTGTACAATCTCAATTTAGAGGTGCTAAGCGGATTCGAAGAAGGAAAGCCAACTCCTTTCAGTAACATCCGGGTTCTGGTGCGATAAGTAGACCCCCCATTCTTATCGGCATCGGACGTTCTGGGCTGCAGAAAGTTCGAATACGAAGAACCAAGATCTTGTTTTTCACTGGTTATATCCAAATTAGACTCTGACATATCATCCTTTCTGTGATTTCGAACTTCATTATCGTCTTCTCCGCTATCTTTATCGGTTTTATTTGGAAAACCAATTGCTCGCCAAGCCTCGGAAACAAGCTTGATAGTAGTCTCTTCTGGAGCAACGCCCTTCTCCGCCATGGTTTTGAGGATTTCTTCTGCCTTCCATGGCTGCTTCGCTTCTCCGTATCCCCAAATCAATGTCTCGAAAGTTTTCAAATTGGGGTTGATGTCCATTTCGCACATCCGGTTGTAGATTTTCCAAGCAGTCTCCATTTTCCCGGCAGTGCACCACCCGCTGATGACAGTAGTGAAAATAACTACGTTTGGCAGAACCTCATGCTCCCACATCGAATTTAAAAGTGAATCGGCCTTCTCGGGTTCGCCAGCCCGGACATACCCTTTTGCAAGAATGCTGAATGCATGAATGTCGGGTTCTATACCGGATTTTATCATGTCATCGAAAATTTCCCGGCATTTTTCCATCAATCCGGCTGAGCTCCATCCGTTCATTATCGTGCTAAATGTTATTACATCAGGTTTCACACCGTTTTCTTCCATCAACGTCAATGCCTGCCCCAATTTTTCGTGTTTTCGATTAATTGTTTTGCAGATTAACGTCAAAGAAAACAAAGCATGCGGAATTTTTCAAAAACACAAAAAAAAACATCAAAAGAGAGAGTCGGAGAGACTTGTTCTTACCTTATCTACTCCATCAGTGTCGGAAACATTGAGAAAGCCTTTGATCAGAGTGTTGAAGATGACGAGATTCGGGTGTAAACCAAAGTTCTTCATTTTGTCCACAAACTTCAAAGCCTCATTCAACTTTCCCTCTTTACAAAACCCATTAATTATTATACCACAAGTTCGCTCATTCGGCTCCAACTTGTAATTCTGCATCTCTAAAATCATTCTTTCAGCCTTAATCGTCTCCCCGTTTTGAGCATAAGCCCTCATCAACGTGTTATAAGTGACCACATCGGGCGGCATACCAGATTCGATCATTTTATACACGACATTCCAAGCATCATCGATCTTGTTCTCGTTACACCATGCTCTAATGAGAATATTAAAAGTCCGATCATTGGGTTTTAAATTTTCGTTCTTTGTCATTGACTCGAGCAATATCATAGATTCTTCAGGCTCGCCAATGATTCCATAACCTTTGATCAGAGTATTGAAAGTACTAGTTGTGGGCTTACATCCAACCTCCTTCATTTTCTGAAAATATTTAATTGCTTCTTTAACATTTCCAGATTCTGAGAAGGCATTAATAACGGCATTGAAGAGTATAGAGTCAGGCTTCAATCCACTCTCTTCCATTTCAGTTATGATCGAAGGGATTGACTTGAAGCGTTTCTGGCGGGTTAAGGCACCCACAAGAGCAGTGTACGTCACAATAGTCGGTCTATGTCCTTCTTCAATCAAGCTACTGAATATAGATTGAGATTCTCTAGGCTTCCCTCTCTCGATCAACAAAGTCATCAGCTTTGTTCTCCATCGAACCGTTCGGCAGCTGTTGTTCTCCAAAC
The DNA here is from genome assembly GCA_022432975.1 of Begonia masoniana. Classification (NCBI taxonomy): domain Eukaryota; kingdom Viridiplantae; phylum Streptophyta; class Magnoliopsida; order Cucurbitales; family Begoniaceae; genus Begonia; species Begonia masoniana. The sequence continues at coordinate 6,095,443 of CM039508.1, read as the reverse complement.
AGACAAGGCAACGAGATTGAATACGGGAATCCACAGGAGTTGAGATTAGCTTTACTCTCTTCTTCTGCATATGAGAATCCTGTGAATTCCAACAAAACACTATAATTGTCAGAATCCTTAGTCAATTCAACACACATCTAGATGAGTATGGCATGAATATCCAAGATTAAGAATGTTCCAAGTTTTTAGGATCTATCCTTTTTGTTTAGTTCTCTATATTTGAAGAGAAATTGTTTTAATTTAAGTGTTTATCTCTATTTTTTTCTCGAGAAGGGTTCTTCCCCTCTCTTCTATTTTGTTTTCTTTCTAATGATCTTTCAGATTATTATATGTTATACAGGTCTTGTAAAGAAAGAAATAAACAATCCTAGTCGTAATTTCGGGTACACGACAATTAACGTTCTTCCACATAGCCCCCTCTGAAAAATAGAAATATAGCCCAAACAGAAGTCTAATCGCGATAGAAGTATTAAGCAAGCCGCAAATTTTCAGCCAGCGGATTTAACACTCACTATACCAGCAACTCTCAATTTCAAGCTAAAGAAAAATACAGACTATTCATGAGTAGGTTTCTATTAGTATAGTATAAAATCAAGGGTAAGGATTAGTCTTATAATCCTATTTTTTTATGTGCAAAGAAATCATGCTTAGAGTCATAATACCATTTTTGGGGATACTCGAGAAACATCAGAGCTTGTAATTGTTCCCTCTTTTGGCACACCCATGGCGGATAAATATGACCCTCAATGCGCCAATCTGTCCCAACCCTTCCTCCACTGCCCTCTCAGATCAAGCTAAACTACATCCATAGCTCAATAAAATTCAAATCCAGGCCATCCACAATATCAAAAAGATTTCTCCCCAAGTAAATCCTGCGCAGCAACACAGTAATTCAGTATCTTTTGAACCAAACCCACCTTCAAAACTGAAAAATCCTCTCCAATATAATAAAAAAAACAACAATATCAACCTCTGAAAAGTGGGTTTCACTTAAAATTCCATATACGATGATAAAATTTAGGACAGAGGGATAGAAGGAAGAGTACCCCTTGAGGCTTGAGCAGAGGATGTGCAGAGCTTGGGGCTATGGCGTGTGTAGAAATGGTGAGTGTCCATGTTATTGGGTGAGAGTTGTCGAGTAGTGGAGTGCGTTTGTGTTGCGAAATCCACCAGACATTCTTATCCACAAATATTACTCCTTTTTCCGTGATTTTTATGATAACTTTTTCATCACCATGGAACCAAACCAAGCTCTGTTTTGCCACGATTATATTAAATTATTTATTTAGAAAATAATCCTTATTAAAATGTTTCACAGGCTCTGTTACTGGATCTATCAAGATCATGCCCCGGCCCGCATCTCGTCGTAGTCTATACCTGGATTTTTTAACAGGCCCGGCCTGGCTCGGCTAGGTCCTTCAAGATTTTTTTTTTTTTTTTTACACTAACACTACCGTGATAAGTTAAAAATCAAACCGACTTACGGGTCGGCCTGAGGCCCAACTCTGAACCACCTAGCGGAGGGTAAACCCAAATTGCTTTTGATCCCGGTCGATCTACGCATAGTCACATATTACTGTATTTCAAAATAGTATTCGATTTTGGATATTGGAATGAAATTGGTATCGTCAATTCGATTGCGGGTTTAAAAGCAAAAACCAACATCAACCATTTTGGTTCGTGTAATTCAAGAAAACCACACCAAGCCAAACAATAAACACATTAGAAAACTCCACCTACGGTCCATGCATCGCTAAGTGAACTTGGACGGAACTATCTCATTTTCAAAGAAAATATTTCATTTTGCGTTTGAGCTTTGAAACATTTCAATTCTTCCTAATGCAATAAATAAACAAACATCTTGGTCGTGATTAATTATCATAGTCGTTTTAAAATTAATGTTAAGTTCATGTAATAGTCTTGCACTTTGTGTTAACCTAATGTTCTAACGGACGTTAAGTGATAATATTAATGTCTTATTTTAATTATTATATTAATTAATTAATGACAAAATAATTCAATTATTCATTTTCCGGTTCGCATGATTAGTTTAGACTTATTTTAATAGTATAGTAAATTTTAATGTATCTTCTCAATTTTCTAAAAAAATCGATATTCATTTTTTTTTATTTTAAAATAAAATAAAATTGAAAATCTCAAATTACAAATAGGAAAACTATCGATTTTAACCATGTACTATACCCGTAATTTCAAGGAGCCCCCTCTTCTAAACAAACCGGTAAATCGAACCTTGTACTATGATTTCGTTATCGGCCTTGACCTTTTTAATCTTTCGGTCAATACCCACGTTAAATGCACGTGGGAGCTTCAATTTTTCACCTGAAAAATTATCAATTTTAACCTTGTACTGTACCCGTAATTTCACGTAGCCCCCTCTACTAAAAACTGGCAAACCGAACTCGGTACTATGATTCTGTTTTTGACATTGACTTTTTTAATCTTTCCGTCAATACTCACATTAAGTGTATGTAGAAGCTTCAAATTTTCATCATCCTGATTCCATCTGTTTTTGCGGGTTCTCAATTCACCCGACATTTGCTTGGGTGGATAGACAAATTTATTACCTTAATTACTAGTTGTCATTTTAAAAAACAAACTAAACAACAGAAACCAATGAACTTATAGATGAATTTAAAATGAATAATGAAAAAAAATATGTCTAGTAACTTGACTCAAATATTTCTATAAATGAAGAGATTTATCAAATGATTAACACTGAGTTTGAATAACTCATTTGTAGAGAGATAAAAAACATACATAAAACGAAATCAAGCGAACGAATTTATATAATCACATCTCTCTTTTACAATAATAGGATTGCTGTAAATGAAGAACTCCTTAGAAATCCGTACCAAAAGACCTCCTTCGACTGTCAACTCTCTCTCTCTCTCTCTCTCTCTCTCTGATGCAAACCTCGGATCGAAAGGACCCGGGACCCGACAACAACGCGGAATAATTCAAAGGAACGCCTTTTCAATTCAAGAACAAAGTAAGGAACTAAGACCCCAATCGAAGAATTCGATGGAACCCTAGTTATCAAAACAGGAGCTTGACCCGAGCCATACCTGTTGGCTGAACCAAAGCTATCAAAACAGAAGCTTGACCCAGACCAAACTCGTTGGTAAGAATCAAAGCTATCAAGCGAGATTCTTCAAGCGTGACTCTTCAAACGTGACTTGAAGAAGATTGTCGTTCTTCGCAAAGAACTAAAGAGAAATCCTCTCTAAAAACTCAACCTTTTTAATTCAAACTTTTTCTTTTATTAAATCAAATAGTTTTGCCATTAAATAGGCTACACATTAAAATTAAATTAAATAATTAAAAAAACGAAAATTAAAATAAAATAACTAAGAAAATAGTGAGATAATGATCCTTGGCATGATCATACATTATCTCTTGTTTAAACTCTGTTTGAACGTGATTTGAACTGATTTGAGTAGATTCAGCTGGTTAAGATCTTTTTCCACGAGATTTGTATGATTTGCATGTGATTTGCATGTGCTTTGCATGTGACCTTTTAATTCCTCGTATATGCATGTGCTTGGCGCATGTCCTCTTTAATTCCTACATGTGCATGTGCATGGCACATGTGTTTTAATTCTTACATGTGCATGTGTGTCGCATCCTCCCAAATCTTCATGCATCTTCGGCTTTCCTTGCTTCAAAAGATCTTTCAATAATCTTGGGCTTCTTGCTCTGCTCATTGGGCCCACCGTATCTTCGATTGAATCCTTATTCTTGGGCTTTGACTTGGTCTGAACTTGGATCACATCATAAACCAAGTCATATGGATCTTTATCTCTTTCCAACCCACGTGAATCTTTATCTCTTTGTACTTTGTGTGGATCTCTACCATTCTCTCTCCAATCCATTGGTATTTGTGGAGCCCAACTCTGTGCCTTGTAGGTCTTATTTTGCGAATTTCGTGGGGCCCACTTCCATGCTACAAAGCTCTTTATTTTTATAGCCTTTTGCTTTTGTTGTGATGACTCTTTTTCTCGAGTTTCCGTGACTAAACCATGTGAAGCTTTGCTCGTTGGACCTCCTTTATCTTCTAATAGATCATTATCTTTGACTTTGAGATTTATCGCTTCTCGGTTTACATCATTCCCTCCCCCTTCGAAAAGATTCGTCCTCGAATCTCCTGCATCATATAAAAATAAGTTAGTAAAATTAAAAGATGTGCTTACATTACCGTATTCACTCGGTAGGTTGATCTTGTAAGCGATGTCATTGATGCGCTCTAGGACTTGGAAATGTTCATCTCCTCGAGGTTGTAGCTTGTTGTTCCATTTGTTCGAAAACCTTTCTTTTTGTAGACGTAGCCAAACCAAATCTCCAGGTTTAAAAATAAGTCTTACCATTGATTGAAATTTCTCAACAAATTCATCATTTTTCCTTTCATCCACAAAAGCAAACTTTTTAGTAAACAAAGTTAATAAATTTAACGGATTTAATGAATTAAAATAATCAATAATATCTAATAGTGAATAATATCTAATAGAATTAAGATCTTTTAAAACGTAAAAATCGGCTTTTAAACTCACAAAATATGTATCTACAATTTTGTCATAAACCAAGTTGTGTGCAAAATAATCAATGACAAATTTTTCAATTAAATAATTATGCATATTATCTATCATCCTTAAACATATAATAGGTGCAATATAAGAATCATATGGCCTTACCAACCACTCAAACCTATTTGATGTTTCCGGTCGACTTGTAACTAGCGTACTCGGTACGAGATTTTTATGCTTCTCAATCTCTCTCAAAGGAGAAATTTCTCTTCGAAACTCCTCGGGAATTTCATATTTATTTTTCTGCAAAAGAAAAAGAAACAACACTTGGAAGAAAACTTGGTAAGTCGTTAGATGATAAATAAACATCTTTATATAAAAGCAAAATCATCTCACGCTTATCCTCACTTTTGTTCATCAACGCAATTTGTTTTTCACTCGACTTTTGTTCTTTCTCTCCCTCAAATTTTCTCTCTTTTTCCTCGACTTTTCTCTCTTTTCCCTCGGCTTTTCTGTCTTTCTCCCTCCGTTTTTCATCATTCTTTGTACTCTTTTCAGCTATTTTCTTTTCACCACTTTCTCTCTCTTTTTCAACTAATTTCTTTTCACCTTTTTCTTTCTCTCTCTCGTCCTTTATGATTTGAAACTCCTTCATGATCCTCTCTTGATCTTCAATTGCCTCCCACGACTTTAATGGTGTAAGGATCACAGGTCTTCCATTGTTAACCAATGCATACTCATTCTTTGATCCATCGGTCTTGAATTTTTGTGAAAATACATTGGTAGCAGCGGGTTTGCTCTTAGGTTCCTGTCTCCGTTTCGAATTTTCATCCTCCTAATTTGATGTCCAATATGAATTCAAAGTTGATCCCATCTTAGAATTCCATTTTGCTCTTAGTTGTCGTTCGATCTTGATTGATTTGTGAAACAATTCTTCTAAGTCCACATAATGTTGTAGATCTAAGACATCCGCTATCTCTCTATTTAGTCCTCTAACAAATCGAGTCATTGTTTCTTCGTCGTCTTCCTCCACATTAGCTCTTTTCATGGCTATTTTCATCTCTTTATAATAATCTTCCACGCTTTTATAACCTTGAGTCAAATTTTGGAGTTTTTGACACAAATCTCTACAATACTGTGATGGAACATATCTTTTTCGCATGAGTGCCTTCATGTCCTTCCATGTCTGAACTTGTGACTCACCATACATTCTTCGGTACTTTACTAGTTCATCCCACCAATTGTTAGCGTAGTCCGTGAACTTCATTGTCACCAATTTAAGTTTTTTCTCATCCGTGTAGTTTTGGTATTCAAACAATAGGTCCACCTTTCTTTCCCATTCCAAATACACCTCGGGATCACTTTTCCCTTGGAAAGAAGGAATATTTACCTTGATGTTACTTAGATCACCATCTCCTTGGTACGACCTATCATTTCTTTCCCTTTGATAATATCCATTATACTCTTCGAATTCTACATCGAAATCCTTCCTTCGCCGCATATGACTAGGGGATGGAGATTCCAATCGGTCCATCCTCGTATTTAAAACCTTGAAATTTTCTTGCATGGCTTTCATGAACAACTTTAAGTCTACCTCGTTTTGTTCTCCACTCATGATTTTCTTTTCCAACCACAATAAGAAAATAAAAGAAAATAGTTAGAAGTAAAAGAAAAATAATCAAGTAATGGACCTTACCTCTCCCTCACGTGTTTGCTCTCGATGGATGTCACTCCACTCGTGTTTCGCTCAAAAAATAAGGCTTTTTCTATAATAGTCTCACCCTCTCTTGCCTTTTACCTCTAGATCTCCCTTCTAGTTCTTTACGTAAGAACTTGATCGATGGTAAATATTCAACAAGCCAAACTATAAAAAATCAAACTTTAAAGCTTAAAAGTTCAAACTTGTAAAGATGGCTAAATCAAGTGTATAATTGAAATAAGACAAAAGTTTGGATGATGACAATATTTCAAACGAAGATTCAACAACAATTTGAACCTTCAAAGAATTAAATTTGAATAAAGACAATATTTCGATTGAAGATTCAACAATTTGAATTTGCAAAGAACAATTATCTACGAATTTAAGAATAAATTCTTGAATTTAAAAGGATAGAATTTTCGAAATCTCTATAACAAAATTTTGTTTTTTTTTTTGACTTCTCACAACTCTTTTTTTTTACTTCTCACAACTCTTTTTTTTTTTACTTTTGCCAACTCTTTTTTTTTTTTTTTTTTGCACTCTTCAAATTTCAAGAGGATAAATTCACAAGAAGAAAAAAATTGATGACAAAAATCGAGACTTGATAATAAGGATGGAAAAAAAAAAATGATTTTTTTTTGTGCTTTTTTGAGTACTAAGACGAATAGAATAAGATGAAGAAAATATTGATAACAAAAATTAAAGATAGCTTCTTGAATCAAGGAGCCGAAACTCTGATACCAACTGATGCAAACCTCGGATCGAAAGGACCCGGGACCCGACAACAACGCGGAATAATTCAAAGGAACGCCTTTTCGATTCAAGAACAAAGTAAGGAACTAAGACCCCAATCGAAGAATTCGATGGAACTCTAGTTATCAAAACAGGAGCTTGACCCGAGCCATACCTGTTGGCTGAACCAAAGCTACCAAAACAGGAGCTTGACCCAAACCAAACTCGTTGGTAAGAACCAAAGCTATCAAGCGAGATTCTTCAAGCGTGACTTGAAGAAGATCGTCGTTCTTCGCAAAGAACTAAAGAGAAATCTTCTCTAAAAACTCAACCTTTTTAATTCAAACTTGTTTTTTTATTAAATCAAATAGTTTTGCCATTAAATAGGCTACACATTAAAATTAAATTAAATAATTAAAAAAAACGAAAATTAAAATAAAATAACTAAGAAAATAGTGAGATAATGATCCTTGGCATGATCATACATTATCTCTTGTTTAAACTCTGTTTGAACGTGATTTGAACTGATTTGAGTAGATTCAGCTGGTTAAGATCTTTTTCCACGAGATTTGTATGATTTACATGTGACCTTTTAATTCCTCGTATATGCATGTGCTTGGCGCATGTCCTCTTTAATTCCTACATGTGCATGTGCATGGCACATGTGTTTTAATTCTTACATGTGCATGTGTGTCGCATCCTCCCAAATCTTCATGCATCTTCGGCTTTCCTTGCTTCAAAAGATCTTTCAATAATCTTGGGCTTCTTGCTCTGCTCATTGGGCCCACCGTATCTTCGATTGGATCCTTATTCTTGGGCTTTGACTTGGTCTGAACTTGGATCACATCATAAACCAAGTCATATGGATCTTTATCTCTTTCCAACCCACGTGAATCTTTATCTCTTTGTACTTTGTGTGGATCTCTACCATTCTCTCTCCAATCCATTGGTATTTGTGGAGCCTAACTCTGTGCCTTGTGGGTCTTATTTTGCGAATTTCGTGGGGCCCACTTCTATGCTACAAAGCTCTTTATTTTTATAGTCTTTTGCTTTTGTTGTGATGATTCTTTTTCTTGGGTTTCCGTGACTAAACCATGTGAAACTTTGCTCGTTGGACCTCCTTTATCTTCTAATAGATCATTATCCTTGACTTTGAGATTTATCGCTTCTTGGTTCACATATCTCTCTCTCTCTCTCTCTCTCTCTCTCTCTCTCTCTCTCTCTCTCTCTCCCTTCTCGGTCGCGCTTCTTCGAGTGGTGGAGTTTGAAATTGTAGCCATAACTCAATTTAGGGCTACAATTTCAGATTTCAAGTAAAAATTTGAAGCTCTCGCGTGCACTTAACGTGAGTGTTGACAGAAATATTAAAAATGTCAACGTCGATAACAGAATCATAGTACGAAGTTCGAATTGCCGGTGTTTTTAGTAGAGCAAGCTACCTGAAATTACGGGTATAGTACAATGTTAAAATCGATAGTTTTCAAAGGTGAAAATTTGAAGCTCTCACATGCACTTAACGTGGGTGTTGACGACAAGATTAAAAAAGTCAAAGTCGATAACAAAATCATAGTACGGAGTTTGGTCTGCCAGTTATTTTACTAGAGGGGACTATAGGAAATTATGGGTACGTATACGGTTAAAATTGAAAATCTCAAATTACAAATATTTAATGGAATACGTATAAATTGTTTCGGCCATCTGCAACGAAGGTCATCGTCATCACGACGAGAACTGTAGCTTCGTTCTTTTTCTCGGTCTCATTTCCCGCCAAATCAAATGAGTCGGCGACTACCGGCGTCGATTCAGCTATGAAGCTTTCTCCGGTGTCTTCCTCTCCGATCTACCTTCTGTTGCTCTTCATCTCTTTTTGTATCCCTCTAATTCATTTTGAAAGCTGGCGCTCTCTCAGTCGCCAACCTTCCCAAACCCTAACCCTTAATTCCTCGCCGTTCGATTCAATCCCGCGCCAGAACCTCACTGAGGAGTCACAGGACTTGTTCATAAACTATATTGTTAGGTTTTTGGAATACAAGAGGGCGGAAGAGCATTTGCTGTATCTGGAATTGCACCTTCCATTCAGCGGCTGGAAATGGATCCAGCGACGGAATCCAGCGTCTAAGTTTCCGACGGATTTCGGATTAGTTTCGATCCAAGGCTCTGTGAGAGAGAAGTTGATCAAGGAGCTTCAACGTTTGGAGTTGGTGAAAGATGTGAATGTGGATGCGGTTTATAAAAGAGTTCTGCTTAAGGAGGAGAGGGGCAGGGTTGGAGCTTTTGTGGATGGGAAGAAGCGCCCTGGGAAGCTTTTCACGTCAATGTCGTTTACTGAGGAAAATGGGGAGTATTATACATCAATTATCAACTCATCCATTAGCTGGGAACGACAACTCTTATCACAGGTCAAGTCGGGATAGTTTTCATTCATCTGATTTTGTTTCAGTTCTTATGTCTGTATTCTGGAAGTTAAATAAATGTCGAGAGGCTTTAGAAATTCGGATGCCATTCCTTTAGTTGGAATGTTGGAACAATATATTCAGAAGTTCTCTCTAGGATTTCAAGCTTCAACGGTTCTTTACTTCAAATTCTTACTTCTTATTGGGAGAACTCTGTGTTTAACTTTTCATTCGATTTAAAAAAAAAAAATAGTGAATCAAAACATATTCTTAATCTCCGACTTATTTTTTGGCTTATAACATCTCTTTATCTCACACTCATTTCTTCATTCTTATTAATAGAGATCTCAAGTTACTTCATTGTTTGGAGCTGATAACTTGTGGGGAAAAGGTTATACTGGTTCCAAAGTTAAAATGGCTATTTTTGACACTGGTATTCGAGCCAATCATCCACATTTTCGTAATATCAAGGTACTGGTTTCTGGAAATGTTAGAACTTTTTGATGTAAAGTTGTTTACTTCTGAGCATTTTTTCCTCTTTTCTAAGGAAACTTTTTCGTTTGAGTTTGTTACGGGAAGCAGTTAATGGTTGTAGCTATTCTCAGGAGCGAACCAATTGGACCAATGAGGATACATTAAATGACAATCTTGGGCATGGAACATTTGTCGCTGGTGTTATTGCAGGTGTAGATGCTGAATGTCTCGGATTTGCTCCAGATACAGAGATTTATGCTTTTCGTGTTTTTACAGATGCACAGGTAATAGCTTCAATGATTAGAACTATGCTGAACAATAAAACTGAAAATTATTGGTTACTAAAATTTTGACCAGTTCTGCATTTAGCCTGGCGTAATTTTTCTGGTACAATTGTTGAATTTGACTTTTATGATCAGCAAAAAAGAATTCAAAAGATTCCAAAAACAGGGTGGTCCTTCAAAAGGCAGGCAGTCCAAATTTTACACCAGACAAAATAACCAATATCTTAGCTTGAAATTGTACTAATGACATTATAAAAAGATGTAGCATTTATTTCCTTCAACAAATACCAAAATTTACGCCATATGTTATTTGAATCTCATCATATTCCATTGGCCCAACAGTTAGAGTATATCGTTATGTTTAAGCTTAGAGAAATAAAGTACTTTGATTTTTCTTGTTTTTTGAAGTTCACCATCTCATGTAATGTCACTACAATATAGTTTCTAGTACTACAATGGCAAAAATCATAGTGGTATACTGTGAGTTTTATTATCTTAAGTTATTATATTTGCCAATTATGAAAAACATGGTTGATCAAAAAAATTGTCATAATGTATATTTATTTATTCTTTCCATTCCTAACACTATATTTAGTCGTTAGTTTTCGGCAATTATGAAAAGTATGTACAGCCAATTGCAGGTATCTTATACTTCATGGTTCCTTGACGCATTCAATTATGCCATGTCTACCAATATAGATGTACTTAATTTAAGCATTGGTGGACCAGATTACTTGGATCTTCCTTTTGTAGAGAAGGTAAGAATTAAGTGTGTCAGATGTTTTTCATTCAAGAGACTTCAGTTAAGAAAAATGTTGAAATCTAGTCTTTGACTCTCCAAAAAGCTCATTTAGTTTTAATTTTAGATACATATGTTATGATTTTGATATAGTTTTTCATTCAACTTTTTAGAATTCTTGTATTTTAGCACTTATTAAAAGGGCTTGTTAGTTGTTGAGCTTGAATAGTTTTCTTCACTGCATCTATCTGTTTGATACTTGACTTTGGTCAACTTCTTGTTGAGAGTTGTATCACGAAGCACATAACTTTTTTGGCCATTCTAAGTTCAGATTGAGCATCTTTTACTTTGATGATATTCTGTGATGTATGATCTGTTTTTCATGTCTATATATTACTACCTTTTTCTGTTTTTTGTTTTGTTACATGCTCGTTTCTTCATCAGATTTGGGAAATAACAGCTAATAACATCATCATGGTGTCTGCAATTGGAAACGATGGACCACTTTATGGCACTTTAAACAATCCTGCAGATCAAAGTGATGTTATTGGTGTTGGTGGTATTGACTACAGTGATCATATTGCTTCATTTTCATCTCGTGGAATGAGTACATGGGAGCTACCTCATGGGTACTGTGTTTTTTTTTATTTTAGATTGAAGTCTATTTGAAAATATTGTTTTTCTCTTCCTCTCTCTCACTGACAAACTGTCATTGAAGAGGTACCTCGTGAGCACTGTTTTTTTTTTTTTTTTTTTTTTTTTAAATTTAAGTCCATTTACAAATATTATATGCTTTTTTATCATTTGCTGTCTCTGAAACGCATACATTTTGATCTATCATTTTTTATTGAGCGCTAAAGAAGTAAATATGTATATTGGTGGTAGGAAATAGCAATACTTGCATTACATTTTGGAAACCAGTAAGTAGTATTTGAAAAAAATATTCTATTACCTTTAATAAAATTGACTCTACTGCTATTCTAATTGTTTGCTTGCATTATAGTTATGGTCGTGTTAAGCCAGATGTTGTTGCATATGGACGGGATATTATGGGATCCAAGATTAGTACTGGTTGCAAAAGTTTATCAGGCACTAGTGTTGCAAGCCCTGTGGTTGCTGGTGTGGTCTGTCTACTTGTGAGTGTCATTTCTGAAAAACATCGAAAGGATGTTTTGAACCCGGCTAGCATGAAGCAAGCACTTGTTGAAGGGGCTGCGAAGCTTTCTGGTCCTAACATGTATGAACAGGGTGCTGGGAGAGTTGATCTGTAAGTTAAAGTGCCACGTTTTTCTGATTTATTATTTCAGTCATTTCTCATTTGTGTTAATGTGGTATATGTTTATGTTGCTGTGCCACTATTAGTGCCCTGACTTTCCTTTTTATCAGGTTAGAATCTTTTGAAATCCTTCAGAATTACCAACCCCGTGCCAGCATATTCCCTAGTGTTCTTGACTACACAGATTGCCCTTACAGCTGGCCTTTTTGTCGTCAACCACTCTATGCAGGTGCCATGCCTGTTATCTTTAATGCTACCATTTTGAATGGAATGGGCGTAATCGGTTATGTTGAAAGTCCACCAACGTGGCATCCATTTGATGATGAAGGCAATCTTCTAAGTGTTCATTTCACTTATTCAGAAGTCATCTGGCCTTGGACTGGCTATATAGCACTACATATGCAAATTAAGGAAGAAGGAGCGCAATTTTCTGGAGAGATTGAGGGAAACGTGACTTTAAAGGTGCATAGTCCCCCGGGAAAAGGAGAGAAGCACCAAAGGATAAGTACCTGTGTTCTCCAATTGAAGCTAAAAGTTGTTCCAACGCCACCAAGATCAAGACGGGTTTTGTGGGATCAGTTTCACAGTATTAAGTATCCTCCTGGTTATATCCCGAGAGACTCATTGGACGTTCGTAATGACATACTTGATTGGCATGGAGACCATTTACATACAAACTTTCATATCATGTTTAACAATCTAAGGGATGCTGGATACTTTATTGAGACTCTTGGATCTCCTTTTACATGTTTTGATGCTAGCCAATATGGAACTCTCTTGTTAGTGGATCTTGAGGATGAGTTCTTTCAAGAAGAGATTGAAAAGTTAAGGGACGATGTTTTAAACAATGGATTAGGGTTGGCTGTGTTTGCTGAATGGTATAATGTGGAAACCATGGTGAAGATGAGATTCTTTGATGACAATACAAGGAGCTGGTGGACTCCCGTTACTGGAGGTGCTAATGTCCCAGCACTAAATAATCTCTTGGCTCCATTTGGTATTGCTTTTGGTGATAAGATTCTAAATGGCGATTTTTCTATTGATGGTGAGCAGAGTAGATATGCATCTGGGACAGATATTGTAAGGTTTCCCTCGGGTGGTTACATGCACAGCTTCCCCTTCCTGGATAGTTCAGAAAGTGGGGCCACTCAGAACGTTCTGACATCTGGCATGAGTAGAGTGAGCTACCAATATTTCTTTACCTTTCTTAAAATAATAATTTTATCAGAGAACTTAAAAGAACCATTATTATTTTTTACATATAAACGCGTAACTCCCCAAATTTAGCTGTGTTGCATTCTTTCCTAGACGTGATTTAATGATTGTCCTGTGATTCAGTCAAAATAATTTTCATCTGTAAAGATGAGGTATAAAAGTGAAAGACTAAGTTACTTCGGAAAATGGATGTAGAAATTACAAAATGCAAAGTAGTTTTTTGAGTTTATAAGATGCTTGCTCATATTTTTGTTTTTAATAGGCATTAGGAACTTTCACATCGTGTATCCATTTTTTCTAGATCGTAAAATATAGATAAGCATATTTTTGCTAATCTTTAATGCAGGATGACTCCCCTATTCTTGGACTTTTGGAGTCGGGGGTAGGTCGAATTGCTGTATATGGGGATTCCAACTGTTTGGATAGCAGTCATATGGTTACCAATTGCTACTGGCTCTTGGCGAAAATATTGGATTTCACAAGTGGAAATATCAAAGATCCAGTGCTTTTCTCAGACTCCGCTAAACAAGATTCACCCTTGCATCAAGAAGACAATCAATTACCATCACGGAGGACTGATGTTAATTTCTCTGCATATTCTGCCGTTGTTGGAAAGGAATTAATCTGCAGAAGTGATTCTAGATTTGAAATTTGGGGCACAAAAGGATATAGCAGTTTGCAAGGTAGGGGAAGGAACAGAAGATTGCCAGGTTTTCCTGTGGTCAATTTGAAAAGAGGTTCAAATTCTACAACAGAAGTTTCTGTCTTGAGGTTTCCCAAGGTTAAGAGCAAAAATGATTCTGTTGGAAACAATTACCTGAGCCTTTTCCATCCGGATGAGGTGAGAAACCTGAAATTTTTTCGAATGATTGTCAATTAATACTTTTTTTTGATCAATACTCATGATCTACTTCTTTCTTCATTCCAGCCTGACGTGTTCATGCTTGGATCTAGTCATTGGCTTGTGCCTGCAGTAGTTGCAATTACTGGTTAGTGAGAAGTTTAGTCGCTGTTTTTGATCAAGCATTTCTTTCTTAAAATACCATATTCAGTCTCTCTCTCTCTCTCTCTCTTTTTAGGCCTGGTGCTCTTATTAAGCTTTTGGCAAATCCGAAAGAAGCGACGCAGGCGGAGAAAAGGATCAGGCTCGTCACGGTACTCAAATGTCTAGTCTACAATCATTCTGCCTCTCCAACTTAATACTGTTTCGTTTATCCTGATATATTTTTTGTAGTGAAATTGGGATGCCTATTAAGAATTCGAATGAGGAGAGGAAATTCAATTTTGATTTGTGTTATAGATTAGTGGTTTTGGAATCTTAGATGTAACCAGGGACACATGTCAACATTTTGATACAACAAATGAAATATAATTCATAGCTTTTCTTGCAAAACAAAAACAAGAAAACGAAAATTTTGGTTAACCTTTCGTGTTGAAAGGATTTTTAGCAGCTTAACAATGATAATTTAGATTTTTTAATACTCATGAATGCTACATGTTTTTTATGATGTTTGGACATGTAATATTGAATGTCAAACCTTGTTGTTCCTAACATCGTGGCCTCTCCATGTCATTTTTAAAAAAAGTAATGTTACGTTTATTTTGTTTTTTACTATCTAAACATATTTGATAACGTGTCGAACAATAATTAGTATAATTAATATAATAAATGATAAATAGTTAGTTTATTACATTATTGCAATAATTATTATTTGACACGTCAATAAATATGTTTGAAGAGTAGAATAAGATATGATCGTAATTTTATTCTTTTTAAAATAATAAAATAGTAATTTCATGTAGGCTGTTAGTATGGCAATAATTGATTTTGTTCCTGCAAGCTAAATCACAAACTTTTTAGAACAGACATTGCATCAAGAGAGATTAGGAATGACCCAAAAAGAATGGTTATATTGGAAAAGTAATAGATGGTCAATCTGAAAGCCGCAATGACCAAATGTTTCCTTTCTTATTTGGTTATTGTGTTGGGAAACTAAGTAGATGCAAACGAAAATAAATTATTCTTCACCATCAAATTTATTACAATGTGGTCTCAATGTCGAATAGACTTGTATACAGGGGCTCATCGCAGCACAATGCAATTTATATATATAAAAAAAATACTTACAACTGGGTCTGGGAGGCTAAAAACAGGTTAATCCTGTCTCTGCATGTCAATTTTTTATGCCGAAAGTTGAGGTTGGTAATCGTCAAGATCTTTAACTCAATCCTAGACTCTCATTCCTCCACCTTTTCATCTCCATTTCTCTGGATGTTTGGGCATCGCTGCTGCTTGAGGATGATGGGTACAGCCCGTAGTCGCTAGTTCCAGCGCTGTACGCAACCCCAGTGGCACCATATTCCTGGCTTTCTAATGCCATTTTCCTGAACTTCTTCATGTCCTCCTTGTATTGGGTTGTGTCATAGTCGGAGCTTTCATCACAAGCGGTGCTAGGTCCTGGTCTGACTTCTTTGTTCAGATCGGCTAGAGTTGCGTCTCCTTCTAGAGCTCGGACCACCTGCTCAATTTTGGTTAATGCATTTCATTTAAGTCTTCAAGAGGATGTTAAAATATGTAATCCACGAGCACGAAACTCAAAATTTGTTTGGGTGCGTTATAAAAAACCAAAGGAAGTTAATGTAGCAGGAGTATTGAAAAAAGTTAAAAAGTCTCCCTAAAAACAGGTTTTTGTTTTAATAAACATTTCAAAGAAATGGTTTTCGAAAAATCTTTCAAACATATGCTACTTTCATGTCCGTATCATAAAGAAAAGAAGCTTTCTCTAGCCTACGCTGGAGAATAACCCAGCTTTTCTTGTCAATGAAGTTTTTCAGAGTAACTTCGGCATCTACCCTTTACAAAATATTAAACTATATACACTATTCATTTAGTTTTTAGTTAGATTACATTACAAGTATGTTTTAGTTTTCATCATCGTTGTCCTTTGCATATATACACGTAAAATCTAGGATAGTGAGATATACAGAAATAATTTATTGCTACCGTCGTTTTCTCTCTTCCTCTCTTCTACTGTTCATCATCTTCCTGAATCCTCAATGTGGTATCAGAGCTCCTTATGACATCCACTAGTTCAACCATTCCCTCCCCTCCCTCAACCCTTGTTTCCTCCTCCTCTCTTCCACCCTTCCCGCCGTCAATCAAACATTAACCACAAAATTAACCTCCGCAAATTACCTCGTGTGGATGACTCAAATTCTTCACGTCGTCACCGCCAATGGGATTGCCAACATGCTTGATGGATCCTGCCCCCCTCCTTCGTCTCTGGATAATCTCTCCTCTCAACCCAACCCTGACTTCACCCTTTGGCAGCGGTACAACAGTCTTTTACTGAGCTGGATTTTTTCTTCAATGTCAGAAGATCTGCTTCCCCAGTTCATCGCCTTTACAACTGCCAGTGACGTCTGGAAGGCTCTGGCGCTTCGTTTTTCTTCTTCGTCCCTGGCACGCATTACAGATCTTCGGCATCAACTCCACTGTATCTCCAAAGATGGAGTCTCTGCTGCTGCCTATATCCACAAAATTACCTCCCTTTGCAACACTCTGGCTGCTATCGGGCAAACCGTCGCCTACCAAGACCACCTCCTGTATTTCTTGGGCGGTTTAGGCAGTGAGTATAACGCATTTGTGACTTCGATCACAAATCGCGCCGATCAGCCACTGCTCGAAGAAATCTACAGCCTCCTCCAAAGTTACGATTTTCAGCTGGAGAAGCAGAACCTTGCGATCAGTCTCCCGACCCCGACTCAGCTTCAGGCGAACGCTGCTTACCAGCGTTCGTTCCGTCCACCCTGGAGTCCTCGGCCCCAATTTCTGCCTCGCCCCTTTCTCCCGTCGGGTTATCAGCAGCATACTGGGCATTCACCCACCGGGCCATCTCTGCAGGCCACCTCTTGGAGGCCTCCCCAGCCCAACAGGCCTCGGTGCCAGATCTGCAATAGAGTGGGCCACTCGGCCCTCAAATGTTACCATCTCTCATCTGCAGCCCATCGTGCCCCGAACCTCGTTTTTCAAGCCCACCTCACTTCTTTACCATCTGACCCTACCCAGCCCATACCCACACAGACCTTACTCATTACCCGCCCGATCAGACCGTTTCCCATACCCATTTCCCTCCTGACCCGCCCTTTCCCCCCACCAATTTCAGTCTCCAGAATCGGCCCTCTGCCCCTTCACCGACTTTCTCCGGCCTCCTCCCCACGCCGGATTTCTCTTCACCGGCTGCTCCCTGGGTTCTAGATTCCGGAGCTACTCACCATTTCTCGTCCCACTCGGACTCTCTCAACCATCTCTCCAATCTCCCTCTGCCTTCGCAGGTTGTCACCGCCGAAGGTAAATCTCTTCCTAGTTTTCAATATGGTTCTTCTGTTCTTCCGGCCAATGGCCGCTCTCTCACATTGCCAACTATTTATCACACTCCTCACCTCTCTCACAATCTGCTGAGTGTTTCTCAATTGTGTAAAGACAATTCGGTTTATGTTGAATGTCACCCCCAATATTTTCTTGTTAAGGATCGGCTCAATCATCGCATCCTGCTCCATGGGACTCTCACTGATGGTCTGTATTGTCTCCCTCCGGCTGCCACCCTTTTGTCTCTTGCTGCTCGGATCACATCTATTACTGGTGCACGATATTTCCTTTTATTTGTTGACGACTGTACCCGTTACACTTGGCTTTTTCCACTCAAATTAAAAAGTGACGTTTACAACACATTTGTGAATTTCCACCAATTTGTTCTTACTCAATTCGGTGTTCAAATCAAAAGCGTTCAATCGGACTGGGGTGGTGAATTTCAAGCCCTTACTCCTCTCCTTAAATCTCTTGGCATTAAGCACCGCATTTCTTGTCTGTATACACCAAATCAAAATGGTCGAGTTGAACGAAAGAATCGTCATGTCGTCGAAACAGGCCTCGCTCTACTTTTTCACTCCTCCGTCCCTCACCATTTCTGGACCTATGTTTTCCTCACTGCTGCTAGCTTAATAAATTTACTCCCCACCCCCGTCCTACACCACAAATCCCCTTTTGCCTGTCTATTCCATAAACTACCCGATTACTCTTCTCTTCGTGTTTTTGGTTGTCTCTGTTTTCCTCTTCTTCGTCCCTTCAACCCACACAAACTCCAACCTTGCTCTCTTCCATGTGTCTTCTTAGGCTCCAGTCCAAACCACAAAGGTTTCCTCTGTCTTGATCCCCACTCCCACAAAGTTTACATTTCCCGTCACGTTACCTTTGTTAAGTCTCAATTTCCCTTCTCCGACTTCTCTAAATCTGTCTCTCCACTTCCCTCTTTTTCCCTTACTATCCCTTCCCTATCTCCTCCCCCCAGTAATCCTCACATACCCCTCTCTCCATCCTCCCCACATCTCCTATTTCCACTCCTTCCATACTTCCACCTCCTCTACCACCTGCCCCCATGCCTATCCACATCCCACCTTCTCCGCCACTTAACACCCACCAAATGACCACCAGGGCTAAAGCTGGTGTCTTTAAGCCAAAGGCCTTACTCCTCGAACCCGCCTTTGAACCCAAAACGTTCACCCAAGCTGCACGATATCCGCATTGGCTCACTGCCATGCAAGAGGAAATTTCTGCTCTCACCCACACCAACACCTGGCAGTTAACCCTTCTTTCTCACGGAGCGAAACTTATCGGCTGCAAGTGGGTTTTCAAGACTAAGCTCAACTCTGAGGGTAAGGTTGCTCGGTATAAGGCTCGTCTCGTAGCCAAAGATTACGACCAGACTGAAGGTATTGATTATGATGAGACTTTCAGTCCCGTTGTCAAACCTACTTCTATACGCACTGTGCTTTCCTTAGCCGTCTCCTCTCGCTGGGTTCTCAGACAACTAGATATAAGCAATGCGTTCTTACACGGTGATTTGACCGAAAAAGTGTATATGCAGCAGCCTCCCGACTTTATTGATCCTTTTTTTCCATCAGCCGTTTGCTTTCTACAGAAGGCTCTATATGGTCTCAAACAATCACCGAGAGCATGGTACACCAAGTTATACACTGCCTTAATTCATTGGGGGTTCTCTGCTTCCAAGTCTGATTCATCCCTGTTCATCCGCCGTACACCGTCATCCATCGTCATTATGCTTGTGTATGTCGATGATATTATTGTCACAGGTGACTCTGCTGCCATCATAGACCAGCTCTTCACATACTTGCACTCTCAGTTTAGGGTCCGTGATCTCGGGCCATTATCATACTTCCTCGGCATCTCAGTCACTCAGACACCTACTGGTATGACTCTTTCCCAGTCTCGTTATATCTCTGAGCTACTCCATAGGGCCAATATGGATTCCTCCAAGCCGGTTCCGACTCCCATGGTGGATGGGTCCGTGTTATCTATCCATTCAGGGACACCCTTACGTGATGGCTTTCTATACCGGAGCATAGTGGGAGGCCTCCAATATTGCAGTCTTACTCGCCCAGATATTGCGTATGCTGTCAACAAAGTCTCACAGTTCATGCATTCGCCTTCTGATATTCACTGGCAAGCTGTCAAAAGAATTTTACGGTACTTAAAAGGTACTCCCTCTCTCGACATCTCCTTTATGCCCTCCACTTCCTTTGCTCTGACGTGTTACACGGACGCTGACTGGGCCTCCTGTCCTGATGACCGTAAAAGCACCAGCAGATTCTGCGTTTTTCTAGGCGACAACCTTATTTCCTGGTCTTCTGCCAAACAGAAAGTTGTCTCACGCTCTAGCACGGAATCTGAATATCGTAGTGTCGCTAATGGTGCGGCCGAAGTTCTCTGGCTCCAATCCCTTCTCAAAGAGCTCGGCATCATCTCCCCCACAGTACCTCTCATCCTCTGCGACAATTTAAGTGCTACCTACCTTGCCTCCAATTCTGTTCTGCACTCTAAATCTAAACATGTGGAGATCGATTTTCATTTCGTCAGGGAAAAGGTGCTTCAAAAGACGTTGTTAGTCAAGTTCACTCCTTCATCAAATCAACTTGTTGACGCTCTTACTAAACCTCTTCCGCCGGCACCTTTCAGTGTTTTCTTATCCAAGATCTTCGGCTCTCCGCCTTGATCTTGAGGGGGGGGGGGGTATTAAACTATATACACTATTCATTTAGTTTTTAGTTAGATTACATTACAAGTATGTTTTAGTTTTCATCATTGTTGTCCTTTGCATATATACATGTAAAACCTAGGATAGTGAGATATACAGAAATCATTTATTGCTACCGTCGTTTTCTCTCTTCCTCTCTTCTACTGTTCATCATCTTCCTGAATCCTCAACGCAAAACTAAGAATCTAAGAAAACAGAAAATATCTTCATTCCTGCTTGACAATGTAAAAAAAAAAATTATGTTGGGATGATTTAGTAATAACCTGAATCATCCTTGGTCGACGCTTTGCCGAATGACGCACACACGCAGCAGCACAAGCAACCATTCTAGCCATCTCGATGGGAATAAAATTACCTTGCAGCTTCGGGTCTACGAGGCCATCGTAGTTTTCATCTTCAATAGCTCTGACAAGTAAGGGTCTTGCCTACAATATCCAAAAATAAATATTAAGGTCTTGCCTACAATATCCAAAAAATATATATATCTAGGAACTTGAAAAAAGCAATCATCAGCAATTCAACCGTGATGAGGTTTTTCAAATTATTTGTTAAATGATCTCACCCAATCTACTAAACTATCCTCCATGAAAGTCTGAGTTGCATCCACAGGTCTATGTCCAGTAATTAACTCCAAAAGCACAACTCCAAAGGAAAAAACATCCGACTTTTCAGATAGTTTCCCACTTGAAGCATATTCTGGAGCTAGATATCTGCATAAATAATGAACTCTCATAAATTCTAATAATAAAGCAGTTCTTTTTCCAGAAAAAAAGAAGAAGCAACGGCCCACTAAGGAAACATTCAACCAAATATATCTTACCCAAAAGTTCCCATTACTCGGGTAGATACATGGGTTTGAATGTCAAGAGTAAACTTTGCGAGACCAAAATCGGCAACCTAAAAAAAACAAAACTTTTAAGAATTAATTAATTAAACTGACCCCTATATCAAACTTAAGAGGTTTTTCTTGTAAATTCAATGATTATACCTTTGCCTCAAACTTAAAATCGAGTAGTATATTGGCAGCTTTTATGTCACGATGAATTATCTTAGGATTGCCTGCACATGGAAGTAAACAATATATCGGGTGAACCACTCTGGAAAGACAACAACAATCTTCAAATTAAACAACATCACGAGGCAGTCGGCAGCAGATTTCACATACAGTCCTCATGAAGATATGATAGCCCTTTTGCAGATCCTAAAGCAATTCTCACTCTCGCAGACCAATCCATGGTGGGTCGTCCTTTTTCTGACATGGAAATCTTCTTTTAGATCTTTGTTTCCAAATGTAGAAAACACATCAAAATAGAATCTCACAGTAGGAATAATGTAGCAATTTCAGATCGTTTCATGCTATACCAGCAAAACTAAGGCCATAAAAACTTTAGGGAAAACAGTTACCATGTAAGTGAAACTCCAAATTATTGTTCGGAATATATTCATAAACTAGCAATCTCTGAGATCCAGTAATGCAATATCCTACAAGTGAAACGAGATGTTTATGATGTACTCGGCTAATTATTTCAACTTCTGCTTGAAATTCACGCTCCCCTTGGCCGCTTCCAGCTTTAAGCTGCTTAATTGCTACTTCTTTTCCATTAGGAAGAACTCCTCTGTGCACATATCCAAATCCACCCTGTCCAAGGAGGTTAGCTTCTGAGAAACCATTCGTCGCCAGTGCTAATTCCTCATAACTAAACGATCTCTTTGAGGATCCTAATACAGAACGAGGCGGGGTTTCGTGGCCAGAATATCTAGAGCCAGTGCTATTAAAAGAAGGCAGTAAAAATGGTGGCGCATAAGCATTCCCCGGCGAAGGAGCTGAGGCATTGGACATTAATCTCATGATGGGGCCAGGAAGTGGGCCACCATAAGGGACATCTGCCATTTGCCAACAATGAATATGAAATGTTATGTTACTCATGGCATTCAGCAAGAAAGTTTAAGATTATGAAGATTGGACTGCTGTTCAAGATGAATAATAATTATGCCAACAAAATATTTATCATGTAAAAGAAAGACCAAACTTGAAAATTACAATGACAAAGAAGAAAAACCATCTGATGGATCTCCATCTTTGAATGAACAGTCTACATCAAATTCGGAATACAAAATAATCATTTAAATATTCAAGGGAAATTGGTCAATCACACAGGATCAATTGATTGAAATGGAAACAGTGGCCCATGTTACAGTGACACTCGTTAGTCAGAAACATGTAGGTAAATCGAGGAAATTGTGAATCAAATTTAGTGAGAATATATACAAGCGGAGAACGATGTAGCTCACCTTTATACCCTGCAAAGGGAGGTTGCGCATGGAAAGCCTCCGCGTCGTGGTTCCGCCTCTTCTTTCTGTAACATACAAATAATAGAATCAAAACCAAAAGAATGGCGACTCCACCGATGGCCATTCCAGCTACAACCGCTACAGAAATTCCCGATGATGAGGAATCTACCGGAGTCGAACCCGAATTCAACAGAGGAGACGGGCTCAGAAGCAACGAAGGAGAAGTCGAGCTGGTCGACGGAGGAGGGGGCGGGAAGGCTGATGACGACGGGGGTGAAAGAGATGATGGCGTAGGGGTCGAAGAGGCAGATGAAGTCGGTGGAGAAGAGGCTGAAGGCGGAGGTGTCGGGGAGGCCGATGAAGTCGGCGGGGAAGAGGTTAAAGGCGGAGTTGTCGGGGAGGCCGATGAAGTCGGTGGGGAAGATGTTGAAGGTGGAGTTGTCGGGGAGGATGATGAAGTCGGTGGGGAAGATGTTGAAGGCGGAGGGGGCGAGGTTGACGGCGAGGATGGAAAGGTTGACGGAGGAGGCGGAGAGGCAGAAGGCGGCGGGGAAGTTAATGGAGGGGGAGAGGCAGCAGTCGACGGCGAAGAAGTTGAAGGAGGAGGCGGAGAGGCAGAAGAACTCGGAGGCGAAGAGGTTGAAGGAGGAGGCGGAGAAGCAGAAGAACTGGGAGGCGAAGAGGTTGGAGGAGGCGGAGAAGCAGAAGAACTCGGAGGCGAAGAGGTTGAAGGAGGAGGGGGAGAAGCGGAAGAAGTCGGGGGAGAAGAGGAAGGAGGAGGCGGAGAGGCGGAAGTAGCCGGTGGTGAAGAGGTTGATGGTGGAGGCGAGGAATCAGAGGAAGGCGGTGGAGAAGACGTTGATGGCGGAGGGGGAGATGGAGAAGAAGTTGACGGCGGAGGTGGAGATGGCGAAGAAGTTGATGGTGGAGGCGGAGGAGACACCGCAGGAGTTGGAGGAGCAGGAGCAGTCGGAGGAGGTGGCAATTGATTCTCTGGAGGCGCCGCTGAAGCAGGAGGAGGCGGAGAAGCAAATGCCGGAGGTGGCAATTCAGTATCTGGAGGCGGCGCTAAAGCAGGCGATGGCGGAGAGGTAGAGTCAGAGTCAGAAGATGGCGATCGAGTGTCTGGAGGCGGCGGAGAGGTAGAAACAGGAGATGGCACAGAGTCAGGAGCTGGCGGCGTGGAAGAGGGAGTATCCGGCTGTGGAGCACTCACAGTCAACGGTGGAGGTTCCGTTGTGCTGTTATCCGGCGCCGGAGTAGGAGTAGACATCAAACCCACCGCCAAATTCAGAAACTAGACTGGAAGAAGTAGGGAAACATGCAAACGCATGCCTCTCTCAAATAAAAGAAGAAACAATCAGATCAAGATCGCCATTGTCGAACTCCAAATCCTCCCAGCCTCTCCGAGAGAGAGAGTGGAGAACTTGATAATGGCGGAAGAAAAAGGTTGAAAGGTAAACTGAAAAGTCGTTTCTCCATTCTTCTAAACGTCGTTGGCATTTGAAAAAGCTTAACTTAGAGTTAGTGCTGCTGCAGTGCTTTCTGTGGGGCCCACAAGACTGGCCACGCTAGTTTCGCCTTCCATCACTCTTCTCCAAATAACTAATTTTGTTTTTTTTTTTTAATTTAATTTAATATTATATTATAAGGTTCTTACCTACTTGTGGATGGTCCAATTGGAAGACCCCAAATATTAGTGCTACCCATGTTAGTGGATCAAACTAGTTTAGCTTCTAATCCATGTCATTAGCATCTAATTTAATCTTTCAAATTTAATTAATTATTAAATAAACCGAATCGATTTTTTTGATTTTGTTTGGTGTGGTTTGGTTTGATTTTGATTTTAGATTTATTCTGTTTAGACTCGAATTGATTCGGTTTGGACTTGGTTTTGGGTTAATTTTAGTTGGTTTATGCTCTGTTTAGGCCGGTTTGCGGTTTTGTTTGATTTTTTTAATTTTAATAAAATTTAAAAATACTATAATATTTGTTTGATTTGGTTACCATTAAAGCAAAGTTAAACAAAGTCTAATTTGCTCATGGTGAAAAAATTGAGATTTATTTTAAAAAAAAAAAAAAAATTAGAGTTAAATTTAAACGAATCTCAAAGTTTGAAGTTTATTTTGTTCAAAAACAAAATAGTTGAACATAACCCTATAGTTCATAATTTATTTTTGTATAAAATAAATTTCAAAATTCAAAATTTATTCAACTTAAATTTTAATTTTTTTAAAAACAAAATAAATATTGAACTTTGCACTATGAACAAATAAACTTAATCGATTTTTCAATTTTGTTTGGTTGGGTTCAAGTTCAATTTTGGTTTTAGATTTTTTCATTATAGACTCGAATTGAATCGGTTTGGACTTAGTTAGGGCAAATTTGCGATTTTATTTGATGTTTTTTGTAATTTAAAAATAAATCAAAACCGAATAAAGTCTAATTTGGTGATGGCGTACAATTTGAGATTCATTTTTTTTTTAAATTAGGGTTAAATTGATAGAATCTCAAAATTAAAAATTCATTTTGCTAAAAAAACAAAATAGTTGAACATAGCCCTATAGTTGAAAGTTTATTTTATATTTTATCTTTTTTTTTTCAAGAATATAATAAAAATGCAAACAAATAGTCCAAAGCTTATTTTAAAATCTTGTTTTAGCAAGTCAATGTTGTTGTCATTGATTATATAAACTAGATTAGGCGGTGTTTCAAGCTCAACTCTCCTAAAAGACACGATTAGAAGTTAATTAAAATTATTTTTCTTAACAATATCAACGTAAAAACTTGAATCGCCCAAATTTTTATTGGAGCCGAGTTCGTTTGCAGCACAATTTCTTCTATGACTCGAGGCTGTCTTCATCAAACACACGAAAAATTCAAATCCCGAAGAATTTTATGGCCCGAATTGGACAGAAAGAAGTTAAATTTTGATCCACTTTTGAAACACCGCCTGTGAGATGTGTAAATGAGATCTTTTGGTCATATGCAGGGGAATCTTGATGGATAAACCAAAATACATGCTTGATAGTTGATAACCAAAGAATTCAAAATTTACTGATTCAACGTAATTTACGTGCTTTCAAACACCTAAATCTTGACACACAACTTAGAAAACACGTAATCTACTTAAACCATAACATAGTTAACTCTTAGACTACCGTATAGTGACGTCTATAGATTTTAGAACATGTGCCCAAATCCATATCCATTATAAGTAGCGGATCGAGTAGAGTACTTAGGTCTTCCATCTATCAAATTTCCTTTATTCAAAGTGTGATACTATTCTGTTAAATTAGAATATAAACGTAATATTACTCAATTAAATTCATAAAAAAGACAAACTCACCACATTCATCAACCATACGTTTGATGTGTTAATGTGACAACTTGTCAAATGAAGGCTAAATATGACCTAGTATGAGAGTCCAACTTATATTGATGAAAATGCACAATCTCACATAAATAGGATTTTTATCGCTATTTAATATAATGTGTTTTTGAGTTAATCCCAAAAACAAAATCGTGCAGGCTCCAGCCCAAAGTAGACAATTTTATACCGAAAACACTGGAAGACGTTGCAGTTACGCATTTGTAAGATTTTAATTGATTCAGAAATCAATTATTTTAATCGACTGCCCAAATTTAAAAAAAAAAAAACAATAAAATTATACGAGTCATGATTGCGCATAATTGCTAAATTTAACAAGAAAACATACATGCAAAGCTAGTTAATATATTTCCACAAAAAAAAATGTATTTAATAAAAAAAAAAAGAAATTGATTTGTGAGATTTATGCATTGTTTATAGTCATATGAAACCCAATTGGGAAAAAGTAGGACAATTTGGTTGGAATTTGGAAATGCATTGGATTGGAATCCAGCTTGCTGTGATGATGAAACATGTTAATGGGCATAAACTTGCATATGATTACTAGACCTTAATTACTTTGTTAATCATACTTAACACTTGGAACATCCATCCATCATAGGCCCTTAATTACCGAGTCATTGTCTTTATTTCTTCAATTTTTATTAATATAATTATGATTTTATTTGATTAAGAAGATTTATTGCATCAGGAGCAACATTGGACAGACGGCCTTACAAATCGCTGCAAGATTTGGACGCGAGAGTCGGAAGCGGACTCCCATTTCAGCGCCGACTGCCACAGAAATTTCTCCTCACCAAAATTTCAATCACTTTTCCGATTATTTCTTCCCCATTTCTCACCATTTTCCTTGTTGCTCCTCGCCGGAATTTTCCCTCGATTCGTTTCGTCGAAATGCAGAGGCCTCTGGATCAGCGGTTGAGATCTGCCAAACCCGTCACCATTCATGGCTGTGCTCAGTCTGGAGACATCGTTGGGGTTCAAAAACTGCTTCGAAATGATCCATCTCTTGTCAACGAAAGAAATCCTGTTGTATGATCTTCTGGCTCGGTTTTATTTATGATTATATCCGTTGGGTATTTGCCAATTCTGCTGGGAAAAAGTGTGTTTCGTTTTTCAGGGGTGGGCGAATTTTTGCATTTCTTGACCTTCCAATGTGTTGTTAGTTGAAACATATTTGCATGAAGTTTGATTGAATTCAATTGAGATTCGAAGTCTTCATTTACTTATTTTTTAATCTTGCCTAAATTACGTCATTGATGGATCATTGTTCATTACGTTTGTGTGGAAATCTAGAACGTGGTGTTCCTTATAAAAATCATATGCTCTTTAGTCAAGTAGCCATCACTGGAAAGAGAAAGAACTGCATCTGTTTTGTCAATGGAAAATATCCATCATTCTTGCTTATTAATTTTTCTGGAGGAGGGCTTGACGTCTAAGGAATGTGTAAGGATCTTAACCGATGAATAAATGTAAATTGGGGAACCTGGTGTCTGTGTAGGCTATGGAAGGATTGGAGATTCATGATTTCCTAAAACAATCTTGTTATTCACGTAAATCTGCATATGTCCCAACAAGACTATGAATGGATTGTACAACAGGAAAAACATTAAAGAAAATCTCGAACGATCCATTTGCGTTTACTGGAGTGTAATATTTACGTCTTTGACTACAATGCAGATGGGACAGACACCACTTCATGTTTCTGCTGGCTATAACAGAGCAGAGGTAATTAAATACCTTCTTGATTGGCAAGGATCAGAGAAGGTTGAACTAGAGGCCAAAAACATGGTAAGTGGTATTTTTTTGTGTGTTTTTCCCTTGGTTGAAACTGTTTGATGCTTTAAGATGTGCACATAAATGAATTAGCTTTTGTTTGTATTATAGTATGGGGAAACACCATTGCATATGGCGGCGAAGAATGGGTGCAATGAGGCTGCTTCGTTGCTTGTTGCTCGTGGTGCTTTTATCGAAGCCAAAGCAAATGTGATTTCTCTCTTCCCCATTAAATAGTAAATTATCTGTTTTTAATTGAGGTCCAAATCTTATTGGGATAATAACATTATTGTTTTGATTGAAATCTGTTCTTTCTTTATTTTTATATGCAGAATGGAATGACGCCATTACACCTTGCTGTTTGGCATTCACTCCAGGTTGAGGACTACTCTACCGTCAAGACACTGCTCGAGCACAATGCCGATTGCAGTGCCAAAGACGATGTTTGTACTATGCATCGACTTCTTATTCTTAGTTTACTTGTAGTATAATGCACTAATTGCAAGGGGATCTAATTCATAAAAAATGGGATGAGAATCCTTTTGTTTACATTAAGCCTACCAATAATTAACACTATAATTTAAACAATTAGAATTGAAATAAATGATTTAAAAGAGATGGATGAGGAAAGAACAAGGAGATGATCCTTTCTCAAGAGATTGTTTAGATGCTCCAAGCAAATTGAACAATCCAAACAAAATTGAACTGTGTTTTGTTTCTTTTGACTGCAGGAGGGTATGACTCCTCTAAACCATCTCTCACAGGGCCCTGGAAGTAAAAAGTTGAGGGAACTCTTAAACCGGCATCTAGAAGAGCAGAGAAGGCGAAGGGCAATTGAGGCATGCAGTGAAACTAAAGCTAAAATGGATGAACTTGAAAATGAGCTATCACATATTGTGGGTCTGTATGAGCTCAAGATACAACTTCGAAAATGGGCAAAGGGAATGCTTTTGGACGAGAGACGAAGGGCTCTTGGGCTACAAGTTGGTATTAGAAGACCTCCACATATGGCTTTTCTTGGCAACCCTGGGACAGGTAATTTGCTGCAAGATTGTTATTTTGGGATTCCAATGATAACCCTTTTTAGTTTAAATGGAGAGATTGTATTTGTTATATTCAGGCAAGACCATGGTAGCTAGAATTCTTGGAAAGCTACTTCACATGGTGGGAATTCTACCAACAGATAGAGTTACAGAAGTACAGAGAACTGATCTTGTCGGGGAATTCGTCGGACATACTGGACCAAAAACTCGACGGAAGGTACATCTTGAGTAATATGAGGTTTAGTTTCTAATTCTACGCTTTAATATAGCATTAGAATGTAGAATTCTACACTTTACTATAGCATTAGACCGTAGAATTAGAAGATAAATCTCTCATTACTCATCTTTTAATGGGTTGAAACTTTGGTTTTCTTCCGAGCTAATTAATAATTTCATGCTTACACAGATAAAAGAAGCAGAGGGAGGAATTCTTTTTGTCGATGAAGCTTATAGGCTCATACCTATGCAGAAATCAGACGATAAGGACTATGGCTTAGAAGCCTTGGAAGAGATAATGTCTGTCATGGACACTGGGAAGCTCATCGTCATATTTGCCGGATATAGCAAGCCGATGAAGCGTGTAATCACTTCCAACGAAGGATTCTGCAGAAGGGTCACTAAATTTTTCTATTTTAATGATTTCAGCTCCGAAGAACTAGCCAAGATCCTCCACATTAGAATGAACAATCAAACAGAAGAGAGCATATTATACGGATTTAAATTGCATTCTTCCTGCGACATAGAAGCTGTTACTCAGCTAATAGAGAGAGAAACGACGGAAAAACAGCGAAAGGAGATGAACGGAGGAATAGTAGATCCAATGCTGGTTAATGCCAGAGAAAATCTGGATTTGAGACTTGATTTTGACTGTATAGACACAGAAGAGCTGCTCACCATCAAACTAGATGACTTAGAAGCAGGCATTCGTTTGCTGTCCCAGTAAGGCAGACCATTTTTTCTGCTAGATTTACTTGATTTTTGTTTTCAATTAAAATTATGACGGATAAAGAGGAAGCAGGTATAAGATGGTGATAAACTTGAGGCATTTTTGCTTGAAATTCTTTGTACAACATTTATAATACATTACACTCCAAATATTTGGCAGTTATCTTGCAATTTGTTGATATCACAGGTTTTAATGTCCCTTGGTGCTCCAGTACAATAGTGTTTGTTTTGGGTAAGAGTCTGCACGAATTTATTTTTATGGTTAGCGCAAAACGCTTCTTATTGAGTAAGGAAGAGAAATCTACTAAAGCAGGTAATTTTGTACTAAGAGTATTGAAGGATGTTAGATATGCACTTGTGAGACCTAATGCATTATTAATCCACGAAGTTTGAATGTATAATCGACAATTGATTAATATTTGTGACATCTTTCCAACAAAGATATTTTGTTCTTAAATCATGTCTGTCATTGTCTATGAGCAGAAAAACAGCTAAACTAATATGGGTACAATCGAAGGTTCTCTTTAGATCATTAAATTAGAGGCATACAATACTTTCATCAAAATCAAATAATAATCTTGACAAACAACAAGACACAAGAAATAACAAACAAAAAAGAAGTTAACAAATGAGTACTCAAATAAATGTAGTCTCGTTTTTCCTTCGCTAGGTAGACTTAGAAAGCTCAACAACCAATCTTTGCCATTCAAAATGTAGCCCTAGATGTCATGAACAATCTATTAAAGTTTTAAGTCGATCCAACAGTTCAAACTCCGGCAAGCTCAATTCTCCTCTGGCTACTGCAATGAAAAACGAGTTTTGTTTTCTCTCTTCTCTTGTTTTTTTTTTTTTTTTGTGAATGAACACACACCCTAAATGAGACTAGGTCTTCTAAACATATCATTCAATACATGAGTCTAAAATTAAAGGCTCATCAAGTTGGGCTCCTCCAACTAGAAGGAAAAAACCCAACAAATTCCCTCGACCAACTAGTTGGAGGGCGTTGTCAACCTAGCAACCGAGCGGCAAAACTCAAACTTATTCCGCGACAACGCTTTTTGTCAAAATATCCAATCCATTATCATCTGTGTGAATCTTTTCAAGTTCCAACATCTTATTATCTAAAACATCACAAATCCAATGATAACGAATTTCAATGTGTTTTGACTTAAAGTGAAAAGAAGAATTTTTCACAAGATGAATTGCACTTTGATTATCACAAAATAAGACATACCTTTGTTGTTTCTGTTAGGATTAGACGCCCTAATCCTCCTGTAACGAACGATTTAAGAAATACGAAAAAGAAAGAACACACAGATGTATAGTGGTTCACTCTCGTCGCGAGAGCTACGTCCACTGGCCGCTGACAGATTTCACTAAGATGAAAAACCGGAGTTACAATAGTTTGCCTCACCCTCTCAGACACTCTGTCTTTTCTGTGATACATTCAATAACCTAAACACGCCTTTATATAATAGACGATTTAGGGTTACAGAATAACAGGTAATTAATGACCAAATTACCCCCACCTAAATTAGGCTACATAACTCAACAATCTCCCACTTGGAGACTAATCACATCATCCCTCCATCTTTAGCGGCTTCACTTCAATGTCTCAACCAAGAAGTCCAACTGAAGTTGCGCACAACTTCAGCTTCTCACTCGTCACAGCTTTCGTCAACATGTCAGCTGGATTCCGACTCCCTGGGATCTTCTCAAGCGCTAATACTCCATCTTCTAAAGCAGATCTGATGAAATGATAACGCACCTGTATATGCTTTGTCTTGCCATGATAAACTGGATTCTTTGCTAAATGAATGGCACTCTGGCTGTCACAATGCAATACACTCCCATCGTAGTTTTGGCCTAACTCACGTAGAAAAGGCTGTAACCACATCATCTCCTTTGCAGCTTCTGTCACTGCAATATACTCGGCTTCACAGCTAGAAAGAGCGACGACATCTTGAAGTCTCGAAACCCAACTGATTGCGGTACCACCCAAAGTGTAGACATACCCAGTCCTGCTCTTACTACTGTCAATATCACCACCATTATCAGCATCAACATATCCATCTAGACCCAAGTCTGATTTTCGAAAACATAAAGCCAACTTTGAACTTCCCTTCAAGTATCGCAAAATCCATTTTACGGCTTCCCAATGTTTTCTTCCTGGATTACTCATAAACCTGCTGACAACTCCCACTGCATGTGCAATATCTGGTCGTGTACAAACCATCGCATACATTAGACTACCAACGGCTGAGGCATATGGAACTTTGGCCATGTAGTTCCTCTCTTCCTCGGTCGAGGGTGACTGATCTTTGGATAGTTTGAAATGACTAGCCAATGGTGTAGTGACTGGTTTCGCATCATGCATTTGGAACCTGCTAAGAACCTTCTTCACATAGTCTTCTTGTGAGAGTTTGAGAACATCCTTATCCCTGAATATCCTCATCCCAAGGATTTGTTTTGCAGCACCCAAATCCTTCATTGCAAACTCTGTAGATAACTTCCTCTTCAGCCTGTCAATCTCATGCAAGCTTGCTCCAGCAATCAACATATCATCAACGTAAAGGAGCAGAATAATGTAGGAATTATCAAACTTTTTGATGTAGCAACAGTGATCGGCTTCACATCTCACAAAACTGTTATTCTTCATGAAGCTGTCAAATCTCTTGTACCACTGCCTTGGAGCCTGTTTCAAACCGTACAAACTCTTCTGAAGCTTACATACAAGTTCCTCTTTTCCTCTCATCTCAAAACCCTGTGGCTGACGCATGTATATCTCTTCATCTAAACTGCCGTGAAGGAAAGCAGTTTTCACATCAATCTGCTGCAGATGAAGATCTTCTTTCACAACCAAACTCAAAACTGTTCTGATCGTTGTCAGCTTCACCACTGGTGAGAAAATATCGGTATAGTCAATGCCTTCTTTCTGCTGAAAACCCTTGACCACCAATCTGGCTTTATATCTCTTGCTTCCATCAGGTTCTTCTTTAATTCGGTAAACCCACTTGTTATGCAGTGCTTGCTTCCCCTTCGGCAACTTGGTCAATGTCCAAGTTTCATTTGATTTCAGTGATTCCATTTCATCTTTCATGGCTGCCTCCCACTCAATCAAATCATCAGACTGTTCTGCTTCCTCATAACATCCCGGTTCACCTCTGTCAGTAAGTAAAATGTAATTAAGAGACGGGGACCATCTCTGAGTTGGTTTGCTGATTCTGGATGATCTTCTCAGTTTTGCAATCGGCGTTTGCAGAGTTACCTCTGGAGCCACATTCTCATCAACTTCTTCTTCAACAATACCCCGATTTTCATCAACAGTCGGACTATTATCAGCTGAAAAATCTCCGAAATTGACCACAGTAGACTCTTTCAATACAGAACTCCCACTGTCTGAAGTGGTACCAATAGCATCCTTGTAAAGAACTTGTTCGTTGAAGATGACGTTCCTGCTGCGAATGATCTTCCGATTTTGATTATCCCAGAAACGATAACCAAACTCGGCGTCACCATAACCAATAAGAAAACACTTATTAGATTTCGAATCAAGTTTACTTCTATCAGAATCATCAATATGAACATATGATAAGCAACCAAAAACTTTCAGAAAAGAAAAGTTTACCTTTTTACCGCTCCAAGCTTCTTCTGGAATTTTGTAATCTAGCGGTACAGAGGGTCCTCTATTTATCAGGTAGGCTGCTGTGCTGACTGCATCTGCCCAAAAGCATTTAGGCAGTCCGGCGTGCAATCTCATGCTCCTTGCACGTTCATTCAGCGTTCTGTTCATCCTTTCAGCTACTCCATTTTCTTGAGGCGTTCGAGGAATGGTCTTCTGCATCTTGATCCCATTCATAGCACAATACTCGCTGAACTCTGTATTGATGTACTCGCCTCCATTGTCTGATCTTAAACACTTCACTTTCAAATTCGTTTCATTCTCAACCAGGGCCTTCCACTTCTTGAAAACACTGAAAACATCAGACTTGTTCTTCATGAAGTAGACCCAAACCTTCCTTGTAGAATCATCTATGAACGTCACGTAGTAGTGTGATCCACCAAGAGAAGAAACGGGTGCGGGTCCCCACACGTCAGTGTGCACTAATTCCAGCTTTTTCTGCTTCAGCTCCTTGCCAACTTTTAGAAAACTGACACGTTTCTGTTTCCCAAAGATGCAACTTTCACAAAACTGATGTTCAACAGACTTAAGCTCCGGAATCTGACCATTCTTGACAAGAATCTTCATTCCTTTCTCGCTCATGTGGCCCAATCTGCAATGCCACAACTCGGTGTTCTTCGAGCTATCAACAACTGCAATTGTGTCTCTGCATGTAGAAGTCATGTATAGGGTTCCTGTTTTCTGACCTCGAGCGACGACCATCGCTCCTCTAGTTACCTTCCACGCATTGGTTCCGAAACTAACATGGTAACCCTCACTATCAAGCTGCCCCACTGAAATCAAATTACGCATCAAACCCGGAACATGTCTTACTTTATTGATACTCCAAACAGACCCGTTTGTCGTCTTCAATTTGATGTCCCCGATGCCCACAATATCCAGTGGCTCACCATCTGCAAGATAGACTTTCCCATGATTTCCAGCTACATAATTTGCCATTAATTCCTTGTGTGCGGTGGTATGAAAGGATGCTCCCGAGTCCAAGACCCATGAGTCTATCGGGCTATCGACTGATAGAATCAATGCATCAGTGACCTCTTCTGTTACTATATTTGCTCCATCACCTTTTTCAGTATCGTTCTTCTTCGGAGCTCTGCAATCCTTTTTCATGTGACCCTGCTTGCCACAATTCCAACACTCAAATTTTTTCCCGGATTTAGAGTGACCCCTTCCATTTCTCGAATTGGATCTGCTTCTGCCCCTACCCCGGTTGGAGTTTCTGTTATTATTTCTTCCTCTGTTTTCAACATGGAGAGCTGAACCTTTTGATGTTTCACCAGAATCAATTCTTCGAACTTCCTCGGCTAGAATACGATCCCTCACATCAGTAAATACCAATTTTGCACTGCCCACTGAATTACTGACTGCTGCCCTCATGGGCTCCCAGCTATTCGGAAGAGATGCCAACAAAATTAAGGCTCGAACCTCATCCCCAAAATCAATATTGACAGATAATAATTGATTTACAACAGTATTAAATTCATTCAAATGTGCAGCTACAGAAGTACCTTCACCCATTTTCAGATTAAACAATTTTTTCATCAAATGCACCTTGTTGTTCGCAGAGGGTTTCTCGTACATATCAGATAGAGCCTTCATCAGACTCGCTGTAGTTGTCTCCTTCGCCACGTTGTGAGCAACGCTTTGAGTCAGCGTCAATCTGACGACTCCCAAAACTTTTCTGTCAAGGCGATTCCATTCAACGTCGTCCATCTTTTCTGGTTTTGCACTCAATGGAAGTTCAAGATCTTTCCCGTATAAATAATCTTCAATTTGCATTCTCCAGAACGCAAAATCTGTCCCATTGAATTGTCTGATACCGTGACTTGTGCTAGCTTCGCCTGCCATTGCTATCAAAAAATCTCCCTTTTAAAATCAGAAAAAAAATTCTGCCCCGAAAATCAGAATCAATTTGCCTGAAAAATCAAAGCCAATATACTCGCCCCAAAATTCCGATATTTCCCAATCAATTAATCAGCCAAACAATTTCACAAAATTGCACCCAAATCAATTCCAGAATTTTTTTAACCAAAAAATCCCAAAAATATGTCAGCCCCACAAATTTCAGAAATATTCCACAAATTTCAAATTTCAGAGATCGGATCGGCGATGGCTGAATCGGCAAGAGGGTCGGTGGTCGGCGTTCTCTGCACGACGACGGCGGCACGGAGGTCGACGGCGGTCCAGGTGGTTCGCGGCTCGGGCCACGGCTCGGGGAGAACAGAACAGAGACGTTCTCTGTTCGCGTGGGTCTGAGACGGCGCGTTCTGGTGCGCACGACGGTCGACGACGGCGCGGTCGGGGCGGCGCGGTCTGGCGCGGTTTGCGGGGTCGGCGGCGGCGGAACGGGTCGGGCTCCTCCTTCGCGCGGCGCGGGCTGTTTCTCGTTCTTCAGGTTCTTCGCGGCGAGCTTCTCTGTTCTTCGTAGTCGAGGAACAGAACACAAACAAAAACAATTTGCTTTTTCTTTTTTGTTTTTTCTCCTTTTCAATTTTCAATTTCTTTTTCCTCCAAAATTGAAATTTCACTTAACGAAATTACGAACCTCAAATCGATCGATACTCTTCGAAAAAATCAAACCCTGATTTTCCGAAAACCACTTCAACCTCGAAGCTCTGATACCAGTTGTTAGGATTAGACGCCCTAATCCTCCTGTAACGAACCATTTAAGAAATACGAAAAAGAAAGAACACACAGATGTATAGTGGTTCACTCTCGTCGCGAGAGCTACGTCCACTGGCCGCTGACAGATTTCACTAAGATGAAAAACCGGAGTTACAATAGTTTGCCTCACCCTCTCAGACACTCTGTCTTTTCTGTGATACATTCAATAACCTAAATACGCCTTTATATAATAGACGATTTAGGGTTACAGAATAACAGGTAATTAATGACCAAATTACCCCCACCTAAATTAGGCTACATAACTCAACAGTTTCAACTCAAGTTCCATCGTGAACTTTCTCAACCACAACAATTCATTTGTTTTTTTTTGTTTTAATTTAATATTATATTATATGCTTCTTACCCACTTATGGATGGTCCACCATTATTAGTGCGATTTTGTTTGATTTTTTTGTAATTTAAAAATAAAAAATATATAAATAATATAATACGTATTTGATTTGGTTACAATTAAAACAAAATCGAATAAGGTCTAATTTGGTCATGGCGTAAAGTTTGAGAATCATTTAAAAAAAAAAAAATAGAGTTAAATCGATCAAATGTCATAGTTAAAAATTCATTTTGCTAAAAAAACAAAATAGTTGAACATAGCCATATAGTTCAAAGTTTATTTTATTCTTTTATCTTTTTTTTCAAGAATATAATAAAAATGGAAACAAATAGTCAAAAGCTTATTTTAAAATCTTGTTTTAGCAAGTCAATGTTGTTGTAATTGAAAGGGCATTGATTAAAGAAACTATATTAGGCGGTGTTTCAAGCTCAACTCTCCTAAAAGACACGCTTAGAAGTTCATTAAAATTATTTTTCTTAACAATATCAACGTAAAAACTTGAATCGCCCAAATTTTTATTCGACCCGAGCTCGTTTGCAGCACAATTTCTTCTACAGACTCGATGTGACACCCCTAACACTGTACCCTTATTTACCGTACAAATTTTTCATTTTATCCTTTATTCTTAGCGTCTATGCGGAAACGATTTGAAAATAATTTAAAATCAATTTAATAAAACGTTTAAAACAAATAAAAACAATTAATTAAACCAATACGTACACAAACACTCGATACTCATACGTCTTCCGAAATACCACCTCAAAACCGACTCGAACGCCACTATAACAAATTACATTTTCATGAAAATAAACTGCATGGTTCCGTTTAAAAGTGTGACATATCCTCCTGTTTACAAAATCACCAAGCAGTTCATAAAAATCCAAATAAAAATCTCAACAAACGTTTTATAAAACAAATCTATCAAAACATCAAAACCTACTTTATCCACTAACCCGAACCAAACCATCTAAACATCAATCTATCAACTAAACAGAGTCCAAACATCCTAATATGTTCTATCTATACATTTTCTACTCAGAACATCTCAATCAATTTATAAAACAGGTTTTCAATACATTTAAAACCTCAAGAGTAAACCTATCATCTACCAGTACCAAACATCCTATAATTTCTATACATCCAACAGCCCAAAATGTCCAAAAACCCTCAAAATCTATACATCTTTCATCCAGACAATTCCCAAAACAATCAAAATACCTAACCATGAGTCCCACGGGTCAAAATACGCCTCGACTGCGCCAGCACACCACCGCAGCCATCATCCGTCAACTGAACTATGCCTCAGGTGGAGGAACATCGTCCTCACCTGATATCTCGAAGTCTATGTCACCTACACCATACATAAACACACTATGAGATAAAATCTCAGTAAGCTCTAGTAAATGCGATGCATGCTGTGCTATGAGTTCGATAAATCATGCTTTATTTTTATCTTTCTATGCAATGCTCTATAGGTGTCACCGAGATCCTATACCCTCTAACCGGAGAGAGCTCATCCAGCGGGCGGACTACTCTTTCCAGCTAGAGGAGGGGGGTGCACGCTTACAACCCGTACAGCCGTGCCTGAGCCCCACCTCGCGTGACCTGTAATTGTATGCCTTTCGGCCTGTAAGCCTTTCGGCCGGTGTACTGTAAGCCTTTCGGCCGTGAACTGTAAGCCTTTCGGCCGTGAACTGTAAGCCTTTCGGCCGGTGCACTGTAAGCCTTTCGGCCGATGCTATGCTTTACGTTATCTTTAAAACCCTGTGCGGAAATTCGTTTTCATGCTTTTCTTTAAAACCAGTGATGCGTGAACAGTTCTCTATCGTAAAGTAAACAAGCAATAAACATGTACCATTAAAGACTGTAAAAGCATAAACTATACACTAAACATCCTAACTACCCAACCAAAGCGTTTAAAATCTATACGTCACCAAAGCTCCTCGAGACGACACGATGTACGGTGTAGGCCGATTTGGCCAAAGAAAATCACGAGAACTTACCTGACGTCCGTTGCAAGGCTAGCTCCGTCCACGAGCGTGGTTCACCTACGCAATTGTTATCAATTTGTCGTTAATACGAGCTTAAACAATAATATGTCCAAATTTAACAAAAACCTTAACTAATGAATTTCCTAAAATCTTCACCTAACTAATCGAAGTATTTAAACAACGATTAACGCTCGATAGTTTAAAATCACAATTAACGAGTTTTCCTAAAAACCCGAAAATTCACCAATTTTAACATTTCTCACAATTCACTCTAATTCCGTCCAATAACGTTCAATACGTCCTTTATATCGTTAATTACTATAAACCTATTAATTTCGGGCTCTAATTTGGGTTCGGTAAAAACCGACCTAAAACTTCGAACGCGCGTAACTTTCGCGTCGGATATCGGAATCGAACGATTCCAGCGGCCACGTACTCCTCTAATAACCTATTTTAATCTGCCAAAACGAATTTTAAAACAAACGACCGGAGCTAGGTCAATTTATCAAAAACCCGAACTGCCCCTTTTTCCAAAATTTCACTTTTTCGATCTTTCATCAAAACTCATCAATTTCTTCACCAATCTATCCTCCTAACATCCAATTAACATAAACTAACCTAAAATCGGAGTTTCCAACCACAAACCCGAATTGCCCTAATCGTGCATTCATTGAAATTCGCCCAAACCGGGCATTCCGCGGCCAAGCATCAATAGCCGGCCCTAGGGTTGGCAAACCCACGCCGGAAGCGACCTAAAACGACCGGCGATCGGAGCCAAAACCGGCTCGTCACAGTCGGCCATGAACAAACCCGAAAACCGAACCAAAACAGGGGAAACCGAGCCTTACCGGTCGGGTTTCGCGCGGAGATGGCCGGAGATTGCCACGTCGCCGACGTCTGGTCGGCAAGGGTCGGAAACCGCCGGTGAACGGCGCCGCATCGCGTCGCCACTTCCTCCCCCGCGCCTTCGCTGCTCGGGCTCGACATCGACAGAATAGCTTCGGCTATTCTGTCGATTTTATTATTAATAATAATAATAATAATAATTAAAACTAAAACTATTTCGTAACAAAACATTAATTTTGCCCTCTCGTGTTTTCGACAATTCCAATTTTCTTATTTCGCCAATAAATCCAACTTATTATCTGGGTTCTATTAAAACTGTCCGTTCGCAAATCGGACCTCGTTTACTAATTTTACTAAAAGGTCCTTTATATTACGAGAAATCTAATTACTCAAAATATAGCGTCATTATTCCGAAAATTCTCAAACTTCCCTTAAAATTCTAATTACTCGTTAAGATCGTAATGACGTTTCCTTTTCGTAAAACGGACCTGATTTGACATATTTACAAAAATGTCATCCAATAATATAATAATAATATTCTTAAAAATCCGTACGAGCCGGATATTACACTCGAGGCTGCCTTCATCAAACACGCAAAACATTCAAATCACGAAGAATTTTATGGTCTGAATTGTATAGATAGAAGTTAAATTTTGATCCACTTTTGAGACACCGCCTGTGAGATGTGTAAATGAGATCTTTTAGTCATATGCAGGGGAATCTTGATGTATAAACGAAAAAACATGCTTGATAGTTGATAACCGAAGAATTCAAAATTTACTGATTCAACATGATTTACGTGCTTTCAAACACCTAAATCTCGACACAAAACTTAGAAAACACGTAATCAATTGAAATCCTAACATGGTTAACTCTGAGACTACCATATATAGATTTTAGAACACGTACCGAAATCCAAATCCATTATAAGCAGCGGTTCGAGTAGAGTACTTAGGTCTTTAGTCTCTCAAGTTTCCTTTATTCAAAGTGTGATACTATAGCTTTAAATTAAAGTATAAACGTAATATTACTCAATTAAATTCATAAAAAAGACAATCGCACCACATTCATCAACCATATGTTTGATGTGTTAATGTGACAACTCGTCAGATGAAGATAAAAGAAAAAAAAAAGTATTTGAAAAAAAAAAAGAAATTGATTTGTGAGATTTATGCGTTGTTTATAATCATATGAAACCCAATTGGGGAAAAGTAGGACCATTTGGTTGGAAAAGCAAGGGATTGGAATCCAGCTTGCTTGATGAAACATGTTTATGGGCATCCAACTTTGCGTATGATTCAAATCTACAATATTCTAGACCTTAATTACTTTTTTAATCATACTTGAACACTTGAAACATCCATCGTAGGCCTTAATTACCGAGTCATTGTCTCTATTTCTTCAATTTTTAGGGATTATGATTTTATTTGATTAAGAAGATTTGTTGTATTAGAAACGACATTGGACAGACGGCCTTATAAATGGCTGCAAGATTTGGAAGCGAGAGTCGGAAGCGGGACTCTCACATTTCAGCGCCGACTGCCACAGAAATTTCTCCTCACCAAAATTTCAATCACTTTTCCGATTATTTCTTCCTCATTTCTCACCATTTTCCTTGTTGCTCCTCGCAGGAATTTTCCCTCGATTCGTTTCGTCGAAATGCGGAGGGCTCTGGATCAGCGGTTGAGATCTGCCAAACCCGTCACCATTCATGGCTGTGCGCAGTCTGGAGACATCGCTGGGTTTCAAAAACTGCTTCGAAAGGATCCATCTCTTGTCAACGAAAGAAATCCTATTGTATGATCTTCACGCTCGGTTTTATTTATGATTATATCCGTTGGGTATTTGCCAATTCTGCTGGGAAAAAAGTGTGTTTCGTTTTTCAGGGGTGGGCGAATTTTTGCATTTCTTGACTTTCCAATGCGTTGTTATTTGAAACATATTTGCATGAAGTTTGATTGAATTCAATTGAGATTCGAAGTCTTCATTTACTTATTTTTTAATCTTGGCTAAATTACGTCATTGGTGGATCATTGTTCGTTACGTTTGTGTGGAAATCTAGAACGTGGTGTTCCTTATAAGAATCATATGCTCTTTAGTCAAGTAGCCATCTCTGGAAAGAGAAAGAACTGCATCTGTTTTGTCAATGGAAAATATCCATCATTTTTGCTTATTAATTTTTCTGGAGGAGGGCTTGACGTCTAAGAAGTGTGTAAGGATCTTAACTGATGAATAAATGTAAATTGGGAACCAGGTGTCTGTGTAGGCTATGGAAGGATTGGAGATTCATGATTTCCTAAAACAAACTTGTTATTCACGTAAATCTGTATATGTCCCAACAAGACTATGCATGGATTGTACAACAGGAAAAACATTAAAGAAAATCTCGAACGATCCATTTGCGGTTACTCGAGTGTAATATATACGTCTTTGACTACAATGCAGATGAGACAGACACCGCTTCATGTTTCTGCTGGCTATAACAGAGCAGAGGTAATTAAATACCTTCTTGATTGGCAAGGATCAGAGAAGGTTGAACTAGAGGCCAAAAACATGGTAAGTGGTATTTTTTTGTGTGTTTTTCCCTTTGTTGAAACTGTTTGATGCTTTACGATGTGCAAATAAATGATTAGCTTTTGTTTGTATTATAGTATGGGGAAACACCATTGCATATGGCGGCGAAGAATGGGTGCAATGAGGCTGCTTCGTTGCTTCTTGCTCGTGGTGCTTTTATCGAAGCCAAAGCAAATGTGATTTCTCTCTTCCCCATTAAATAGTAAATTATCTGTTTTTAATTGAGGTCCAAATCTTATTGGGATAATAACATTATTGTTTTGATTGAAATCTATGCAGAATGGAATGACGCCATTACACCTTGCTGTTTGGCATTCACTCCAGGTTGAGGACTACACTACTGTCAAGACACTGCTCGAGCACAATGCCGATTGCAGTGCCAAAGACGATGTTTGTACTATGCATCGACTTCTTATTCTTAGTTTACTTGTAGTATAATGCACTAATTGCAAGGGGTTTATATCTAATTCATAAAAAATGGGATGAGAATCCTTTTGTTTACATTAAGCCTACCAATAATTAACACTATAATTTAAACAATTAGAATTGAAATAAATGATTTAAAAGAGATGGATGAGGAAAGAACAAGGAGATGATCCTCGCTCAAGAGATTGTTTAGATGCTCCAAGCAAATTGAACAATCCAAACAAAATTGAACTGTGTTTTGTTTCTTTTGACTGCAGGAGGGTATGACTCCTCTAAACCATCTCTCAAAGGGCCCTGAAAGTGAAAAGTTGAGGGAACTCTTAAACCGGCATCTCGAAGAGCAGAGAAGGCGAAGGGCAATTGAGGCATGCAGTGAAGCTAAAGCTAAAATGGATGAACTTGAAAATGAGCTATCACATATTGTGGGTCTG
This sequence comes from Begonia masoniana, assembly GCA_022432975.1. Taxonomy (NCBI): domain Eukaryota; kingdom Viridiplantae; phylum Streptophyta; class Magnoliopsida; order Cucurbitales; family Begoniaceae; genus Begonia; species Begonia masoniana. The sequence continues at coordinate 6,052,565 of CM039508.1, read as the reverse complement.
TATGAGCTCAAGATACAACTTCGAAAATGGGCAAAGGGAATACTTTTGGACGAGAGACGAAGGGCTCTTGGGCTACAAGTTGGTATTAGAAGACCTCCACATATGGCTTTTCTTGGCAACCCTGGGACAGGTAATTTGCTGCAAGATTGTTATTTTGGGATTCCAATGATAACCCTTTTTAGTTTAAATGGAGAGATTGTATTTGTTATATTCAGGCAAGACCATGGTAGCAAGAATTCTTGGAAAGCTACTTCACATGGTGGGAATTCTACCAACAGATAGAGTTACAGAAGTACAGAGAACTGATCTTGTCGGGGAATTCGTCGGACATACTGGACCAAAAACTCGATGGAAGGTACATCTTGAGTAATATCAGGTTTAGTTTCTAATTCTACACTTTAATATAGTGTTAGAACGTAGAATTAGAAGATAAATCTCTCATTACTCATCTTTTAATGGGTTGAAACTTTGGTTTTCTTCCGAGCTAATTAATAATTTCATGCTTACACAGATAAAAGAAGCAGAGGGAGGAATTCTTTTCGTGGATGAAGCTTATAGGCTCATACCTATGCATACATCCGACGATAATGACTTTGGCTTAGAAGCCTTGGAAGAGATAATGTCTGTCATGGACACTGGGAAGCTCACCGTCATATTTGCCGGATATAGCGAGCCGATGAAGCGGGTGATCACTTCCAATGAAGGATTCTGCAGAAGGGTTACTAAATTTTTCTATTTTAATGATTTCAGCTCCGAAGAACTAGCCAAGATCCTCCACATTAGAATGAACAATCAAACAGAAGAGAGCATATTATACGGATTTAAATTGCATTCTTCCTGCGACTTAGAAGCTGTTACTCAGCTAATAGAGAGAGAAACGGCAGAAAAACTGCGAAAGGAGATGAACGGAGGAATAATAGATCCAATGCTGGTTAATGCCAGAGAAAATCTGGATTTGAGACTTGATTTTGACTGTATAGACACAGAAGAGCTGCTCACCATCAAATTAGATGACTTAGAAGAAGGCATTCGTTTGCTGTCCCAGTAAGGCAGACCATTTTTTCTGCTAGATTTACCTGATTTTTGTTTCCAATTTAAATTATGATGGATAAAGAGGAGGCAGGTATTAGATGGTGATAAACTTTAGGCATTTTTGCTTGAAATTCTTTGTACAACATTTATAATACATTACACTCCAAATATTTGGCAATTATCTTGCAATTTGTTGATATTACAGATGTAACGTCCCTTGGTGCTCCAGTACAATAGTGTTTGTTTTGGGTAAGAGTCTGCACGAATTTATTTTTGTGGTTAGCGCAAAATGCTTCCTATTGAGTAAGGAAGAGAACCCTACTAAAGCAGATAATTTTTTACTAAGAGTACTGAGGGACGTTAGATATGCACTTGTGAGATCTAATGCATTATTAATCCACGAAATTTGAATGTATAATCGACAATTGATTAATATTTGTGATGCATTTATTGATTTCGGTTAAAAAAATCTTTCCAACTAAGATATTTTGTTCTTAAATCACGTATGTCATTGTCTATGAGCAGAAAAATAGCTAAACTAATATGGGTACAATCGAATGTTCTCTTTAGATCATTAAATTATAGGCATGCAACACTTTCATCAAGATCAAATAACAATCATCACAAACAACAAAGTACAAGAAAGAGCAAATAAAAAACAAGTTAACAAATGGGTACTCAAATCAATGTAGTCTCGTTTTTCCTTTGTCAGACAAACTTAGAAGACTCAAAAACCTATCTCCGCCGTTCCGAATGTAGACCTAGATGTCACGAACAAGCTATTAAAGTTTAAAACCGATCCGACGGTTCAAACTCCGGAAAGCTCAATTCTCCTCCGGTTGCTGCAATGATCTCCGAAAATCAGTTTTGTTTTCTCTTTTCTCTTGTAGTTTTTTTTTCTTCTGTGAATGAACACACACCCTAAATGAGACTAGGCCTTCTAAACATATCATTCAAGACATGAGCCTAAAATTAAGGCCTCATCAAGTTGGGCCCCTTCAATTAAGAGGAAAAAATCCAACAAACTCCCCCGACCAACTAGTTAGAGGGCGTTGTCAACCCGGCAACCGAGTGACAAAACTTAAACTTATTCCGTGACAACACTTTTGTCAACATATCCGATCCATTATCATCCGTGTGAATCTTTTCAAGTTCCAACATCTTATCATCCAAAACGTCATGAATCCAATTATAACGAATTTCAATGTGTTGTGACTTCGAGTGAAAAGAAGAATTTTTCGCAAGATGAATTGCCCTTTGATTATCAGAAAACAAGACATACCTTTGTTGTTTCAACTCAAGTTCCATCGTGAACTTTCTCAACCACAACAATTCCTTTGTTGCCTCCACGACGGCTATAAATTCGGCTTCGGTAGTAGAAAGAGCAACACACTTTTGCAATTTAGATTGCCAAGCCATGGCTCCCCTGGCAAAAGTTACTATATGCCCCAAAGTAGATTTTCGATCATCCAAGCTTTCAGCCAAATTTGAATCCGTAAACCCAACCAACATAGACTTCTCACATCCCAAAGTTAGTCTAAGATTCGTCGTTCCTCGGAGATATCTCATTATCCACTTTATTGCCTCCCAATGGTGTCTTCCCGGATTCGAAAGATATCTACTCACCATGCCAATAACGTGCGCTATATCGGGTCTTGTGCAAACCATATAGCATACATCAAGCTACCAACCGCCGAAGAATACAGAATGTTCTTCATAGAAAACTTCTTATCATCGATAGAAGGACAATGATTGTGACTAACCTTAAAGTGAGAAGAAAGAGGAACACTCACCGCTTTAGCTTTATCCAGGTTGAAAAGTCGAAGAACTTTCTTAATGTACTTTTCTTGCGATAAATGCAATTTCTTGTCATCTCGATCACAGATGACTCGAATCCCAAGGATTTGACATGCCGGTCCCAAATCTTTCGTAGCAAACGACTCACTCAAAGTCTCTCTTAGCTCATTGATTCTTGAATTGTTCCTTCCAACAATCAACATATCGTCGACATAGAGCAAAAGAATAATAAAATCACCATCGGAGAATTTTCGCACAAAAACACAATGATCGATTTTGTTCATCTTGTACTCATGTTCAACCATTACCGAACTAAACTTTCGATACCATTGTCGTGACGCTTGTTTCAAATCGTAAAGGCTCTTCACCAATTTGCAAACGTAGCCTTCTTTTATTTTTTCTTGGAAACACTCTGGTTGTTTCATGCATATCTCTTCTTGCAAGTCCCCGTGAAGAAAAGCCATCTTCACATTCATTTGTTCAACCTCTAGATTAAGACTAGTGGCTAAATGTAATGGTTTGGAAATTTTAGAACAAAATATGTAAATTTTGGATGTACATATATTAATGTTAAGTGACGTTTGAGTTGGATATTGAGTGTGTTAAATAAAAGGATACGTTTTGGAATAAAATTTGACGATTTATAAAAGAAAAGAAAATTTATTTTAGGACCGATCGATCGCAAGAGGAAGGCAATCGATCGCGAAATGGTTGAGTTCGCCAATTGGCATCCAGAGAGCTTGCCGATCGATCGCCAAAGGATAGGCGATTGATCGACTACTGTATGCGGAAATTGGAATTCAAAGCAGAATGGGTGCCGATCGATCAGCTGAAGCACGACCGATCGATCGCTCATTCTATATAAAAGAAATAGATTGGACCCGAGAGGGGCCGATCGATCACCGAATGGGAGGCGATCGATCGGTTGGCGAATGGAGAAAGAACAAGTTCGACAGTGTAGGTGCTGATCGATCGCCCCTTGGCAGGCAATCGATCGCCCCTTATGTATACATGAGGGGTTCAGCATTTAACAAGAGCCGATCGATCGCCTCTATTAAATTAAAACGTATAAAATTAATTTTTTTAGATTAAAATTTTATTAATTACGAAAATTTGATTAAGATTAAATTAATTGAGATTAGATTAAAAATTAAGTAGAATTAAAGATTAATTAAAATCGGTTAATTTGTAAATAACTACAATTGGGAGGGTGAAATGATATTTTTAACGGATAAGAATTTGGTTTAATGGTAATTAAACCATTAAACACTATTCTAATAAGGTTAGGTGGCAGCTGCTTTTCGTGAGAAATAAAGAAATAGAGAGAGAGAAATGTGGCATTGTTTTGTGATATTACATGAAAGAAGGGAGAAAGAAAGAAAGAGGGGTAGGTGGCTTGGTAATTTCACGTGGAAGAAGCTGGAATTGTAAAAGAGGGAGAGGGAAATATAAAGAAGAAAGAAGAAGAAACGAGGAAAGTTCAGAGAGGAACCGAGGGAAGAAACCCACGAGAAAGAAAGAAAAATGGAGGGGAAAAACATGAAATTCGTCCCTCTGCCCTTTAGGGTAAAGTGATCAACGCGTCGAGAGGATCATTTTGGTGTAGAAATCGAAAGGGTCGGTGGAGATTTCAGGAAAAGAGGTGGAATCAACATACGGTAAATATCTCTAACAATTAGAATAACTAGTTTAGACTTTATTGCCTTGATAGGTGGAGATAGATTTTAATTCCGTTTGGATCTGGATAAATTGAGATTTTTGGGTAAATTGAATGGAGATTTGATAGTTGAAGTGAGGATTGAATGCTGTTTTTAATTCAAATTAATATGAATTGTGAAAAGAATTGGTTTAATTCTGATTTTTATAAAATGTTGTTTAAATCAGATTTTATGGAAATGTGATTTTAAATTTGATTAGATTGAATTATTAAACGTAGCATTTCAAAACTTATGTTTTACGTTGAATTAAACTCATTGATTTTTAATATAAATTTCATAGGTGAGAGCGTTTTTTGTACATACATAACATTGCTTTATAACTATTTTAAAACATGCATTTAGGAAGGAGGGAGAAGAAAAACAGTGGTAACATAAGAACCTACTGAGCTGGTCTCGCCTCTTTGTGTGCGATAAGTATGACTATGAAAATATTGGGAGATTAACTATATATTCTCCTTGTGTTAAAAGTCCCTAAACCTCGCGAGACAGCAATGTGTGGGTCCTACAGCCCTACCGGTGAAAGTCCGGGAACGTGTAGGTGTGTGATGGTCATATGAGTCAATTAGAGTGGATTGTATTTTTAACATATCAATTTGAATGTTAAAAATGACATTGATTGATTTAAGAAATGTTATGGAAAGAAAATGGTTTTAAATCCTGCATTATTATTTTAATTGCACTGGATTTGATTATTCATTGAAAATGGATGGATTTGAATCATGCATATTTATTATAATGCATTAGATTTAATTGCTGAAAATGATTTTAAAACGGTGGTTGATGGGTTTTTAACGGGTTTGGATTTGATATGGATTTTAAAGCATTAATTGTTTTAATGGATTTAAAACGGTTCGAATTACGAACCTACATGCATTTTTATATAAATGACATGGTTTTCACATAAAAATATAAATGATTTAAGATGATTTTAAAATAATCATGATTAGGTGGAGGATGACGTATGAGTCTAATAGTGTGAATAGGGTTTGGGCTAACTATTTTAGTCGTTAGATTTATTTGATAGCCAATGGCTCACTTCGTGGATATTCATATTTTTCAGATAGCAAGGACGTTCACCAGTACGGAGAAACCAAGGTAAAATACAGTGTAAAATGAGGCATAAAACTTTTGGGTTTTAAAGTCACATATTGTGACTTATGTATTTATTTTGTTTAGCTTCCGCATGAATATTCTGATGATTAGACTGATGTAAAGATTGATGAGAATGATGATGTAGATATTTCAATTTATGAAATATCTATTTTTGGTTGGATTGATGATGATATCCTAATTCAGGATGCTAGGTAGGATTGTGTATGAAAGTTCCTACTTAGGGAACGTCTATTAGTTGACTAGGTCGTCATTGTCGGTTTGAGTTTTTCCACCTCAGGAATCCTAATCGTCAGGGCTCGTCGGATCGGGCCCTGACTCTAAACCAAGAACAACACGAATAGATTGCATTTTCACTACATGAGCAAAAATCTCGCCAAAGTTAATACATTTTCTTTGTGAGAAACCTTTCACTACCAACTGAGCCTTGTATCGAGGTTGTGAGGTATGCTCATCTTGCTTCAATCGATACACCCATCAATTTTTCAAGGCCTTCTTGCCCTTAGGCAACTTTATTAGCTCGAAAGTGTTGTTCTCACGAAGGGATTGCATCTCATCCTCCATGACATCTGTTCATTTCTTTTTGTTTTCATCTTTTATTGCTCCTTGAATGTAACACCCGGATTTTTAGTTTTTTTGGAATTGCCGTATATGGGCATTTTTGTACATATAGCGAAATAAGTCCGTTTTGTGAACGGAAGATTTTATTAGAACCCTAATGATTTATATGGATTTTAGGAGAAATAAGAAAATTTTAGAAATCCAAATCGAAAGTGTGACGCTTGGTTTCCGTTTTTAACCTTATATTGTTTAATTCGTAAGAATAGTAAATTAATTCCGTTTTACGAACGGAAAGTTTCGTTAGAACCCTAGAAGTAAGTTGGAATGTTTGGTGAAATAAAAAAGTTTGGAGAAACCGAATCGATAGGTTAAATAATGAAATAAGCAATATAAAGTGAAAAGGGGCAAAATAGTAAATTTTATTATAAAAATTTAATAAAAATAGGAGCCCAACCCTTTCTCCCATTCTGCATTTCACGAAGGAATGGAGAAAGCACCAGAGAACTGAAGTTCTCTTCCCCTCTTGCCGTTTCTCTCAAACCGATGCCAATTTCCCCTCCGATCAACGCTGCTCCTTCACGTTTCCTTCCCGAAACTGCTTCCTAGGTAAGAATCTATAGTTTTGGAGCTTTAGTTCTCAATTTCTAGGTCATTAAATGGTTAGGGTTTCGTTAGGTTTTTGTCAAATTAGTCGAGTTATGTTAGAAACGGTTAGGTATCGCCGTATTCATGATTATTGGACGTAGTTAAGTGATTTAATGTGTGTGGTTAGATATCTAAAGGTTGGAAAAGTTGAGAAAACGCCATTAATGGAAGTTTATGAATATCGAGCACGAATTGCTCGATAAAATGCCTCAATGAGATAAAATAGAGTTTTAGGAAAACTTCCATTAGCTAAGAGTTTCGTTTAGCATTTAGAACGGTTTATATGAATTTAGTTCTAATAATGGAACGGTGAAATGTTTTAGGTGACGAAGCTCGGAACGAAGTACTCGAATTACAAAAGACGAGAGGTAAGTCTTCGTGACTTGTTTGGCCGATCCGACCTACACCATAGGAGAGTTAATTATTTGAGGATATTTGGTGAAGTTATTGTTTAGTGTAGGTTGGATGGGTAGTCTAGGATAATTGTTACATTAGAACGTTTTCATTTGGTTCTATGTATTGTTTATGCTTTCCTTACTTTTATTGTACAAATCCATGTTCATGCATCATGTTTTACGAACTAGCACGAAAAATGAATTTCTGCATACGTTTTCATGAAAAGAAACAACTAATGAAAGATATGAATGTATATAATCCCGGTCATATCGGGGTGGGGTTCAGACATGGCTGTCCTGAGAGGAGGAGCATATTTTCCTCCCAGTAGATGGAAAGGGCTATCTAACCGCCAGATGTGCCCTCTCCATCTGGTGAGAGTAAACCCCCGGTGACGCCCATGCTATGTAACTTAAGATTGAAAATAAATGCACGATTTTATGAACCGCATACACATGGTACGCATTTGTATTTACGAGGATTTACGGAGCCTTTTTAGCTCATAGGTTATTTCTATGGTGTAGGTAATTTTGAAACAGGTGAGAAATACATCCCGCTACCAGACGAATGCACGGATTGAAGGAGGTTGCCCGTGGGAGCGTGCTGGGCAGTTGCGGCGTTTTTGACCCGTGGGAGCAACGGTTAGGTATTTTAAGGATTTTGGGTTATTTTGGGCTGATGGATGATGACATAGAAAACATATATTAGGGTGCTTGGTACTGGATAGCGTATATAGTGATGTTTTGACATTTCTGGATAGTTCTATGGATGGATGTCGTTTTGGATGATTTAGAGTCAAGTTGTTGCTTGAGGGGAACATGTTGTTTTAGTCGGTTTTGATGATTAAAGATTGAGGAGATTGATTTATGGATGAATGTATGGTGAAAATGTTGATAGATGTTTTCAGGTATTTTACTATGTTTAGAGTGGAATTGAGTCGTTACATTTTGTGTTTGGAAAATTGAGAAACGTACGAGGGTTTGAGGGTTTCATGTCAAATGGTTTTTATATATGTAAATGCATGATGAGAGAAAGGTGAAGGAGAAGAATTAGTGATGTGTGTGAAGAATGAAGGATGCAGGGAGGAAGGAGAGGTGATGGCAAAGGCAGCTCTCTGGATTTCAAATCCAGAGAGGTTGCCGATCGATCGCCAGGGAGGGCGATCGATCGGCTCTTGTTGGCTTTTGGCTACGTTCTAGAAGAAATTCCAGAGTGTGTACCGATCAATCGCCTGGTGAGGCGATCGATCGGCTGAGTGTGATCGCCAGGGGGCGATCAATCAGGCGATCGATCGCCTGGCAAAAAATGCTACAGCCGATCGATCGGCTATACAAATTTTGGGCGAAATGCCCTTTTTGCCCTCGATCACTTGGCCGATTGTTCTTCTATTTTAATCTTTTTTTCTTTAATTGGTTTTCGAGGTTTTAGAAAATGATCTTCAAAGATCCTAGACTTCGATTTAATGCTTTAAAGGTAAAAGTTCACAAAAAAAAAAAAAAATGAAAAATGAAAATTTTTACGAAAATTTCGAGGGTTAGAATTAAGGGTCGTTACAATTATGGTATCAGAGCCCCCGGGTTTTAAAATCGGTTCTGTAGATTGCTCGAATGCTCAAGCCACTACGCGGACATCCTTCCTCAACTGTAAGACGTTTTTAAGTTTTCTTTTTTTGTGATTTCTTAGATTTGTTGTTCTTCAATTTCTATAGGATTTCAAAAATGGTTCGTAAAGATAACGATAAGGATGCGAAGGACGACACCATAGACCTATTGAGGGGTGTCGTTGCTCAACAAGCTCAACATCTAAACCGACAAGCGCAACATATAGATTGGCAATCCCACCAGCTTTAAGCATTGATAAACCGAGAGGGCCCTAGAACCCAAGTGGTGATTACTCCTAGTAACCACGGCATGGATAGGTTCCGCATGAAATTCCAACCGCACCCAATAGAGGAAAAGCAACAAAGAGGTGTTAAAAGGTCGTACGAGGGAAGGAATGGCCGGGGTAAAGGGAAACAGGCACAAGGAATTTCGTGAAAACCCCAGTGTCCTAATTGCTAGAAGGAACATTATGGCGATTGTAGATTAGGCACAGACAGGTGCTTTTGATGTGGTGGGATTGGTCACTATGTCAAGGATTGCCCGAAGCCAGGCAGAGACCAATCGGGCAGAGATCAGAAAAATGTTACGCCGAAGATGCTTGCCCTGACTGGAGAAGAGGAAACTGCCCAACTTTTAGCTATTTCAGGTAGAGTTTTATCTCAACAGTTCATGGAGTTAAACCATTAGAGTGAAGATGTAGTATAGAATAAGGATTTGACTGTAATAATTGTGCGATAGATCAAAGTAGGTTGGGAAATAGAGGAAAAAAGGAATAGTAGGAGTTGGGTAAGAAGGATTCCTAGGTGAACTTCGATGAGAAGACTGTAGGTTAAATACAGGACGACATAGACCTTATAGAAAGAGAGTTATGCAGTAAAAGGATTAGCCCGACCTAACCACAAGAATTGTGCACTTAAAATTTGGTTACCACTAGAGAAATACAACCTATGAGAAATAACCTTTAAATAGATAGGGACTGGACCTAGTTGACAAACCCTTGGGGTTCTAGGATAAGACTAATCAAAGAGAAAGATGAAAGCTTAGGTATAAACTTATTGAGGGATACCCTAAATCGTCGAGATACTATTAGTGTGTTTAAGAGGATAAGGGAGTATCGCAGAACTCGTATGTTTCGGATTCGCGTGAAGTGATTGTGTCTAGACGAAGATAGTATTCAGGAGTTCAACTTGAATTAGTTGTTGAGAGGATATGGGGTGGGGCCATTACCGCCGTGACCTTGGAGGATGAGATTAATCAATACAAAGTCCTGGATGTAAAATCTGAGTGATTACATCGGGGTGTCCGTATCGATCGATATCGATGAAGGAAATAAGAAGATTTGCTCGGGGTTGGAAGTTAGTGAATTTCGAGACATTAGAGAGTTAAGTACATATGCAAGGTGATACTCGAGATTTCAAAAATTGGCCGATCTCAGGAGATAAGTATCGTCTAAGAAGACTAATCAGTAAAGGATGATTATAGATTCGCGAAAAGATTACGACCGACATACTATAAGGGGGGAGACTTAGAGAAGTTAAGAGTGATTGACGAGTATTAGACACGTCAGACATTTGGTGTTGCTTGATTAGAGATTGTGAAGCTAAAACATAAGAGTTAGAAAGAGCTTAAATACCTAAACGCATTAACTAATGAGAAAAAGTTTAGCACTTTAAATTGGAAGACATGTTTAGGGGTTAAAGCGACTAGTATGACCATAGAAGGGATGGCAATTCAACGAGAGTGAGTCTATAGTTGGTACAGTTTAAGTTAAGAACTACAAACATAAGACTTACCTCCAGGGTGGAAGTAGGAACATCAGTGTTCGAGGAACTAAGAAGGTTAACTTGAATGAAGTGGTGTTTCTAAATTTTTGAAAAAAAATAAAAGGGTAAGATTTTAGAATTCGAGTAGATTTGGACTAAGGATGTAAACTTATCTACAACAAGTTTGCAAACAAGAAGATCGTCGGATAAATCGTTGCAAGGGAACAAGTAGAATATTCAGACCCGACTAGAAGGAACGAAAGAGGGTAGATCATTTAGTAACCTCAAAGAAATCCTTGTGCAATATTAAGGATAAGTGCAGGGGATTGTTAGATTAAATGAAGGGTTAAGATTGGAAGCTTGGCTCAGTGCTTAGTATCGTACGATTTGAGGAATTCGTGGATTATCAAATGGAGATTTACACGAAAATTATGTAAGTAAACTTGGAAGTGAAATTAAGTTAGAAAATTTCAAAAGTTTGACTTGTATTCAACAAGTCGAGGCCAATAAATATGTAAATGACTTAAGGTTGGAATGAATAGTTTAGAGTAATTCAATGGCAAAACTTAGGGACTCGACTGTGCTCGAAGTTAATACAGATTTTGGTTGGACAAATGAGCATAATGTAGACAGTATGAGAATTTCAGTAAAGGACATGGCAAGAGAACCCCTTAATGTAGCTTAGAAGGAAATGTGATGTTTATAGGATCTTATTTGAGAAGGAACTGAGATCTTAAGAGAGTAGCGATGCTAGCACTTAGTTGGACTCATTGAGATCTTGAAGTACTGTGATGATAAAGTTTGAAAAGTGTGGCAATGTGAACTTAGTTGAGAAACCCGCACCAAAATGGTCACCGATGATCGGCGAGTTGCCCAAGGAAATGTACGACTTGGGGTAATAATGATGAAAAGGTTTAGGAGGGATCATTATCGGAGTAAATGTGAGAAATTTAGTAGACGTACGTTTCGACTATGGTTGAGGTCGATTAATTTACATAGATGTTGGTTTACAATCCAAGAGTTAGTAGAAACCTTTAGATGATAGTCAACCCAAAAAGTGATAGGAAGCTTAAGTATGACTATTGCCTAAGGAAGTAACTAGGGGAGACCTGAATATAAGGTCAGTTAGAAGAGTTAGAGAGTTTAACGTTTGGATGATTAAGTATAGACCAGAGCGTGCGCGAGTCGTTAAGTGTCAAGTACACAGTAAGGATCGTTTGATTGAGACTTAGGAAATTTGGTAAGGCTCGATGCTTAAGCAAGGACATGCTTAGCTCAATTGGTTAGGAGGCTAAGGTGGTATCATTGGAATTTTAGGAGATCTAATCTGTGGGTGATTAAGTGAAAGTCGATTCATGCGCAAGTTTTAAAGTGACAATATATAATCGGAGATTTGGAAATTCGATTATGCTCAATGCTTAAGTAAGGATGTGTACAATCCAATTGAGAGTAGGGAATGCGAATTTAAGGCTGATGTTGGAAAGTATGGTAGAGAGTTTTAGTCTAGAATCATGAAGATTGACCATAAGTATAGATAGAGTCAAAGTTCTTAAAAAGAAATTCAATTTTGAGAGATGGAGGGAAGAGACTCGAAAGTAATGGAGCGATTGTAAATCGAAGTATAAGGCCACAAGACATGAGACTTAATGTCAAGGACTATAAGCTAAGCAAATTTTGAGGACAAAATTTTGTTTAAGGTGGATGAAATGTAACACCCTGATTTTTAGTTTTTTTAGAATTGCCGTATATGGGCATTTTTGTAAATATAGTGAAATAAGTCCGTTTTGTGAACGGAAGATTTTATTAGAACCCTAATGATTTATATGGATTTTAGGAGAAATAAGAAAATTTTAGAAATCCAAATCGATAATGTGACGCTTGGGTTTCCGTTTTTAACCTTATAGTGTTTAATTCGTAAGAATAGTAAATTAAGTCCGTTTTACGAACGGAAAGTTTCGTTAGAACCTTGGAAATAAGTTGGAATGTTTGGGTAAATAGGAAGTTTGGAGAAACCCGATCGGATAAAAAACAAACAAGCCGTGAGGGATGATATTTTGGTTAAGGCCCAATCCCTCATAGCGCACAATATCTGCTGGAAATGGGGTGTTACGGATCCCATAAGCACTCGAAGTTAAAAGTGCTTCGCGAGAGTAAATTTCAGTGGGTGCCGTCCAGGAAATTCTCCGCAAACAAAGCTGGATAGGAGATATTGGCTATACGGCCCAATCCCAGAGCGGACAATATCTTGCTGGTGGAAGGGGTTCCGTTCAACGGCAAACTGCAACCTTATTCTCTGTCCTCAATGCTAGCATAGGCCAGCATGTCATCCAGGTTCTAATCCCTCCTGCTGAAAGGATCCGTAGACTGTCTGTTAAATATGGGGGTGGCTGGAGCTTCTGAAATCTCTCCATCCACGTTACCCAAGTTGCTGTCTCCCGATCTTTAGCCCTTCTCGGTCTATTCAGGTGCCCAATTGTTGAGACTGTCGCTCCATTTTTGAGCATGGCGCTCCATATGCGGGACTGTTGGGCAAAAATCCTTGAGGTGATCGCTCCTAGATCGTTTCTCATTCCTCGACGCACATATTTAGACAACCCTATATAAAAATTTAACAACACTCTAAGAAATAGAAAGTCAAAATAAGCTATAAACATATGTACCGTTCTGAGAGTCCACGTAGTGGCTGTGCAGTCGAGCAGTCTATAGAACCGTTTAAAACCCGAGGGCGCGGATACCATAACTATTGCGACACTAATACTGTACCCAATTTTCCGTTATATTTATTAGTATTATTTATTTTTTTATACCTATTACTTATAAACTTTAAGCTAACAATTAAGCGAATTAACCTTTTAAATCGCAATCGGAATTAATGTGTTTAACTTCATGTTCTTAAAACGTTTAAAAGAAACAAGTAGTCACCTTTAAAACACTTTAACAATTAAAAGAAAACTGAATTTAAACTAAAGAATCGTCATAAA